>PVHT020000142.1:990979-1057072 GCA_004024745.2 Catagonus wagneri | reverse complement strand
CCGGCTTTCTTTTGATGTCCGTTTGCATGGAATATTTTCTTCCATCCTCTCACTTTCAATTTGTATGTGTCTCTAGAAGTGAAGTGGGTCTCTTGAAGACAGCATATACACGGGTCTTGTTTTTGTATCCATTCGGCTAGTCTATGTCTTTTGGCTGGGGCATTCAGTCCATTAACATTTAAGGTAATTATTGATATGTATGTTCTTATTGCCATTGTATTAACTGTTTGGGATTTTTGTTGTTCTTTTTTTCTTCCCTTATTCTCTTGCTGTCTCCTCTCACAAGATGGCTATCTTTAATGTTGTATTTGAGTTGATTTTTCTTATTTGTTTGTGTATCAAGTGTAGATTTTCGGTTTGCGGTTATCCTAAAGTTTTGATGTAGGAGTCTATATATAACTGAGATTGTATTAAGTTGTTGGTTTCTTAATTGCACGTGCATCACCAGTGACCTGCATTTGTGCTCTCTTCTCATGATTTCTGATTTTGATAGCATAATTGTGCATGTATGATTTAGTATCTTTACTATATATATGTCTTTACTGGTGGGTTTTGTCATTTGTGGTGTTTTTGCTCCTGGTTGTGGCCTTTTCTTTTCTGCCTAGAGAAGTTCCTTTAGGATTTGTTGTAAAGCTGGTTTAGTGTTGCAAAAATCTCTTAGCTTTCACTTATCTGTAAACGTTTTAATCTTTCCTTCAAATCTGAATGAGATCCTTGCTGGATAAAGTAATCTTGGTTTGAAGTTTTTTCCTTTCATCACATTTAGTATATCATGCCACTCCCTTCTGGCTTGCAGAGTTTCAGCTGAAAAATCTGCTGATAACCTTATGGGAGTCCCCTTGTGTATCATTTATTTCTTTTCCCTAGCTGCTTTCAATATTTTCTCCTTGTCTTTAATTTTGGTCATTTTGATTAATATGTGTCTTGGGGTGTTCCTCCTTGGATTTATTTTATATGGTACTCGTTGGGCTTCCTGGATTTGAGTGAGTGGTTCCTTTCCCATATTAGGGAAGTTTTCAGCTATAATCTCCTCAAATATTTTTTCTGTCCCCTCTCTCTCTCTTCTCCCTCTGGCACCACTATAATACGGATGTTGGTGTACTTAACATTATCCCAGAGTTCTCTGAGACTCAGCTCATTTCCTTTCAATCTTTTATCTCTTTTCTCTTCTGCATTAGTGATTTCCACTAATCTGTCCTCCACCTCACTGATTCGTTCTTCTGCATCCTGTATTCTACTGTTGGCTAGTTTTAATGAATTTTTTATTTCAGTTATTGTATTTTGCATCTCGTTTAATTTTTACAGCTTGTATTTCTTTGCTCAGTGTTTCCTGTAAATGATCAATCTTTGCCTCCAGTCTATTTCCAATGCCTTGTATCATCTTCAGCATCAACAATCTTAAAGTCTCTTTCTGGGAGGCTGCTAATCTCCTCATCACTGAGCTGTTTTCTGGGGTTTTCTCTTTCTCCCTTATCTGTGTTATAGTTTTCTGTCTTTTCACTTTTATAGGTTTTTGGTGTGGTGACCTTTGTGCCGACAATAGAGTTGTAGCCTCTCTTAGTTCAGGTGTTTGCCTCCCCTGTAGCTAAAGTTGGTATGGGGGGCACCTGCTGTAGGCTTCCTGATGGGAGGGAGTAATGCCTGCTTGCTGGTAGGTGGGGTTGATTCCTCTCCCTCTGATGGTTGGGGTTTTGTCTCTGGATGAGATTAGAGGCTGGCTGTGTGCCTGCGGGGTCTTTAGGCAGCCTGTTTACTGATGGGTAGGGCTGAGATCCCACCTGGATTATTGTTTGGCCTGGGGCTTCTCATGCTGATGGGAGCGACCATATTTTCCCAGCAATGGCCACCTCCAGAGAAATGCAGGCTGATGATTGTTCCTGAGAGCTTCACCTCCAATGCCCTTCCCCCACGACAAGGCACAGTCACCCCTATTTTCCCAGGAGATCATCCAAGAATTGCAGTAAGTTTCCACCTGGATTCCTGTGGAGACTTTTCTTTGCCCTGGGACCTAGTGCAAGTGAAAGTCTGTGTGTGCCTTTCAAGAATGGGGTCTCTGTTTCCCCCAGTCCTGTGGAGCTCCTGCACACAAGCTCCGCTGGCCTTCAATGCCAGATGCTCTGGGGGCTCTTTCTCCCTGTGCCCGATCCTCAGGCATGGGAATTTGACGTGGGTTCCAGAACTCTCATTCCTGTAGCTGAGTCTCTGTGATACAGTTACTTTCCAGTCTGTGGGGCTTCCCACCCAGGAGGTATGGGGTTGCTTCTATCACGTAATCGCCCCTCCTACTTCTTGATGTGGTCTCCTCTTTGTCTTCTGGAGCAGAATATTTTTTGGAAGTTTACAGTCCATTTGGTTGAAGGCTGCTCAGCATTTGGTTGTAGTTTTGCTTTTTTTTGGGAGAGAAGTTGAGCTCCAGCCCTTCTATTCCGCCATCTTAATCCAATCTCAGGAAACCAGTTTAAAACCTGTGCTTGTATGTGTGTGTTCAGTGGGGTCAGTCACATGTGGCTGATGAAGATTCATCTCTCTCTACCCAGCAACGTGCTCAGCACTAGGATCAGAGCCCTGCACAGAGGTGCCACAATCCCAGAGCTGTGCCTTCGAAGCGCATCCTGCATCCCGGCAACCGCCGCCTGCCCGGTGCATAGCACCCACTCGCAGGCCCCGCTGGCTGTCCCATGCCCCGGGGCAAACCCCGGCAGCTAGTCGGCCGGCCAGGCTGTGGAGCCAGTGGTTGCATCCCGCCCCTGCTGCTGCACGCTGTGGCAGCTCTGGATCCCGTGACAGCTCGCGCCTAAAGTTGAATTATTAATGCAGGACTAAAGTCATATGTTATAGAACAGGTTTCAAGAAGCCAAAGAGCTGAGTTACAATTTTAGGCTTTCCGTCTACTTTGAAGCCAACCCAGTTGCTGTTGATTTCAAAGAAAGATAAAATATCCTCCTGGCTTATATATACATTGCTAGGAGAAAATGCAATATATAAACTTACATTAAATCAACTGTCTCGTATTTAAAGATCTGATACCAGAAACAGATGGAAAGAAGTTAAAAGGTGGTGTGGTATACAAGTAACATTGTCTTTGGAGTCAGACCTGGTTAACAGTTCCTCGGCAAAGTAGCTCTTCAACTTGAGTCTCTGAGTTGAGTGTATCCATCAAATGGAGGTATCTCCTTCCTCAGGGTGATTACTAAGGATTTCACAAGGATATATATATAATACATATATTATAAAAATATATATAATACATATATATCCTTTCATAAGGTGTGTGTGTGTATATATATATATATATGTGTGTATATATATATATATCATTTGTGGATAGGTACTCAATAGTTAGTAAAGGAGAATATAGGTATTTAAAAAGCCACAGTCCCATGACAGACACCAGGTGATTCACAAGTCAGAGGGACTAGGGTTTTGAGTCACAAGACCTAAATTAGGATGCTCTCTGCCACTGCCATGTGTGCTATTGGCTGTTGTTCCAAGTAAAAAGTCTATTACCATCTCTTTTTCTTCTCCTGGGCTATATATTATAATAGCCCAAGTAGAGAACATGAGCCAGTTTACCTCAGTCACCAACAGGGCAAATACCTGACTCAAACAACATCTGCTTGGTATATATCAAAGAGCTTTTTGATGAGGTGGATCTGGAATCTGGTCACCCTCTAGCCGTGTGGTTTGGGGAAAATTATATAATCTTATTTTGGCTTCTCATCCTTCAATTGACTTTTGCCAAAGTCAGCATATTTCAAAAATTTTAAGTAGCAAAATTTTATTTTTGTTAAAGTGCAATTTTCTTAGATATTTGCAGTGACAATATCTGCAGATCTCAGGGATACAGTTCCACATTACATAATGGAAAGAAATTGATTAAAGCTATTTAAAAATATTTCATAACAGATAGTCAATACTTTTATTATTGAATAAAAGTTACCAAAATATAACATTCCCAAAGCATAACACTGAAATTGCCAGTTTTATTCTTACAGGACTCAAAAATTTAGTGGCATTCCTATAATACAGTGAAGTAAAACAAGCCCTCAAAAAAAAAAGAAGTGCCAAGATCTTCTCCAACCACAAGTATTTTTATTTGTTTGGCCACACCCGTAGCATATGGAAGTTCCCAAGCTAGGGGTCAAATCTGAGCCCCAGCTGCGACCTACAACACAGCTGTGGCCACACCAGCTCCTTAACCCAATGAGCCACAAAAATACTTGTATTTTTAATCTATGAAACAGATTTTCTTTTAAAATTAAGCAGTTTTTATAGCAGACACATTTATCCTTGACATGATCTGTTAAGTATGACTGTAGCCAGAAGGGAAGTTGGGCCTGTTATTTTTCCAGAAATTGAAAATAGTACCATCATTAAGATCAGGAAGAGAAAGATTTGTATCCATCTTCTGGGAAAATGTAAGACGGTAGGGGTGAGAGTGAAGCCTCACAGAGAATTTGTGGATATTGCTGGAGGAACTGGAGATGCTCTCTAGTAAGTGGGTAATCCTTTTTCCCTGAACACTGCTGTTTTGGCCAGAAATTTTTCAGCCCAAATGAGTGGTCATCAGTGGGTGTGTTTGATCTTTGTTCCTGATTAGAAGAGCTGAAATGAGAGAATCCTGGCTCTCAACCCTTAGCTTATGGTAATGCTCTCATTTAATGCAACCATTTTGGATATCACACTATTGCTGGCCTCATAATCTTAGAGTCGTACATGAGCCTCTGTGAGCTGGATTCCAAAGAGAGTGGCCAGAGAATTATTGAGGTAGTATGCGACTTTCTTGCAAACAGGTAAAGCTCAGAAGAGAGTATCTTTTTCTTCATATCACTTGCACCATGTGTTGCTAGAATAATCCCACATGGCCACATCTAGGAGGCTCCAAACCCAGTGCTTAGAGAGCTCTTTGAGAAATTTTTGTTGTTAGATCCCTACCACAAGGTCCTCTACAGTGAGGAGTTCTAGATCTTGCCTGACTTCTGATGATTTCAAATACCGATTGATTCAGGCTCTATTATCAGACTTGTAGTAGATAAGTAGCCAGTTCTCTGGTCTAGGATGACTAAATCTATAAAGGTTTTGTAACACTGTTGCTTCATCATGCCCATATTCAGTGTTTGAAATAGGGATCTTATAACTAGAATCACTAACAATGAAACCAAAATTTTCATGGAATTTCACCAGGATTTATAAAACTGTGAAAATCTGGCATAATACCTTCTCGAAGAGAATATTTCACACAGCCTATTTCACAACAAATGAAGCATTCTTCACATGCTATTTATTACTTCTTATTTAATAGGTTTTGCTCTGTGTCTGTACCGCATTTTGATTTTAACTGGCTTTTCTTTGATATTAATGGAATTGAACATCTATTGACTTGTTTATTATTTGTACTACATGTGTGAATTGTGCTTTGCCTATTTATTTACTGGGATAAAACTACAAACTCCTCTTAAATATAGGGATACCCCTCTTTGCAAATGTTTTCCTAATGACATAATTCTTTTTTATATGGTTTTATTAAATTTTGTATTTGGATTTTGGCTGTATGCATTTTTGTTTTGTTTTGCTTTACCTTTCATGTACATTGTTTCAATGTTCTGAAAAGTTGTCTTTCATCCATAGTACTTTGGATATTTATTTCTGTTAGTCTTTCTATTTTATTTTTATTCTTCCTTATAGCATCCATGTGTAGTTGTGTTGGTATAAATTGGAGGTTGGTATTTGGTTGGAATTTTCTCCATATTTCTACCTAGTTATCGCAGTAACAACTATTGAACAGTGCTTCTTTTCATCCTTGTTTCAAAATTTGTATTGTTTAGTGAGTTCTTATTTATTTTTATTGTTTATTGTAATACATTATGATTCTGATAAAGATAGCTGTCTTTTCTCTATAAAATAATATTCTTTAATAATCTCATACATTAATTTTTCTAAATTAATTTCTGAAGAATTTGTTTCTCCCTTTTATTCTCCAATTCATGTTACTCCACATAAAACTGTTTGTGGCCAGCTCCTCTGATAAATTTTATGTTTCAGTATTTCTGCTGCCCTAGAGAATCTTTATTCCCCAAAGTGCAATCTTTTGTTTTTCATTTTCCTCTTCATTTTTGTAGGGAGCAGATGTTGCTGTGCCTCTGTGACAAATAGCCCTCATCCTCCAAAGTAATGGTTAATTGAAATATGATACCCTCCCGCATTCCACCTGCCACCCCACCTCAGACAAGGAACAGTGATTTTTATTTTGAAAAGTAACTGATTTTTTTTTCAGTATTTTCAGTGTTTTAACTGATAATCCTTTCAGGGAAAATAATTTTTTTACTCTATACATATTAAAGAATGTATGAAGTGAATAGAATTCAGAGGGACCCATAGCATCTGGCATTTTAAATTGCAGCATGTTAAGAGAGGGGAAGAGGAAGGTGCATGGGGATGGGCCAGAGAATAAAAAAATCTAGGATGCCTCAATCAAAACTCTGTGCACTTAGAGCTCCATTTCTTATAAAGACAAAAGAATGGAGTTACCTTGTGGTGTAGCAGGTTAAGGATCTGGTGTTGTCACTGCAATGGTTTAGTTCACTGCTGTGGTATGGGTTTGATCCTTGGCCCAGGAACCTCCACATGCTGCAAGTGTGGCTAATAATAATAATTATTATTATTGTAATAAAGACAGCAGGATGGAAAAAATTCAGAATTCAAAGGATGCACATCCCAAGAGTGTAGGTAATATACTTCCTAATAGATTGTCTTGAGGAATACTGACCAAATTTGTGAAGGATGTGGATACCAAGACACTGAGACAACTGAGTCTTGCTCTCTAATAATTCATTTACTAATTATTCATCTAACAAATACTAATTACACTGACTACTCTTCCCATTTACTTATTTGTGTTTGTTTATTTTAATACTCCTATATGTTGATAAAATGTGAAGAGAACAGATCAAAATATGAGTATAATACTAATTCAATGATTAAAACTATCATATAATTAATCCAAAAACTTTATAATGCAGTGGTTTCACTGCCTCTCTTCAGTAACAAGGAAAAAAGAGATAACTTCTGTTCTTTTTATAAATGACTCTTTTCTGAACTTTTGGCTCTGAAAGGAATACAAAAAAAGTGCTAAATGTCAGTGTAATAATTCAGCCAAAACTGTCTTTCTGATATTTTGGAAAAAATGCTAACTTTCAGCCTAAGTTGTTTCTGTATCTCCAGTTTTGCCACTGAATTGTAATACTTTGGAATTTATCACTAGCTGCTTTGCAGTTAGGTCTTGTGGAAGGAGAAATCAGCAACTTGCTTCGGGGGATTCCTCAAGCTCAAACTCCCCAACAAGGAACAAATGATGAAAATGCACAGATTGAAGAAGATGGTTACATTAAACAGAAGGAAATTGATTCTGATGATATCTGCTCTATTTGTCAAGAAGTACTTTTGGAGAAAAAGCTTCCTGTCACCTTCTGCAGGTGACATGTTTTTTCTTTGAATTCTAAAAGTGCATGAAAAAATTCTAACTTAATATGTTTGTAATTGATTATGTTATGAAACATGTTGATAGAAAAACAATACACATTTAAATAATTATATTTAATTGGCCTTCTTTTATTTCCTAATGTGTATTTAATGAGGGGTCTTATTCTTACTCTAATTATATCTGGGCTACATTTTGCAGCATGAAAGTTAAAAAATAACTCCACTTTATTTCACTTTTCACTTCAAGTTATTAAAGTAGATAATTTTCATGGTTCTGTTTTATATGTATGAATAAATGCCATGGCTTAGAGTTACAAAGAGTTTTCTGAAAGTAAAGATTATTTTACTTTAAAATGATAAAATTCTCTTCAGCTTTTCTAAATTTTATCTTTAAACCTTAATTCAAAATTTCACTTACCCATAAATGTTTATTGACAGTGTCATACTCAATTATTCTTAAAGACACCATAAAGTTGAACTAGGAAAATTTGGGCAGCTATTTGCTACTGAAATTTTTAATTTTTTTCTCCAGATTATTTGCCAAAATTTTCATCCACAGTGTATTTTTTCACAACGTGGGAAAGAGCTGCTTCTTTTGCGTGTTTTAAAATTATTAACTATTTCCAAAAATATTTATTCTCAGCAGATATTTATTGGGTATTATCACATTTACATTTGGTGATTTCTAGAAAAATAATGTGATACCCTTGATCTCAGTAATATGTTTTATTTAAAAATTACTATTACTATTATTGGAATTTTCCTTGTGGCACAGCAAGTTAAGGATCCAGCATTGACGCATTTGTGGCACAGGCTGCAACTGTGCTACGGGTTCAGTTGCTAGCCTGAGAACTTACATATGCCTTGTGTGTGGCCAAAAATAATAATAAGTAAAATAAAATAAGAATTATTATTATTATTTTCCTCTTCACTCGGACTATATTCGTTCTCACTTTAAAAATAAAAAATATTATAATGATGCAAAATCTTTTACCACCATTTCATTGAAACAGAGGAGACTTTGTTTGGAATTCTGATGTACTAAATTAAAGATGGTAGATTAGATGGTTATATCAAGCTATATCAGTGCAGAATCTATTTCTATGGGAAATAAAGATGGCAGCACAGAAAATGTACATATATACATATACATATATATATACACATTATATATACATACACACACACATATATATAAAACTTTGCTCTTTATAAACAGTAAATTTGAATTTTACTTCTAACAGATTTGGCTGTGGCAATAGTGTTCATATAAAATGCATGAAGATCTTAGCTAATTTTCAGAATATGATATCGAACAATTCTATGTTAAAATGTCCTCTGTGTAGAAAAGAGTTTGCACCATTAAAACTTATTTTAGAGGAATTCAAGAACTCTAGCAAACTTGTGACTGCAGCTGAGAAAGAGCGACTAGACAAACACCTTGGAATTCCCTGTAATAACTGTCAACAATTTCCAATTGAGGGCAAGTGTTATAGGTAAGTATCAATCAGTAAAGTTATAAACATGTAGACTTTTTTTTTAATTTTAGGAAACTTTGAACATTAGAGTGCTAGTCATTTAGCCTTCTTTTTTTCCTCCTTTGTACAGTGTGTTTGCCTTTAAGATAACTGCTTCTTTAGAATTTTCAATCTGCTGATCTATGTCAACCCTTAACTTCAAGAATTTCAATTGTTTTGTTTTCTTTATTCACACAAGGTTGTTGGCTTTGCATTCCAGTCTAAATTGAGAGTCTGAAGTAATATCCTTTCCTTGAAGCTTAGAACATAGGCTTTGCAGTTTGGCCTAAATGAATTTCCAAGCTCAGAGCCCTGCTAGATATTTTTCTCACCTCCTGTAACTTTCTTTGAACCACACCAGTGAGATCTTTGTCAAAAACTCCTAGAATTGAGCAAGAGGGATATTGACTAGATCGAATGAGTATTTACTGGAGTTCCCCCAAGTGCAAACTGGAATGAGTTCATGTTTTGTTTTCTTTCATATCTTATCCTCAACAACAACTTACCAGAGAAAGCAATTTTCATTACTTTTTGGGTAATCCCAAAGCTTTTCCACAATTCCAACCATAAAACATCAATTAATTGCTATACCTAGGAAATTACGCTTAAGTGAAATTTTAAGTTAACTTAGTGTTAAGAAGAAAAATAATTTGTTTTGATCTTTGTTAAATTTTTTTCTAATATGTTATCAGTTTACTTTTCAGTCTTCCTAGAATTACATTATAATGAATCCAATTAATATATATATTTTAAAACCCTCTCATAAAACCATAAAATTATTTTTATCACCCCCAACAGTGAATGATACCTTTAGTCTTTTAGTCCATTTTATCAATGTGTCACGTAGAAGTAAATCAACTAGAACATCATTAACAGAAGTCTTCACTGGAAAACAGCTAGCCTGAGAAAGCACCAAATGAGCATTTTCACTTGAGAAAGATGGCAGAATTTTTATAAGGTTTTGCAGGAGTTATTTAGCTATTTTCAGGAATGTTGGTTAAAAAGAATTCTAGAAAAAAGAAAGACTATATTTGGTATTAGTAGCCACTATTTCAGCAATCTGAATTTTTTCAAGAGAAGTGGGTAAGAACAATGGGGGCTAAGGTAACATGTGAAAAAGGAGATTGGGAGGAAAGTGGTATGGGACAAGGACAGGTGAAAGCCACAGTGTAAAATTTTGTCTTTATAGTGATGTATTCCTCAAATAACTTAATATGTGGGTGGGTTTGGTAAATTATCTCAATCTTGCTTTTAAGTATTTTGTTAATGACAGGTACTCCGCTGTCACTCTGAGCCTTCTGACTGCACTTTCTGTCCCCATGGATGATTCTTCCTGCTACCCTTCTATACAGGCTTTCTTCTCTGTTCTGCTCCCAGCCTGCTGCTCTATGCTCTCCTTTCTTAATAACTTCTCTATGGGTTTGGCTCACAATTATTCACATCTATATCAATCTTTTACCAATTAAAGAATGCAGTCCTTCCTTTCCCTCAAATACTAACAACTCAGTCAATAGCTTGAAAAAAAATGTTTCCAGTAATTTTAGTAATGGATTGAGTAGGAGATAAGATAAACTAGAAAGCATTTCAGTTCTTTCTTCATTAGAGTTTCATAATATAGCTACTTATCTTTTAAGAATTTAATTCCAAAAATATATATAACATATGATATGTAGTATATATGTTATATATGATATACATGCTGAAAATAGAGTTGCTTTACTCTTTCTAGGTAGCATAAATTGATGTATTGAATAAACTGCACTATTGCTCTGGTTGATAAAAAGTATTAAGGATCTTCCCTGTATATATAAATAATAATAATGAATAAATTAATGTTTGCTGCTTCTAATATGTCTGAAGGATGTATTTTCCCAGATTTCCCATGGAAATAATCTTCTAATTCTTTGACAGCTTAAGTAATAAAATAAGCCTATTTGCTTGGAATATTATTTTTGGTGAATATTGCTGCAAGGACATTAAATTTCGCTGCTTGTGGCAAAAATTTTTAAGTGATATATGTTTAGATTGAGCTTTGTGGAAAATGAAGTCTTTTAATATATCAATAGTTTTTACTGAAAACTTTTTATACATATACCTTTTTCCATTTTGTGAGGAAGAGAGGGAATATACTACAATTCCTGTTTTCAAGAAGTATTCTGCTAAGCATAACTCTAGCATTCATGAAATAATTGGAAAACAGTGAGTAATTAAATGAAAGAATATAAAGGATTGTAGATCCCAAAGGAATCTAGAGAAAGAAATAATTGAAAGCTAAGGTACTCCAGGAAGACATCACGGTAGGGGGATGTGTAGTAGGCAAATAATGCCCTCCCAAATATATCCACATTCTTATGCCCAGAACCTATATGTTAAGTAACATGTTGCCAATGAAATTAAGGTTGCAATGAAATTAAGGTTGCTAATCATCTGACCTTGAAATAAGATTATCCCGGATTGCCTGGGTTTAGTGTAATCACAGTGGTTCTTGAAAGTAGAAAAGGGCAGCAAAGAAGAGAGTCAAAGGGATGTGACTATGGAAAAAGAGAGATTCCACATTGCTTGCTTTGAAGATGGAGGAAAGGACCACAAGGTAAACTAAAGATGGTGGGCAGCCTTTAAAAGAAAGGGCAAAGAAAGCAGATCTCCTCTATAATCCCCAAAAAGAAATGCAGTTCTGTGGATCCCTTGATTTTAAACCCATTCTGACCCAGGTCAGACTTCCGACCCACAAAATTGAAAGACAATAAAGCATCGTTTAAGCTGGTAAATTTGTTGTAATTTGTTACAGTAGCAACAGGAAATTAGCATGGGGTGAGAATTAAGATGGGCCTTATCATGTCTTCATAGTTCCCAGGAAATCTTGGCCAGAATTTTTCCACCAAAAAACATCAAAATAATTGGATTTTTTTCTTGTGTGTTTTGGTGTTTTGCATTTTTAGGTGTACCAAATGTATAGAATATCACTTATGCCAGGAGTGTTTTGATAGCAGCTGCCATCTTTCTCACCCATTTACATTTCGTGAGGTACGGTATTCACCTTGAATTTCATTTGTGTCTGTATTTTTTCTATTGTAAATCTAAGTAAAATCTAAGAATAATAAGAATAAATAGGGAGTTCCTGCTGTGGCACAATGGGTTAAGGATCCAGCATTTCCACAGCTGTGGCATAGATCAGAGCTGCAGCTCAGATTTGATCCCTGGCTGGGCAACTGCCTTATGCCGCAGGTGCAGCCAAAAAACAAACGACAACAACAACAAAAGAATAGATAACACTCTGGAATAGAGCTGACCATGTTTAAATAAAAACAAAAGACCATAACTTTTAAGAACTCTTTTCATAAGGATTTACAAGCAATCAGTTCTTACATTAATGGTTTATAAAATCCAACACAATAACCAATATGATGATATCATACATAAATATTAAGGACAGAAATTACAGCCTTCAGTCTTAAAAATTAATTCTAAAAAAACACCTCAACATTTAAAAAGTGACAGTGTTTCTGACAACCATTTATGGTTTTAGAATTTCTTAGATCATGGAATTTTATCAGCATCATTTGAACTTAATAAGAAATAAATAATGCTAATTTCTACTTACTGCTCAAAACATCCACAAGTATCACTATTAATTATGTTAATATTTTTACCTTAAAAAGTAATGTTAGGAGTTCCCATTGTGGCACAATATGGTTGCAGCATCTCTGGAGCACTGGGACACAGGTTTGATCCCTAGGGCAGCAAAATGGGTTAAAGGATCCGGTGTTGCTGCAGCTGTGGCATAGGTTGCAACTGAGGCTCAGATCATTTCCCTGGCCTGGGAATTCCATGTGCTGCAGGGTGGCCAAAAGAGAAAAAAAAGATAATGTTATCATAGCTGTGTAACAGTATATTGGACTCACTAATAATTTGCAAATTCTTTAATGTGCTAAAAACCTATATTTTTAAATGATGAGTCTTAATTCACATTATATTATTGATATGTAGCCAATTGTTTTAATACACAATTTAAACATTTACATGATTTACAAAGTAACATCCATTCTTTACGTATTACAGAAGAGAAATCAAAGATGGAGATCACTAGAAAAAAGATCAGATGAAACTGTAAAATACGTAGATATTAAAACGGACATAGAAGAAAAGATGCAACATTTTCAAGAAAAGCAAGGGTGAGATCCTCAGTGAAACTGATATTTCTTTTATGACGGGATATTTACATAATTTTTCATTTGTATAAATTTTATTCATTTCTTTATACACTGTGAATTAAGTACTTATTACATATTGGGTGACATTATAGTATTCAAGTGAAAGGCAAGGCTCTGGAGTCAGAATGCCTAAATCTAGTCCTAGTACAACCACAAGCTGCTCTGCAGTTCTTAGGCTAGTTACTTCACTTCTCCCTGCCACATTTTTCTTTACCTTTAAAATGGGGATAATTATAAAACCAGTCTCAGAGGAATTTTGTGCTTGTGAAATGAGATAATACACACAGTAAATATTCAAATAATGTTGTCTGCTATCATTAACTCTACCAGAGATTGTACTGGGTATTCAGGCTATAGCAGTTTCCTCAGTAATCAAGTGATCATCTAAATAAATGTAAAATTAAAACTGATGTTAAGTTATATAAAGAAAAAATATAGGGATTGAGATTTGCTTTGAAGTAATTGGTCTCTAGTGGAAGGAAGTCTTTTTTCCTCATTCCCCCTCTACTCCACACCCATGGAAGAAGAGTGCTGGGGGCTTGCTGTGTTTCAGAACCCTGACTTGGGCTCTTTACTAGTGGACAGACATACCGACCTTTTGTCATTCTTCTTATCAACTGAAGAAAATTAAATATATTGTGTATAATTAACATATTATGTACACTATAAAACATATGCTAAAGGATGGTATAAACTTGAAATATTTCTAAAAGATAATTTCAATAAATTAGCCAAACAAAAATTGTACTTGTTCATGTGTGTATATATATATACTTTTATTGAACCCAGTGATTATCTAGCCCATGCCCTGTGGCTGCTCCACACACTTAGGAGACCACAGCCCATGTGGAGCATAAAATGCCATGTGGGTACAAAATAAGCCTAAACAAAGGCTCTCCATCTCCATTTCCTTTGGTCCTGGATGGGCATCACACTTCAACCTATTAGAATGGTAAATTGTACAACTAATAATTTGGGAGATATTGTGAGGGAGGCAAGAAAAAATTATGAGTAGAAGGACATTCTAAGGAGAGAAAATGGAATAAATGAGAGTTTCAAGATAAAGTGATTAACGACCTGAAATAATAAAAACACGGGGTTTTTTTAGTTGATGGTTAAATGACCTTGGTAAAAGCAGTTTCTGTAACATGATAGTATAGCTGCAGAGTAATGAGAAGTATAAACTCTTTTAAATAATACATTTGAACTTTATTCTCAATGACTTTTGAATAAGAGGAATATATCTAACCTTTTAATCAAGCTTTTTTTAAAAATATTTGTGTTTTATTAGTTATTAGTGGCATTAAATTTACATTGCAAATCAGTTCCTTTGGTTGGTAGTTTTCGTGCAAAAATGGAGTTGGTTTCTTTACAGTACATTAACATGGCCTAATGATACTGTAGTTCTAAGCACATACCCCAAGGGAAAATCCGTTTCCTAGTGATCTACCAATTTATCATAGTAGCTTGGAATATTTCATGTGGCTTACTGTGCACCTTACTTCCTACCAGATTGCAGAGTGAATTGGGTTGGATTTTTATAAACACAAGCCTGCGTGTTGGCTCAGAGTGAAATAGCTTAGGTATATGGTTCTCACGTAAATTCTGTTCCGGTTTCAATGATGTTAAAAAAGTGCAAATCAAAAAAATTTAAGTTAGTATTTTTATTTGAAATGACTAAATTAAATATGTTCTTTATGAAGTCAGTGTTGCAGTTGGATCCATCTTGTTCAAGATCAATACAATAGATTTTTTAGCTTTATAATGTATGAGATTTATTATCTTCAGCTCTAGGAAGTATTGGGTTCATTTTCATTATTTATATAGAGGTTATTACCTGTGCTATTGGTTAATTCCCGATCTATTTCATGTCTCATTGCTTATTCTCATTTAGCCAAGTTTACACACCAAAACATGTGGTAAAGTCATTGCCTCTTTTACTGATTACAAAGAATAGTAAGCTGCTGGCTCCAGGCTACCAGTGTCGACTCTGTTTGAAGGCATTTCACCTTGGTCAACATACAAGATTGCTGCCATGTACTCACAAGGTAGAAGTCACATCATTTTAGTTTGACTTTCCCTAAAAAGCCAGTTTTCAGAGACGAAATGGCAGTTTAAGACTCTCCTTTCACTTTTTGGTTGAATTATGAGCAGAGATGTTTAGATTGAACAGTGTGTGTGTGGAAAGCTAGAGCAGAGACCATTGAGAAGACAGCTCTGTTCTCTCAGGATGAATTCCTATTGATTATGATTCATTTCTGTATATACTATTGAAGAAAGATAAAATGGCACTCTAGGTTGGATTCTTTTATCTACTTTAGTTACGTGTAAAAAGAAAAATTTTATATGATACTTTGTAATGGATTTTTATGATTCTGTAGATGAAACAAATGCTTAATTTGACATAATTTATTATTTCAAATGAACTTGCTGAAATCAAAGTCTAATATTGCTAGATTACTATATAGTTGGTAACCAGGATTTTTCTGAGATGAAGTCATTTTGGTCAATAAACATTTATAGCTTTAGAGTCACCCTTATTTTAAATGTCTGATAATTCCTTTTCTTTCCTAGAATCACTTTACCACTTACTGTCATCATATCAGTTTTCAATGCTAGTTGGATATGACTTTTTTTATTTAATAATTTTAATTTATTAGAAAGCAGTAGTGAAATTAATGGCTTGGATAGGTAATAAGTTTTTAATGAAATTACAAAGATGGTATCCAAAAAAGTCTTTTCATTTTAATGTAGAAAGTTGAGATCTGTCTATAACCAATTGCATTTATAAGAGAACTTCTTTAAGGTATTTCCACAAAACTTGGTATATTATATTACCTTCCAATTTTGTGAAAGTTTTAAAAGTAACACAATACTAAACCTAGAAAAATTTACATGGATAATATACATTGTAAACAAGGTAATATACCTCTGATTAACTTGTAATTTTTTTTTAAGTTTCATAGGAAATGTATTGACAGTTGGTTATTCCACCAATGCAATTCATGCCCTATTGATGGACAAGTTATATATAATCCTTTAATCTGGAAAGATACATCAGTGAATGGACATGCACATCAGTCTGTTTCAAAGGCAGACATTCCTCATCTGTCAAAACAAGAAGAACTTTTTATTCCTGGTACTGGATTAGTCTTAAAACAAAATAGACTTGGAATGTTACCTAGTATACCTTGGCGTAATTCTGAAAAAATTAATACAGCTCAAAGTCCAAGAGGTACTTATCAGAATATAACAATAGATGACCTATATTCTATCAAATTATATGATTCAAATTCAAGAAAATCAATCTATGACTATAAAATTAGCCAACATTTCCCCAGATATTTCTACGATTTACCCACTGGATCCTGTGGGAAAACGTCACCGCAAACATTTTTTCCTTCTATTCATCACAAGAGTATTACATGTCTGACTGGAATGGAAAATCCATGTATCAGTAAAACACACCACACTGGTCAAAGCCAGAAGATGAACAAAAACTGTAAATGTATTGTCCACAATTCAAGGAAGATTCTTGGTACTAAAATAAAGGAGGACAACAGGAAATCCAGTACTTTACTTCCAGAAGATTTAAATCTGACACTCAATGGCGGTACAACTAAACTTAGTTTGTCTAAGAGGTATAATCATTGCAAGGGGAAAATTAGACCAAAATGTAGTCATTTATCCAGAAGACCTATATTTCACCCTGAGCAATCTCTAATATTGGAAGGAGTTCAGTTATGAAAATATATTTTGTTAACATCAGAAAAATTTTTAATATCGAATATAAAAATGTTTTTGTAGAACATAAAACTCTATATACTCTTGACAAATATGTGTGTGTGTGTGTGTGTGTGTGTATATATATATAGGTTGCTATGAGATAATGAATATAATTCCTGTGCTATTCCATTACAAGTTGTTACAACGTAATGGGTATAATTCCCAAGCATATCCTTGTTGCTTATCTGTTTTATATATAGTAGTTTATATCCATTCATCTCATGCCCCTAATCTGTCCCTCCCAGCTTCCCTCTCCCCTTTGGTCACCATAGTTTTTCTGTATCTGTGAATCCTTTTCTGTTTAATTTTGTTTGTTCATTTGTTTTGTTTTTTATATTACATATATGAGTGAAATCATATGGTAATTGTCTTTGTCTGATTTATTTCACAAAGTATAGTATTATCTAGGTCTATCCAACTTGCTGCAAATGGCATTATTTCATTTGTATGGCTGAGTAATATTCCATTTTATGTACTATTCCAGTATACTACATCTTCTTAATCCAGTCATCTGTTGCAGGACACTTGAGTTGCTTTCAAATCTTGGCTATTGTAAATAGGGCTGCTATAAAAATTGGGAAGCATGTATCTTTTTTAATTAGTATTTTTCCTTTTTTTCCAGAGATATACCCAGAAGTAAAATTGCTGGATCATATGGTAGTTCTATTTTTAGTTTTTTAAGGAATCTTCCTACAATTTTCCATAGTGTATAAATCAGTTTATATTTCCATCAACAGTGTACAAAGATTCTCTTTTCTCCACATCCTCTCCAATATTTGTTTGTAGACTTTTTAATGACAGCCATTCTGACAGGTGTGAGGTTATGCCTCTTTGTGATTTTGATTTGTATTCCTCTAATAATTAGTGATGTTGAGCGACTTTTCATGTGCTTGTTGGCTGTCTGTATGTCTTCTTTGTAGAAGTATCTATTAAAGCTCTGCCTCTTTTCTGATAGGATTGTTTGATTTTTTTGATATTGGGTTGTATGAGCCGTTTCTATATTTTGATATTAACCCCTTGTCAGTCACTTCATTTGCAAATATTTTCTCCCAGTCCATAGACTGTCTTTTCATTTAGTCAGTGCTCTCCTTTTCTATGCAAAAGCTTTTAAATTTAATTAGTTCTCATTTGTTTATTTTTGTTTTTATTTCTTTTGCTTGAGCAGCTGATCCAAGAAAATATTGCTATGATTTAAGTCAAAGATTATTCCACCTATGTTATCTTCTAGGAGTTTTATAGTTTCAGGTCTTACACTTAGGACTTTAAACCATTTTGAGTCTATTTTTGTATATAGTGTGAGAGAATGTTCTAATCTCATTGTTTTACCTGTGGCTGTCCAGTTTTTCCAGTACCACTGTCCTTTCTTCCACTGTATATTCTTTCCTGCTTTGTCATGGATTGACCATAGGTATGTGGGTTTATTTCTGAGCTCACTATTTCTGTTCCACTGATCTATGTGTCTCCTGTTTTATGCCAATACCATGCAGTTTTGATGGTTCTAGCTTTGTAGTATATTCTGAAGTCTATTCTGTAGTATATTCTGTAGTATATTCTGAAGCTTTGTTCTTTTTGCTCAGGATTGCTTTGGGAATTTGAGGTATATTGTGGTTCCATATAGCTTTAGGAGTATTTGTTCTAGTACTGTGAAAAATATCCTCAATATTTTAATAGGGATTATGTTAAATCTATAAATTGCTTTGGTTCCTATGACCATTTTCATAATATTAATTCTTCTCATCCAAGAGCACAGGAGAGCTTTCCATTTCTTTGAATCATCTTCAGTTACATTTATCAGTGTTTTATAGTTTTCAGCATATAGGTCTTTCACCTCCATAAGTTTATTCCCAGGTAATTTTTATATGTTTTAAACAGGATTTTTTAAAAATATTTCATCATTAGTTTATAGAAATGCAACAGATTTCTGTTTTCTATACAGATATTAGTGTATAGAAATGGAACAGAGTTCTGTAGATTAATCTATTATCCTGTATTGCTGAATTCGTTGATTAGTTCTAATGGGTTTTTGGTGGAGACTTAAGGGTTTTCTATATATAGAATCATATCATCTGCAAGTAGTAGCAGTTTCACCCTTCCCTGACAATTTGGATACCTTGTTATTTCTTTTTCTTGTCTGTTTGCAGTGACTAAGACTTCCAATACTATGTTAAATAGAAGCAGTGATAGTGGGCATCCTCCTCTTGTACCTGAATTTTGTGGGAAGGCTTTCAGCTTTTCACCATTAAGTATCACGTTAGTTGAGGGTTTGTCATAAATGGCCTTTATTATGTTGAGTTATGTTCCCCCTATAGCCACTTTGATGAGTGTTTTTATCATGAATGGATGGTGAATTTTGTCAAATGCTTTTCAAGCGTCTATTAAGATGATCATGTGATCTTGATCCTTCCTTTTGTTAATGTGGTATGTCACTTTGCTCTGAGAATGTTGAATCACCCTTGTGACATTGCAATAAATCCAGTTTGATCATGCTGTATGATCCTTTTTAGGTACTGTTGAATCCAGTTTACTAATATTGTGTTGAAGATTTTTGCATCCATATTCCCAGAGATACTGGCCTGTGATTTCCTTTTTTTTGCAGTGCCTTTCCTGGTTTTGGTATCAGGATAATGGTGGCCTTTAGAATGAGCCTGGGAGTATTCACCCCTCTTCGATTTTTTTAAATAGTTTGAGAAGAATAGGTATGAGTTGTTCTTTTTGTGTTTGGCCAAATTCACCTATGAAACTGTCCAGTCCTGGACTCTTGTTTGCTGGGAATTTTTCTTCTAAATTCAATTTCACGTCTAGTGATTGGTCTGTTCAAATTATCTATTTATTCAAGATTCAGTCTTAGCAAGCAGTATTTTTCTAGAAGTTTGTCCATTTCTTCTAGGTTTTCCAATTTATTGGCATATAACTCTTTACAGCGTTTTCTTATTTTTTACATCTTTGTAGTATCAGTATTTCTCCTATTCATTTCTTCTTCTTTTTTTTTTTTCCTTATTTGGGTCCCCTCTTTTTTCTTGTTGGTGAGGCTGGCTAAAGTTTTATCTTTTTTTCCCCTTTTAGGACCACACCTGCAACATATGGAGGTTCCCAGACTAGGGGTTGAATCAGAGCTACTGTTGTTGATCTCAGCCACAGCAATGCGACCTACACCACAAGCCATGTCTGCAAACTACACCACAGCTCACGACAACACCATATCCTTAACGCACTGAACAAGGCCAAGGATTGAATCTGCCTTGAATACTAGTCGGATTTGTAACCTGCTGAGTCACGAAGAGAACTCCAAGGTTTATCAATTTTGTTAATCTTTTCAAAAGACCAGCTCTTGGTTTCAGTGATCTTTTCTATTTTTATCTCTATTTTATTTATTTCCTCTCTGAGCTTTATTATTTCCCTTCTTTACACTGACTCTGGGCTTTGTCCTTTTTCCAGTTATTTTAGGCAGTAGATTAGGGTTTTTTATTTGAGATTTTTTGCTTGTTTCTTGAGGTAAGGCCATACTATTATAAACTTCCTTCTTAGATATACTTTTGCTTCATCCCATAGACTTTAGGAAGTAATGCTTTCACTTTTATTTGTCTCAAGATATTTTCTGGTTCCCTCTTTGATTTCATTGTTGATCCATTGTTTTTTTTTTTTTAGTACCATGTCATTTAGTCTCCTTGTATTTGTTCTTCTGCTGTTTTTTCTTAAGTTGACATCTAGTCCATACTGTCATAGTCAGAAAAAAAATGCTTGATATAATTTCTATCCTCTTAAGTTTTTTGGGGCTTGTTTTATGATCTAGTATGTGACCTGTCTTGAAGAATGTTTCATATGCACTTGAGAAGAATGTGTATTCTGAGGTTATTTGGATGTAATGTCTTGTACATCTCTATTAAATACAAATAGTCTATTGTGTAATTTAAGACCACTGTTGCCTTATTGATTTTCTGTCTGGATGATATATCATTGATATTAGTGGGGTATTAAAGTCTCCTGCTATTACTGTATTACTGCCAATGTCTCCCTTTATGCCTGTAAATACTCGCTTCATAAATTATGTGCTTCTGTATTAGGTGTCTGTATGTTAAAAAATGTAATACCCTCTTCTTGAATTGATCCTCTCTCATAAAGCCCTTCTTTGTCTTTTGTTAAAACTTTTGTTTTAAAATCTATTTTGTCTGATGTGAGTGTTGCTACCACCACTTTCTTGTCATTTTCATTTGCATGAAATATTTTTCCATCCCTTAACTTTGTGTATCTTTCACCCTGAAGTGAGCCCCCTGTAGGCAGCATATTTAAGGGCCTTGTTTTCTATCAGCCCCTATGTTTTTTGATCAAAGCATTTAGTCCATTGACATTTAAAGTAACTATTGATAAGTATGTACTTGTTGCCATCTTTTTCTTCACTTCCAGTTGTTTTTGTAGTTTCTTTCTCTGTTCATTTATTCTTATTTTTTCCTCCCATTGTGGTTTGATGATTCTTTTGTAGTATTCCCACATTCCTTTCTTTTTGGTTTTGTGTATATCCTTTGCAGTGTTTTGATTGGTGGTTACCATATGGTTCAGATATATTGACCCATAATTATGTTGACTTGCTTTAAACAGATAATCATTTAAGTTCAAACACATTCTAAAAGATCTACATTTTTTACTCCTCTCTCCTACATTTTGTGTTTTTGATGTTGTATTTTACGTTTTCATGCTTATCCCTTTACTTTTTTTTGTAGTTATAGTTGCTTTTATGATTTTTTTAAGTCTACATACTAGCCTATTTAAGTGATCTTCAATCCTTACTAAATATATCTTTTCTTTATTATTAGGATTTTCCCTTTCCTATAGATTCTTACTTCTTTTCCATAGGTAAGACCCTTCAACTTTTTTCTAGTGTAGGTTTAGTATTGCTGAATTCTTTTAGTTTTTTCTTGTCTGAGAAATTCTTTACCACTCTTTCTATTCTAAATGATAATGCTATGTGGAGTATCTTAGATTGCAAGGTTTTCCCTTTCAGGACTTTTTCCTTTTTATGACCACACCTACAGCATGTGGGAGTTCCCAGACCAGGGGTTGAATCAAAGCTGAAGCTTCAGGTCTGTGCCACAGCCACAGCCACAGCAATATCAGATCTGAGCTGCATCTGTGACCTATGCCATAGCTTATAGCAATGCTGGAAACTTACTCTGTTGAGCAAGGCCAGGGATCAAACCTTCATCCTCACAGAGACTATGTCGGGTTCTTAACCCACTGAGCCACAGTGGAAACTCCCTCTTCAGGACTTGAATATATCATGCACTCTTTTCTAGCCTGCACATTTTCTGCAGAGAAATCAGCTGGTTGCCTTATGGGTGTTCCCTTGTACGTGACTCTGTTTTAAAACCTCTGGCCACCTTTACAATTCTTTCTTTAACTTTTGCCATTTTAACTATGATCTGTCTTGGTGGGGGTCTCTTTGAGTTTATTTTGTTTGGGATCCTCTGTGCTTCCTTTATCTAGATATATTTCCTTCTTTCTATTTGGGGAGTTTTTAGCCACCATTTATTTTCAATCCCCTTTTCTCTCTCTTCTTCAATAACCCCTATAATGTACATGATGGCATGTTTTATATTATCCTGTAAATCTTATATGTAGTTTGTGCTTTTTTTCATCTGTTTTTCCCCCAGTGACACTGTTTGATTAACCATCTCCAAGTGTTGGGTCAAGCCTCCTGGCTGCTACTTTTACTCTATCAGTTATTGTAGTAATTTTATCCACCTGGATTTTGGTAGTCAAGTGCTACCATTTGTCTTTTATTTAGGTTCAATCATCCCCATTGCTATAAGTGATTATGGTAGTAAGAGCCTAACCCACCATCAGCCTTGGCTTTAGGTGAGAACCACTACTTAATGATTCTGGTGCTCCATACCAACACATTATTTATGGCTTTGGTAAATGGTGTATTGACTTTACATGGAACACAACCATCTGCTAGGACTTCTAGACTTACAAAGTATATTCATTCCAGCATGCTGGCATCCTGGGGTTTTTTAATCCCCTGGTCTACTGTCTACTATGGGATTCTAGTATTTCAACTTCAGTTAGTTTTGGCATTACTTTTTCTATGCCTCTAGGAGTCATCTCAGTAGTAGGTATGCACCACTACATGGAATCCTCACCAAGCTGTTAAATCCAATATCAGTAACCGCTAAGTAAATAAGCTCTCCTTCCCAATCTTATTTTCTAGTCCCCTTAATTAAGCACTTTAGAATTCAGACCCACAGTTTCTCCTCCAGTAACTGCCAATACACGGTGGCTGTCTTGTTTCTTCTTTAGGATATCAGGCATTACTGACACTACATATCCCTCACTGAGTTATGTTGTGACTTAACCCTAGTTATATTTGCCTAATGGCCATAACAGAAGGTAAAAGCAAATCCTGCCAGACAAGGGAGCATGTGAAATTTTATGAGGCGAGAACTCTGCATTGCTTTCAAGCAACGGGGAGGGGAGCGGGTGGACAGGTGAGCCCTTAAGACAAAGGGGTGGCTCACTTCTGTACTATCAGAGAGTTCAGAGAAGTCTGGGAGTTCAAAATATTCAGGGTCATCCACTCAAATGTTCTCTTTCCAAATATTAGGATCACATTTTATCCTAACCCAGCTCTGACCTTAACTTGCCTTGATTGAGCATCTATTCTTATTTGGAGCTCTACCACTCCATTAACCTCTGGTCCTCAGCTTCTTCTGCCTCCTGCTGCAGGAAACTTTCTGTAAGTGATCAGAAAGGTCTACTGACGTTCACATGGTAATCAATTGCCCACACGTTTCCAAAATCTTTTTCCAGGGTAACAATGGGCTTAACAATAGCCATTCATCCCTCATTGTCTCTAAAGTTTGTCAACCAGTCCTTTTCAAAAGTCTGATACCTTACACCAGCTAATGCATACTCCCCTTCCCCAGTGGTATATGTCACAATTCACCAATGGAGATAGTTTAATAATTTGACACCCACCCTATGTCCAAGAGTGTCTGTGTTCTGCTTACCAATGACAGGGTCCTCACTACCTCACTGGGCTGAAAGTGCTCCTACTCTCAAATTCCAGGTTATCTCCTTTTTCAGACTCCTAATACCACTTAGCATAGATTATTTCTTCCAAAAACAGGTGTTTAAATAGAATTTGGTACAAGCTATTTGTTAAGCATTAACACTTGTGGAAAGGAGGCACCTTATTTTGTCTTTATTTAAAATACTGATGTTTTGTTCATCATCTCCCCACATCCTAGTCCCTTTCTCTGGGGAAAGAAAATCAAATATGTCAGAGAAGTTGAGCAGTAAAACCTTAGTCATACTCTTGCCACAGTCAATCATAGGATGTTGCCCTTGCAGGAGGGATTCATTGTTGGCCTAGGTAGTGCTCTACAGCTGAAACTGACTTGACAGCTGTAGGCTATCTTCTTCTTCTTTTTTTGTCCACGCCCACGGAAGTTCTGGGGCCACAGACCAAACCCAAGCCAGAGCAGTGAAAATGCAGGCTATCTTCTGATTGAACACAGCAGTCCAGGCAACAAGTCCTTCCTTGAAGGTAGGTCTAAGCAGTGCATCTCCTACTTACTATAAGTGTGAGTGGAGAAATTACTAAATTAAATAAACATTTAGGAGGTTATTTTCAAGGGAAAGAAGGGAAAAGAATCCTCAAATAATTCTTTTCGTAGTGGGTATTACTCATGCTCACCAATATCTGATTCCTTTCTGGGCATTTGGGAAACTACACTCCACAGCCCTTTTGTGGTCAGGTAGGGCTCTATGATTAGATCAGATAAATGAAATGTGAGAAAAAGTGAAGGACGCCATTGCCAGCCAGAGACAATGAAAAGCTCCCTCCAGTCTCTTCCCCAGCCACAGTATTTGGGAAGTCACATGTTCCAGGTGGGACAGCAACAAAAGAGTGTATCCTCCAGCAGTCTGCATCTTTGAGGTAAGCACTTAAATGTAAGTTTGGATCTTAGAAGAGACTTGGCATGAAATTTTTAATTTGGGGGTTATATGTATGTTGATGGAAGCTGTTTAAATAGATCCTATCAGTTAACAAGTGAATACAGAGTAAATAAATGGCATTGGACAGAGCTCTGGAGAGCTACAACACTTAAAACTCAGGAGAAGATTGTAACAAAGAGAGAAAGAGTGAGAGATTTTCTAAATTGGGATCTAATACAACTATTCTATCTTCATAGCACTTTATGAAATTACCTAATCCCTTCTCCCTTAAAATATAAGGCACTTGGAGGCCAAGATCTTAACTTGTTCACTATTACGTGATCAACAGCTTGACATTCATGGATATTCTGTTATATTGTTGAGCTACTGAATTACAAAGAAATATGGCCAGATGGAGGAAAGGAAAGAAAAAATATGTAGTATTAGAAAACCAAAGAAAGAGAGTGTAGTCAATTAGCAGGGACTGGTCAAATAAGAACAGGAATGAAGAATGCAGTTTTGCTTTAACAATCAGGATGGTGTCCGTGAACGTAGCAAGGAGACCTTTAGTGGAGTGATGGAAGTAAAGTCCAGGTTGGATTGGGATGAAGAAAGAATGGCAGGTGAGGACATGGAAACAAGATATATACATAACTTTCATTATGAATGAGAGGAAAAGTAAAAGTAGCTGGAAGGGGGTGTTTGTTTAAGGGGCTCTTTTTTAAAACTGAGACTCAGACATGCTTAAGTGTCATCGAAGATACAACTGGTGATAATTGATAAAAACAAAGGCTCTAGAGCACAGATGGTGGGAGAGCCTATGGTAGGATGCAGGGACATTTCCACTATAATAGATGGAAGAAAGGAGGCAGGGAAGGTATTATAGATGTAGGCAGGTTTGGATGTTCGCTGGCTGGAGCTAATATAGCTGCAGTCTGGTGTTGCCCCAGCTGCAGCTCAGATTCAGTCCCTGGCCTGGGAACTTCCATATGCCACAGGTGTGGCCAAAAAAAAAAAAAAAAAAAACAGAACGTGGCTGACCCATAAGGTAAAATAAGTGAGTAAATGAATTAGAAGACAAAGACTGGTCAAAGAATAGTACTCAAGCAGGAGGGCTGTCGAAATAGGAAGTTTAGGTCAGAGAAGGTAATGCCTGAAGAGGAGATTACGGAGGCAGGGCAGGTTTGAGTGAGGTCCTAGCTATGGCCATTGGTTGGGGGAGGTGGCTGCAAGAGTGAAAAAAGGTAGCTGCAAGAGTGAAAAAAGGAAAGAAGCTGAGAAATGATGGTGATAACTGATCAGCCTCCTGGATGTTCTGTCCTTCTTGATAACAGGAGTTAAGGAGGAAAGTTTGTACACCCATTGCCAAAAGTCCTCAGTGAGGAAGTATCTACAAGGTCTGCTAATGAGAGGATATAAAGGAAGAGACATAAAAAATGGTAACCCCCTGAAGGGAACTGGCATTTTTGTAATAATATCTGCAACTGTGATCTGAAATAAGAGGAAAGAAGGTGAGATTTAACTTGAAAAGTGACCAATGGGAATTTGAGACAGAAAGAACAGATCATTATAACGACTGAGGGTTTTTAGTTCCTGCTTGGTTGTGGCCAGGTGGAGAGACCCACGAGTGGATGTAAACGTCAGTACGGTATACTCCTGACCCTCAGTTTGTCGATGGAAAATTTGAGGCCCAGTTGTGTTGCCAAGTATTGTGGCAGAAAATCATACAGTGAGGAAGCAAGAGCCTAAGTCAACAGGAGGCTGGTGGTCAGCTGGGCAGTGGGAAAAGTAAGAGGTGGGGCCAAGAGGAGATACAGAGGGGGACTTGTATGAAAGATTAGAGGCCAGCAGCTAGCTCCAACCCGTTTCTGTGGTTTCCTAACTCCCTTAGCTCTTCACCAGAGTCACAGAGTTTAAGAACTGAAAGAATTTTTGCAGATCCTATTTTCCTTATGAGGAAAATGAAGTTTAAAGGATTTTAATGTTTAAACATTAAAGGAGCCAAAACTACACAAAAATCCACATTTTCTACTCCTAGTTTGACATTTTCTCTCTTAGTACCACTCCTTCCTTCTCCCTCTATCAGGCTTTAACTGGGGGAGTATTGTATTATTACATTTTAAACTTACCTTTTTTAATATGGCTAGAGAATGTTTTCTGGAGTTTGTAAAGGCAGAATTTTGTTATTCTGTTCTTAATAGTGGGGTGTAGTTTACTTTTATAAAGTCTTATGCTGAATAAATACCTTCTTGAGTATCAACCTTCATGAGTATCATCATGATTAATACTATGTATGTAATGTGCATGCTTATACACATAGTAATACGTATTTTATTCAAGTAAGTCGTTGTAATGAAATATTCAGTGGTACATATTTGCAGGAACCTTTCCAAGAAAAATTAGAGGATTAAAAACTGATAGAACTGCTTTTTTTGAAGTGATGACTATTGTGAAACAAGTACTGCTTTTAATTTATTTTATTTTTTGCTTTTTAGGGCCGCACCTGTGGCATTTGGAAGTCCCCAGGCCAGGGGTCAAATCAGAGCTCCAGCTGTGGGTCTACAACTGCATCTCCATGGATACATATTTGTAGGATTCTTTACCCACTAAACCACAATGGGAACTCCCAAGTACTACTTTTTATGTGTTCTTTTAACAGGATGATCAATTTCTTTCAAGTTAAAATGTCATTGTTATTGGGTGAGTGGCTGATCTCTTTGGAGTAGAGGAAGACCTTTTCAATCTTGAAAAAAAACCTTGATTCATATAAAAGACAATTTGGCATGTTGGAGACGTTTAAATCACTGGAAAGGCTCTAGTACTTAAAAGTTGGATTTCAGTTTCTAAGTAAATTGTACCATTTTGTAGCCATCTGTTTCATAATTAAAATGCATTTCCAAGACATGTGCTTGTTCAAACATAAAAATCCTGAGAAAAAGGACTAAAAGATGTAATTCTAAAGATCAAATTGCTCTTTAGATGCAACTTTAACAGTGTAATTATATACTCATATATTATTATAGTACAAAGTAGTAAGATGAAGAAGAAAGTGTAAATATTTTAAGTAGTTGCATTTTATTTGAAAAATGCCAGCCATCAAATAGAGGTATGTTTCCATGATATTTCAATAATATCTGAATAAGACAATCAAAATACACTGACAAAAATTCCTCTCCAAAAAGTACCACCATACGAGTGATAAATTTAGGAGAAATGTTTGAGCTAGAAACAATTAAATAGTTTTCTTTTACAACTTATAAAACCACTAAAACATAATAAAGTTAATTTTCAAAAGATTTACATTCCTGTGTTTCTGATTAGGTTTCCTCATGGTTATGGGTAATTAATCATTTAAAGCAATGAGATCCTGCTGTATAGCACAGGGAACTATATCCAGTCACTTGTAATGGAGCATGATGGAGGATAATATAAGAAAAAGAATATGTTCATGATTGGGTCACTTTGCTGTAAGCAGAAAATTGACAGAACACTGTAAACCAACTATAAGTGAAAAAATAAGAACAATTATTAAAAATATTTTAAAAATTATTTAAAAGTGCCAAAATTCTAAATGTTCATTAGAGAAGAAAAATAAGTATCTAAAAGTCAAGAGTTTTTAAATGCAAAATTCCATAAAATCAGTTATTTTGATTAGATACTGATTATTTCAATTAATTTGTTTTACTAATTACATAGTTGCTTAAAAATAAAATAAGGCCATTATATTTGTGACATGAATTTTGAAAATAAAATATGGCAACAGCTTGATTTTTATACTATTGTTTTTAAGAAAACTTTCACAAAATATAATTTTAAAATTCTCAGTTCCTCATTTTATTATACACTATAGAGTGCTAAGGGATATTACATAAAAAAGAATATCATAATGATTCTCAAATGTAATATTTTTAACTTTCAACTGATTCTTATGACAATATGGAGTTTTAAAATATATTACTTTTTTTGAAGTATAGCTGAAACAATGTCGTATTAGTTTTAGGTGTATAACAGTAATTCAATATTTTTATAGATTATGTGCTTTTTTAAAGCTACTATAAAATACTGGCAATATTCCCTGTGCTGTACAATATTTCCATGGAGCTTATTTATTTTATGCATACGCTGTGCTTCTTAATCCCCTGTCCTTATCATGCCTCTCCTCCACTATCCTCTCCCTACTGATAACCAGTAGTTTATTTTCTGTATCTGTGAATCTGTTTGTTTTGTTATAGTCATTCATTTTGTTGTTTAGATTATACATGTAAGTTATACAGTATATATCTGTCTTTGTCTTATTTCATTAAGCATAATACCTCCACGCTCAACCATGTTGTTGCAAATGGCAAAATTTCATTTTTTTAATGGCTGAATAGTATTCCATTGTGTGTATGTGGGCATGTGTGTGCATAATGTATATGTATATTTTATACATGTATCTTTATTCAATCATCTGTTAATGGACACTGAGGTTGTTTCCATATCTTAGCTTTTATAAAAAAAAATGCTGCTATGAACATTGGGATACATATATCTTTTCAAATTAGTGTTTTCATTTTATTCAGATACATAGCCAGAAGTGAAAATTTCTGGATTATATTATAGTTCTATTTTTAGTTTTTTAAGGAGCCACAATACTCTTTTCCATGCAACAGTATGCATCCCCATTGTTGTTTTTTGTAGACTTTTGGATGATAGCAGTTCTGACGTGTGTAAATTAATATCTCATTGTGGTTTGATTTGCATTTCTCTGATGATTAGCAGTGTTGAGCATATTTTCATGTATCTGATATCCATCTCTATGCCTTCTTTGGGAAAACACCTACTCAGGTCTTCTGTCCATGGTTTGATTGCTTTTTTTATTTTGAGTTGGGTGAACTTGGATATTAATTATATTATTATATCTTGGATATTAACTTTGGCATCATATCATTTGCAAATATTTTCTCCCATTCAGTATATTGTCTTTTCATTTTATTGATGGCTTTCTTTGCTGTGCAAAAGCTTTTAGGTTTAATTACATCCCATTTATTTTTGCTTTTGTTTCCTTCACCTTAGAAGACAGATCCAAAAAATAAAAATAAAAACTATGTCAAAGAGTGTTCTATGTTTTTTTCGAGGAGTTTTATGGTTTCTGATCTTAAATTGAGGTCTTTAATCCATTCTGAGTTTATTTTGTATATTTTTGAACAAATTTCATTCTTTTACATGTAGCTGTCCAGTTCTCCATGTACCACTTGCTGAAGAGACTATCTTCACTCTGTTATATATTCTTGCCTCCTTTGTCATAGATTAATTGGCCATAAGTGCCTGGGTTTATTTCTGAGCTATCTATTCTGTTCCATTGAATCTATGTGTCTTTTTTTGTGACAGTACTATGCTGTTTTGATTACTGTAGCTGTGGTATAGTCTTATTAATTTATTCCCCCCAAACACATGTAACGTTTCCCTTTTGGTAACCATAAATTTGATTTCAAAATCTTCCAGTCTTGTTTGTTTTGTAAGTTCTTTTGTACCTTTTTTATATTATTTGTACTAGATTGTATTAGTGATCTCATATCATATTTGTCTTTCTCTGACTTATTTCACTTAGTATGTTAATTTCTACATCCATCCATATTGCTGCAAATGGCATTATTTCGTTTCTTTTATGGCGGAGTAATGTTCCGTTGTATATACATGCCTCATCCCGTTTATCCAGTCCTTTGATGGACATTTAGGTTTCTTCCATGTCTTGGCTATTATAAATAGTGCTTAAGTGAATATTGGGGTACATATATCTTTTTGAATTACTGTTTTCTCCAAAATGGGATTGCTGGGTCATAGGGTAATTCTACATTTAGTTTTTTGAAGAAACCTCTATACTGTCCTCCATAATGGTGAACCAGTTTATATTCCTACTACCAATATGAGGGTTCCCTTTTCTCCACACCTTCGTTAACAATTATTGTTTTTTTTTTGTTTGTTTGTTTTTTGCCTTTTTGTCATTTTATGGCCGCGGGTTTATGACCACACCCGCGGCATGTGGAGGTTCCCAGGCTAGGGGTCTAATCGGAGCTGTGGCCACTGGCCTGCGCCGCAGCCACAGCAACGCAGGATCCGAGCCGTGTCTGCAACCTACACCACAGCTCACGGCAACACCGGATCCTTAACCCACTGAGCAAGGGCAGGGATCGAACCCGCAACCTCATGGTTCCTAGTCGGATTCGTTAACCACTGCGCCACGACGGGAACTCCAACAATTATTGTTTTTAGACTTTTTGGTGATGGCCATTCTGATGCCTTTACTGTATATTTGCATTTTCTAGAGGTATTTTTCCCCTTCTGTAGATTCTTCTTTTTGTAGCCTTTTCTTTTCCTCCTAGAGAAGACACCGTTAACATTTCTTTTAGGGTCTATTTCCAATTGGTCATATCTTAGTTTTTGCTTGACTGAGTTCCTTATCTGTCCTTCAATTCTGAATAATAATCTTGCTGATTGATATACGGATTGTAATATTTTCCCTTTTACACCTTGAATATATCATGCCACTTCCTTCTGGCTTTCAAAGTTTCTGCAGAAAAATCAGCAGATAGATTTCTGGGGGTTCTCTTGTATCTGACTCATTGTTTTTCTCTTATTGCCTTTAGAATTCTCTTTTTGCTATTTTAATTATGATATGTATTACTGTGGGTCCCTTTGGGTTCATCTTATTTGGGTCTCTCTATGCTTCCTGTTCCCAGATAACTGTTTCTTCTTCAGTTTCAGAAAGTTTTCAATCATACCTTTATTCAATATGTTTTCAACACTTTTCTCTCTTCTTCTGGAATTCCTGTAATACGAATGTTGGTGTGTATGCTTGATGTTGCTTCAGATATCCATTAAGCTTTTCTCACTATTTTTAATTTATTTTTCTTTCTGATATTCCGATTGGGTGATTTCCACTATTTTATCTTCTAGATTACATGTGGTGGTGGTGGTGGTGGTGGTGGTGGTGTATCACCTAGTCTGCTGTTTATTCCTTCTGGTGTGTTTTTCATTTCAGTTATTATATTCTTCAGCTCTGACTGGTTCTTTTTTATACTTTCTAGTTCCCTGTTAAAATTCTTGTGTTTATTTTTTCCCTGGTTCAGTAGCATTCTTATTACTAATACTTTAAAATCTTTATCTGATAAATTATGTTTCTCATTAGCTTTTTTTTCTTGTTTTTTTTCATTTGAAACAAATTCTTTGTCTTCTCATTTTGCTCCACTTTCTCTCTCTTCATGAAACTAGGTGAAATATTTACCTATTCCAGTCTCAAAAAGATGTCCTTGTGTGGATACATCCTTATGCTGTCTGCTTGGGCCTCAGTGTCTTTGGTGGGAGAGCTGGATCTAAAGTGAGCCCAAGGCACGCCTTTCCCCAGAGTGTGCTGACAGCTATCAGTTTGGTGGGAAGTGGGGCTGCAATAGAGGAGAGCCAGAGATTCTCCTGTGTTTTGTAGCTGACATCACCCTGTTGGGGGTAAAGTCAGGCAGAGTGCTGGAGCAGAAGCTCTGAGGGTCAGGTATGAGCTGGCTCTTTTCCCAGTAAGTGTATGCTCTCCACCATCCCAGTATTGGCATCTTCATCCCAGAAGAAAGCAACATCTGGAGTAATAAGGGCTGGATTAGGCTATGCTATGTGCTGGGGCATTCCGAGAAACTGCTCCCAATCTATTGTTTCCTAACAGACCAGCAATGGCTACCCCACCCCCTTCAGATGTAATGCCAGTCCTAGACAGCTTTGACCCTCACAACTGTACACTCACTCTCAGTAGCAATAGCAACCTTCATTGTAGTGGGGAGTTACACCATGGGGCAGAAGGGGCCAGAGCATATGCTGGAGCCATCATGGGAAACTGACCAAAAGTCCCAGACAGTCTTAATCTGCTTCTTCCAACTTGTTTCATATGTGTGTGTGCTCCTTATGAAGGAAGTTCATGTTGAGCAAGCCCCGATGAGAGTTCCACTTGTCTTCAAACTAGCCAAGGGAACTCATTTCCCAGTTCACTCTGGTGCCCCATATGTGGTCCCAATCGCCCATTCCCCAGGGAGGATATCTGAGCCTGTGTAATTCCCCACTTCTGTGTCCCCTTCTAGAGGTACAGATACCTACATGATCACTTCTCTTCCTTTCTTACCTGACTCCAAGTGGATCTTTCTTTTTCCAAGTAGTATAAGTCTTTTTCCAAGTTTCCAGTTTGTTTTAGTAAAAATTGCTCCACATGTAGGTATGTATTTTGATGTGTTCATGAGGGAAAGAACTCAGTATCCTTGTACTCAGCCATTTTAATCTCCTTCCCTAAAATGTATTCACTTTATGTTGCAACCAGTGTAAATTCACTCAAATTACCTCTAGACAATTAGTATTTTATCTGATATTAAATCATTTTAAAATTAAATCTTCTTTTATGGCTGCATCTGAAGCATATGGAAGTTTCTGGAGCTAGGGGTCAAATCAGAGCTACAGCTGCCGGCCTATGCTACAGTTAGAGCAATGCCAGATCCAAGTCACATCTGTGACTTACATTGCAGATTGTGGTAAAACCAGCTTTTGGCAACACTGAATCCTTAACCCAGTGAGCAAGGCCAGGGGTCAAACCTGCATCATCATGCATAGTTGTTGGATTCTTAATCGACTGAGCCACAACAGAACTCCAAAATTATCTTAAATGCATTGTATCTACATGTATTCTCTAGCTCTCCAGATGCCTTCTTTTTTTTAAAGGATGATATAAAAATGACAATACCTAATTCTTAGAAGTCAGAGACTCCTATATTTTAATGAGAGAACATTACATAATTTAAAGGGAAAGAATGATGTCTAGGGAAAAAAAATGACCAAAGGAGTATGAAAGAATATATCTTTAATGTTCTATATCAGAATGTAGCTGTACAATTCCTAGTAGTTCTCCACACAGTTCACTAAAGATTAACTTATTTTTCTGTTTTACTAAGGTATAATTAAATTCTAAAATATTTACAGTTTACACCATGATGATTTGATAGACATATAAATTATGGAAGGATTCCACCTCGCTAGTGTTTATATACATACATGTATATAAACATTTAATTTCTACTCTCAGCAAATTTCAATTATATAATACAGTGTTATCAGGTATAGTCACCATAACAAGTCATTTTTGAGGAACTTCCAAACTGTTCTCTATAAGGACTGTACCAGTTTAATCCCAAAACAGTGCACAAGGGTTCCTTTTCTCCACATCGTCTCCAACACTTGTTCTCTTCTTGGAGGTAGCCATTCTAATGGGTTTGAGGTGATCTCTCTTTGTGGTATTGATTTGCATTTTTCCTGATGATTATTGATGCTGAGAACATTTTAATGTACCTGTTGGCTATCTACATGTATTCTTTAGAGAAATGTCCGTTCAGATCCTCTACCCATTTATTAATCATACTGTTTTTTTTCTCTTGAGTTGTGTGAGTTCTTTATTTTGAATACTAACCCCTTATTGGATATATAAGTTACAACTATTTTCTCCCATTTGATAGTTTGGCTTTTCATTTTGTTGATGATTTCCTTTGGTGTGCAGAAACATTGTTTGATGTAATCCCACTTGTTTATTTTTACTTTTGTTACCTTCAGTGTTAAATGCAAAAAAATATCATTTGCCAAAATCAATGTCATGGAGGTTACCATCTATGGTTTATTCTAGACATTTTATGGATTCAGATCTTTAATCCATTTTGAGTTTATTTTTTTATATGGCATAACATGGTGTAAGATGGTTGTCCAATTTCATTCTTTTTCCCAACACTACTGATTGAATGGACTGTTATTTCCCCATTGTATATCCTTGGCTCCTTTGTTATAAATTAATTCATAATATATGCATGGGTTTATTTCTGACTCTCTACTATGTTCCATTTATCTATGTGTCTGTCTTTATGCCGATAACAAACTGGGCTTTTGGGGATTTCTTATTTGTTTGTTTTTTGTTTTTGCCTTTTTGTTGTTTTAGGGCCACACCCATGGTATGTGGAGGTTCCCAGGCTAGGGGTCTAATCAGAGCTATAGCTGCCAGCCTGCGCCATAGTCACAGCAACACGGGATCTGAGCCTACACCACAGCTCATGGCAACACCGGATCCTTAACCCACTGAGCAAGGCCAGGGATCAAACCCACAACCTCATGATTCCTAGTCAGATGCATTTCTGCTGAGCCATGACAGGAACTCCTATGACAAACTGTTTTAATTACTATAGCTTTGTAATATACTTTAAAATAAGGAAATGTGATACCTCCAGGTTTGTTGTTTTTCCTAAATATTTCTTTGGCTCTTAGGGTCTTTTGTGATTTCACACAAGTTTTACAGCTTGTTTTATTTCTGTAAAAAATGCCAATGAATTTTTATAGGTATTTCATTGTATCTGCAGAATGCTTTAGGTATTATGGACATTTTAATAATATTCTTCTAATCCACTTGTCATATCTTTAATTTCTTTCATCAGTGTTTTATAGTTTTCAGTATACAGGACTTTAACCTTCTCAGTTAAATTTATTCACAGTTATTTATTCATTTTGATGCAGCCATAAATGGGATTTTCTTAATTTCCTCATTATTAGTATAGAAATACAATTGTTTTTTTGTATATTGACTTTGTTCCCTAAAACTTAATTTGTTAGTTCTAACAGATTTTTTAGTGATGTCTTTAGAGTATTCTATACACAATATAATTTCACCTGAAATCTATGACAGTTTTACTGCTTACTTTCTGATTTGGATGTCTGTTAGTTCTTGTTTAATTGCTGTGGCTAGAACTTAAAATTCTATATTGAATAATAGTGTTGAGAGTGGTCATCCTTGTCTTGTTCTTTATCTTAGAGTGAAAGCTTTCAGCTTTGTACCAAAGAGTATGATGGTAGTTATGCACTTGTCATATATGACCTTTATGTTGAGGAATGTCGCCTACATATCCACTTTGCCAAGAGTTTTTTTTTTTTTTTGTCTTTTTGCCTTTATGTAGAGCTGCACCCATGGCATATGGAGGTTCCCAGGCTAGGGGTCTAACAGGAGCTGTAGCTGCCGGCCTACACCACAGGCACAGCAACGTGGGATCCGAGCCATGTCTCTAACCTTCACCACAGCTCACAGCAACACCGGATCCTTAACCCACTGAGCAAGGACAAGGATCGACCCACAACCTCATGGTTCTTAGTCGGATTCATTAACCACTGAGCCACGAAGGGAACTCCTTTGCCAAGAGTTTTTAATCAAAAAAATGTTGAATTTGGTCAAATGCTTTTTCTGTATTTAATGAAATCATCATATGATTTTTATCCTTCATTTTGTTAATATGATGTATCACACTGATTGATTTTTGCAGATGTTGAACCAGCCTGTATCCCCCAGAAAAAAACCATTTGATCATGGTGTGTGATCCTTCTAATGTGTCATTGAATTCACTTTCTTAATATTTTGTTGAGGAATTTTTAAATCTTTTTTCCAATTTTGTTGAGATATAATTAACATACAGCACTGCATAAGTTTAAGGTGTACAGCATAATGATATGACTTATGTATACAGTGAAATGATTACCACAGTAAGTTTTTATAACATCCATCATCTCAGATACAATAAAGTAAAGAAAAAGGAAAACATATTTTGTGATGAGGACTCAGGATTTACTCTCCTAACATTTTTTATATATACTGTACAACAGGGTTACCTTTAGTCATCCCTAGTACTTTTTATCATATAAATGGAAATTTTGTATCTTTTGATTGCCTTAATCCAGTTTCCCCTCTCCCCCATCTCTGGTAACTACAAATATGATCTCTTTATGAGTTTGCTTTTTATTTTGTTTTGTTTGTTTGTTTTTAGATTACACACATAAGGGGGATCACACAGAATTTGACCTTCTCTGACTTATTTCACTTGGTATAATGCCCTTTATGACCATCCATGTTGTCACAAATGGAAGGGTTTTCATCTTTATTTTTGCCAGTTTAATAGTGTATCATGTGTATATTCCACAGTTCCTTTATCCATTCATTCATCAAAACTTAGGATAGTCTATGTCTTGAAAATTGAAAATAGGGTTCTCATGAACATGGAGGTGCAGATATCTCATCAACACAATGTTTTTATTTCCTTCAAATACATTCCCAGAAGTAGAATTGCTAGATAATATAGTCCTATTTTTAATTACTTTGAGAAAATTCCACATTTTTTCCAAAGTGGCTGTGCCACTTTAGAATCCTTCTAATAGGCACAAGGGTTCCCTTTCTTACTGATTCCCACCAGCATTATTACCTCTTGCCTTTTTGGTGTTAGCCATTCTAAAAAATGGCATGAGGTGATATTTCACTGTGGTTTTGATTTGCATTTCCCTAATTTTCAGTGATGTTGAGAACCTTTTCATATACCACTTTGCCATTGGTGTATCTTCTTTGGAAAAATATCTATTTATGTCCTTTGCCCATTTTACTAGATTAATTGGGGTTTTTGCTATTGAGTCATATTCTTTTTATATTTTGGATATTAACACTTATCAGATACATGCATACCTCCGAGTTATTGCAGATTTTGTTCTGGACAACTGCAATAAGGCAAATCTCACAATAAAGTCACATAGTCTTTTTTGGTTTCCTATGCATATAAAAGGTGTGTTTATGCTATACTGTAGTCCATTAAGTGTATAATAATATAACGTCTTTAAAAATGAACATACCTTAATTTAAAAATACTTCACTGGGAGTTCCCTTCGTGGCTCAGTGGTTAACGAATCCGACTAAGAACCATGAGGTTGTATGTTCAATCCCTGGCCTTGCTCAGTGGGTTAAGGATCCGGTGTTGCAGTGAGCTGTGGTGAAGGTTACAGACATGGCTTGGATCCCGCGTTGCTGTGGCTGTGGCAAAGGCCGGCAGCTACAGCTCCTGTTAGACCCCTAGCCTGGGAACCTCCATATGCTGAGGGTTCGGCTCTACATAAAGGCAAAAAGACTAAATAAACAAATATTTCACTGTTTAGAAAGGGTTAATCATCATTTTAGACTGTAGGGTTGCTAAAAGCCTTCAATTTGTAAACAAACAAACAAAACAAAAACTATCTGTTAACAATTCTCTGGTAGAGTCTTTAGGATTCTCTAGGTATAGTATCAGGTCATCTGCAAATAGTGATAGTTTTACTTCTTCTTTTCCAATTTTGATTTCTTTTATTTCTTTTACTTCTCTGATTGCCGTGGCTATGAGTTTTAAAACTATGTAGAATAGTAATGGCGAAAGTGGTCGTCCTTGTCTGGTTCTTGATCTCAGCGGGAATTCTTTCAGCTTTTCACCACTGAGAATGACATTAGCTCTGGGTTTCTCATATATGGCATTTATTATGTTGAAGTAGGTTTCCTCTATGCCCACTTTCTGAAGTCTTTTTATCAGAAATGGGTGTTGGATTTTGTCAAAGGCTTTTTCTGCATCTATTGAAAAAATCATATGATTTTTACTCTTCAGTTTGCTAATGTGGTGTATCACACTGATTGATTTGAGGATATTGAATCCTTGCATTCCTGGGATAAATCCCACTTGATCATGGTGTACAATCCTTTTAATGTATTGTTGGATTCTGTTTGCTAGTATTTTGTTGAGGAATTTTGCATCTATGTTCATCAGTGAAATTGGCCTTTTTTTTGTATCTTTGTCTGATTTTGGTATCAGGGTGATGGTAGCCTCATAGAATGAGTTTGGGAGTGTCCCTTCCTCTGCAATTTTTTGGAATTGTTTCAGAAGGATAGGTGTTAACTTTTATCTAAATGTTTGATAGAATTCACCTGTGAAGCCATCTGGTCCTAGACCTTTGTTTGTTGGAAGTTTTTTAATCACAGTTTCAATTTCAGAACTTGTGATTAGTCTATTCATATTTTCTATTTCATCTTGGTTTAGTCTTGGAAGATTGTACTTTTATAAGAATTTTTCCATTTCTTCTGGGTTTTCCATTTTATTGGCATATAGTTGCATATAGTAGTCTCTTCTGATCCTTTGTATTTCTGTGATGTCCATTGCTACTTCTCCTTTTTCATTTCTAATTTTATTGATCTGTGTCCTCTTTTTGTCTTGATAAGTGTGGCTAAGGGTTTATCAATTTTGTTGATCTTTTCAAAGAGCTCATCAATGAATTTGGCAAAGTTGCAGGATACAAAATTAATATACAGAAATCGACTACATTTCTAAATACTAATAATGAAAGATCAGAAAGAGAAATTAGGGAAGCAATCCCATTTACCATTGCATCAAAAAAAGTAAAATACATAGGAATAAACCTACCTAAAGAGACAACCTACTTAAAGAGACAAAAGACCTGTACTCTGAAAACTATAAGATGCTGATGAAAGAAATCAAAGATGACACAAACAAATGGAAAGACATACCATGCTCTTGGAATGCAAGAGTCAATATTATCAAAATGACTATACTACCCAAGGCAATCTACATATTCAGTGCAATCCCTATCAAATTACCAAGGACATTTTTCATGGAACTAGAACAAAATATTTTAAAATTTGTTGGGAAGCACGAAAGACACAGAATAGCCAAAGACATTCTGAAAAAGAAAAATGAAGCTGGAGAAATCAGGCTCCCTGACTTCAGACTATACTACAAAGCTACAGTCATCAAAAACCATATGGTACTGGCACAAAGACAGAAGTATAGATCAGTGGGACAGGATAGAGAGCCTGGAATTTAACCCATGCACCTACAGTCAAGTAATTTATGACAAAGGAGGTAAGAATATACAATGGAGAGAAAAACAGCCCCTTCAATAAGTGGTGCTGAGAAAACTGGACAGCCACATGTAAAAGAATGAAATTAGAATACTTCTTAACACCATACACACAAATAAACTCAAAATGGATTAGAGACATAAATGTAAGACCAGATACTATGAAACTCTTAGAGCAAAACATAGGCCAAACTCTCTCCGACATAAATGGCAGCAACATCTTCTCAGATCCACCTCCTAGAGTAATGACAATAAAAAGAAAAATAAACAGATGGGACTTTTAGTTATTTTCTGCACAGCAAAGGAAACCCTAAACAAAACAAAATGATAACCCACAGAATGGGAGAAAATATTTGCAAATGAATCAACTGACAAGGGATTAATCTCCAAAATTTAAAAACACCTTCTGCAGCTCAATACCAAAAAAACAGATAACCCCATCACAAAATGGGCAGAAGTTCTAAACAGACAATTCTCTAAAGAACACATACAGATGGCCAAAAAAAAACATGAAAAGATGGTCAACGTCATTCATTATTAGAGAAATGCAAATCAAAACCACTGTGAGGTACCACCTTACACCAACCAGAATGGCCATCATCAGAGAGTCTATAAACAATAAGTGCTGGAGAGGATGTGGAGAAAAAGGATTCCTATTACACTGCTGGTGGGAATGTAAATTGGTGCAGCCACTGCAGAAAACAGTATGGAGATTCCTCAGAAAAGTAAAAGTAGAATTACCATTTGATCCTGCAATCCCACTCCTGGGCATCTATCCAGAGAAAACCATGACTTGAAAAGACATAAGTCCTCCAATGTTCATTGCAGCACTATATATACAATAGCCCAGACATGGCAATACCTAAATGTCCATCAACAGAGGAGTGGATAAAGATGTGGTACATATACACAATGGAATATTACTCAGCCATGAAAAGGAAAGAAATAACAGCATTTATCGCAACATGGATGGACCTAGAAATTATCATGCTAAGTGAAGTCAGTCAGACAATGAGACACCAACATCAAATGCTATCACTTACATGTGGAATCTAAAAAAGGGACACAATGAATGTCTTTGCAGAATAGATACTGACTCCCAGACTTTGAAAAACTTATGGTTTCCAAATGAGACAGGTTGGGGGTGGGGGATTCACTGAAGTTTTGGGATGGAAATGCTATAAAATTCGGTTGTGATGATCATTGTACAACTATAAGTGTAATAAAATTCATTGAGTAATTTTAAAAAACTCTGACTGCTAAGCATAATAAAGTGAAGTCCAATAAAATATGTATGTATATGGGTTGCAAATATTTTCTCCCATTCCATAGTTTGTATTTTCTTTTTGTTGATGATTTCTTTTGCAGTGCAGAAGCTTTTTAATTTGATATATTCCCAGTTCTTTATTTTATATTTTGTTACATATGCTTTATATGTCATATCTAAACTACCATTGCCAAGACCCATGTCAAGGAGCTCTTTTTCCAATGTTTTCTTCTAGGAGCTTTATGGTTTTCCATCTACTTTTTAAGATTTAAATCCATTTTGAGTTATTTTCAGTGAATGGCATACAATAAGGGTCTATTCTGTATTTTACATGTGAATATACAACTTCCCAGCACCATCTATTGAAGAGACTATCTTTTCTCCATTAAGCATTTGCAATTCCCCTGTCAAATACTAGTTGACTCTAGATACACGGTTTATTTCTGTGCTCTTAATTCTGTTTAAGAATTGATCTATAGGTCTGGTTTTGTTCCATTAACATACTGTTTGATAACTGTAGATTTAAAGAAGCATGATGCATCAACCTTTGTTCTTTCTTAATATTGCTTTGGCTATTAGGGGGCTTTTGTGGTTCCATGAAACTATTAGGATTGTTTGTTCTATTTCTGTGAAAAAAAAAATCATTGGAATGTTGATAGGGATGGTATTGAACGTATAGATTGTTTCGGGAGTAAGAACATTTTAACAATATTAATTCTTCCAATCCATGAACATGGGATAAATTTCCATTTAGGTGTTACCTCTTTGATTTCTTTCATCAATAGCTTGTAGTTCTCAGTGTAGATTATTCATATTTTTAGTTAAATTTACTCCCATGTATTTTATTGTTTTTGAAGCAACTTTATTTTTTTATTTATTTTTTTGGTCTTTTTTGTCCTCTTATGACCTCACCCATGGCATATGGAGGTTCCCAGGCTAGGGATCCAATTGGAGCTGTAGCCACCAGCCTATACCACAGCCACAGCAATGCGGGATCTGAGCCATGTCTGCAACCTACACCACAGCTCATGGCAACGCTGGATCCTTAACCTACTGAGCGATGCCAGGGATCAAACCCGCAACCTCATGGTTCCTAGTCAGATTCGTTAACCACTGCACCATGACGGGAACTCCTGAAGCTACTTTAAATGGGAGCATGTTCTTTATTTCTTTTTCAAATAATTTATTGTTTTTGGATAGGAAAATCTAATGGTTTTCATTTGTTTGTTTTACATCCTACAACTTTAATGAAATCAGTGACTGGATATAACAGATTTTTTAGTGAGTCCTTAGAATTTTTTTCTATAAAAATCATGTCATCTACACATAGGGAAAATTTTACTTTTTTCTTTCCAATTCTGATCTTTTTATTTCTTTTTCTGATTAATCTGTCAAGGGCTTTCACTACCATGTTGCATAGGTGATATTGGGCACCCATGTCTTGTTCCTGATATTTGATAAAAATCTTTCAAACTTTCACCATTAAATATGTTAGTTGTTGGCTTCTCATACATGGCTTTTGATATATTGTTGTACATTTCTTCTATACATGAGCACTTAAGAGTTATCATGAACCAGTGTTGGATTTTGTCATAAGCATTTCCTGAATCTCTTCAGATAGTCATATTTTTTCATTTATTTTATTACTGTATATCACATTGGTTTTGTGAATATAAAATTCTTACATCTCAGGAATAAATCTCACTTGATCATGGTGAACAATCTTTTAAATGTACTACTGAATTCAGCTTGCCAGTATTTTATTGGACAGTTTTCACATAGCCAAGGATATTGGCCTGTAGTTTTCTTTTCTGGTAGTGTCCTTGTCTGACTTTGTATCAGGGTATGCTTTGTAAAATCAGTTTTGGAGTGTTACCTCCCCTTGGTGCTTTTGGAAGAGTTTGAGAAAGATTGGCATTATTTCTTCGACATAATTCACCAGTGAAGCTATTTGGGCCTAGCGTTTTCTTCAGTGGGAGATTTTTGATTACTGACTTTATCCACTTATAGTAATTGATCTGCTCAGATTTTCTATTTCTTCATGATTCGGTCTTGGTATTTTGTATTTTTCCATTTCCTCTATGTTGTATAGTTTGTTGATGTATTCATGGTATCCTCTTATGGTCCTCTGAATTTCTTTGGTATCAGTTGTAATGTCTTCTCTTTTATTTACAATTTTGTTGTTTTGGGGCCTCTCTTTTTTTCCTTCTTTAGTCTGGCAAAGTTTTATCATTTTTATATCTTAGTTTTGTTGATCTTAACTTTTTCCTCTCCTGTATTTGATTTATTTCTACTCATTTTTTTCCTCCCTCTACTATCTTTGAGCTCAGTCTATTCCTATTCTAGTTCCTTAAGAATGGATTTAGGGAGTTCACTTCATGATCCATGAGGATGTGGTGGTGTAGGTCACAGATGCAGCTTGGATCCTGCATTGCTGTGGCTGTGGTGTAGGCTGATGGCTACAGCCCTGATTCTACCCCTAGCCTGGGGACTTCCATATGTCCCCAGTACAGCCCTAAAGAGCAAAAAAAAAAAATGTTTTTAAAGGATTTAGGTTTTTCATTTGATATCTTTTTTTTTGTTTCTTAATGTAGGCATTTATGCTTATCTTCCTTTTTAGAACTGCTTTGCCATGTCCCATAAATGTTAATATGTTGTGTTTCCATTTTCATTAGCTTCAAAAAACTTATTTCCCTTTTCATTTATTTTATTAATTGGTTGTTTGGGAAATTAATTTCCATTTGTTCACAAATTTTCCAGTTTTCCTCTTGTTGTTGATTTCTAGTTCCATGCCACTGTGATAAGAGAAAATAGTATGATTTTAACCTTGAATTAGCTGTAACTTATTTTTGTGGTCTAATATATGGTCTGGCCTAAAAAATGTTCCACGTGTACTTGAGAAGAATGTATATTCTGCTGTTTGATAAAATGTTCTGTATGTGTGTGATAGGTCCATTTGCTATATAGTGAAATTCAAATATGCTGTTTCCTTATTGATGCTCTTTCTAGATAACCTATCCATTGTTTAGAATAGGATAATAAAGTACACAGCTATTATCATATTACTATTTGTTTCTCCTTTTAGCTGTTAATTTTGCTTTATATATTTAGGTAATCTGCTGTTCATCACACTGATATTTACAGTTATATCTTCTTGATGTACTGACCACTTTATCATTATATAATGACCCTCTTTGTCTCTTTGTATCTACTTTTTTTAAATCCTCTCTTTTGAGATGTAAGTGTAGCTACCCTTGCCCTTTTGATATCATTTGAAATCTTTTTTTATCCCTTCACTCAGTCTGAGTGTCTTTACAGCTAATGTGAGTCTTTTTAATTTTTTATTTATTTAGTTTTTGTCTTTTTAGGGCTGCACCTGCAACATATGCAGTTTCCAGGCTAGGGTCCAATCAGAGCTGGCCTACACCACAGCCACAGCAATGCAGGATTCAATCTGTGTCTGTGACCTACACCACAGCTCATGGCAACTCCAGATCCTTAACCCACTGAGCGAGGCCAGGGATCAAACCCACATCCTCATGGATGCCAGTTAGGTTTGTTAACTGCTGAGCCATGACAGGAACTCCTGTGAGTCTTTTTTAGATAGCATATTATTGGAACTTATTCAATTCAACCATTCTTTGTTGAATTAATGGAGAATTTAATTCATTTAACTCTAAAGTGGTTATTGCTAAGTTAGGATTTACTAATCCATTTTGTTAATTGTTTTCTGGCTGCCTAGTAGATCAATTTTTTTCTTTTTCTTCCTTTCTTTCTTTTTTCTTCTTTTTTTTTCTTTTTAGGGCCACACCTGCAGCTTATGGAGGTTCCGAGGCTAGGGGTCCAATCACAGCTGTATTCATTAGCCTACACCAGAGCCACAGCAATGCAGGATCCAAGCTGTGTCTGCAACCTACACCACAGCTAATGGCAACACCAGATCCTTAAGCCACTGAGCAAGGCCAGGGGTCAAACCCATGTCCTCATGGACACTAGTCAGGTCCATTAACTACTGAGTCACAAAGGGAACTCCCCCAATTTCTTTTCTTGTTTCATATCTTGATGTCTTTTTTTGTGTTTTGATATCTTTTGGTGTATGTTTTGACTTACCATGTACTTTTGTATAATTACTACAAGTTTTTCCCTTATGGTTATCATAAGGATTACAAACATCTTAAAATTGTAAAACATCTTAAAATTATAACTTTATTTTAAACAAATAAGAACTTAAGCCATTAAATGTTTTAATTTTATATTTATTTTCACTTCTCTTTCGCTTCACATTTTAAGTTATTGATATTAGAGTTTACATGTTTTTATACTGTATCATTAATACAGATTATCCTAGCTGTGATTTATTTTTACTACCTTTGTTTTTTTAACTTTCAAAGCAGAATTGCAACTGAATTATATACCACAATTACGATATTATAGAATTTAATCATGACTATAAATTTACAATTAGAAGTAAATTTTACCCTACTGTCTCATGTTTTTATGATGTTAATTAGCATACTTTTAGTCCAATTCAAAGTATTCCCTTTAGCATTTTTTTTGTAGGGCACGTCTAATGATGTCAAATTTCCTCAGCTTTTGTTTGTTCGGGAAAGTCCTTATATCTTACTTCTGAAACACAGCTTTGCCAAGTATAGAATTCTTTATCAACAGTTTGTCTTTCAATATGTTGAATATATTATCCCATTCTTTCCATTTGTGAAGTGTTTGTGTGGATAAATCAGTTTATATTATTCTGGGTGTTCACTTGGATGTAATTTCTCGTATTTCTATTGCTGCTTTTGAAATTCTTCCTTTGTCTTTGACAAGTTAATTAATTATAATATGTCTTGAAGTTCAACCACATAGGGTCCTTTGGGCTCATTTTCTCTCCCAAGGTTTGTGAAGATTTCAGCCATTATTTCTTCCCATATACTTGCTATCCTTTTCTCATCTTCTTCTGAGATGATAATAAGGATATGTTTCTTTTTATGTCTCGTAAGTTAATTAGGCTTTCTTCACTCTTTTTCATATTTTCATTTTGTCTGTTGACTGCAAAATTTCATATATCCTATCTTCTAGTTTGCTGATTCTTTTTTCTCATGATAGAATTTTCTCTATTAAATCATTTCAGTCATTGAATTTTTCAGCTCTTAGATTTTTGTTTGTTTTTAATAATTTATATTTCTTTGAACTCATTTTATTTATGCATTGTTTTCTTAGTTTTGTTATCTGTATATTTTTGTAGTTCACTAAACTTTCTTAAGAGGATAAATCAGAATTCTTTGACAGTTCATAGATCTCCATTTTTTAGGATCAGTTATTGGAGTATTATTAGTTTCCTTTGGTGTCATGCTTACCAGATTTTCTGAGTCTTGATTCCTTACTCTGATATCTGCATATTTGAATAAGCAATCTCCTCTTCCATACTTTACAGGTTTGCTGTGGAAATGGCATTCCTTCACCAGTAAGCTCAGTTTGGGTTTCTGGATGTGTCTGATGGTAATAATGTCCTTGGGCCAGTATAGCTTGCTATAAGGGTCTATTTTGGAGAAAGTCCACTGCTGAAGCTCTCAAGTTGGGGGATGGAGTGCTGCTGGTGGAAAACAGTTGGATAGGACTGTAGCAGACCCTGTCCTTGCCTAAACGAGGCAATAGGATAAGCACTGTGGTTGCCTGGGTTCCCTGGTCAGCCTTACTAGACTACAAGGATAGGTCCCAGGGTTTGCATGGCTCATTGTTTCATTGCCCAAATTTAGCAAGGCTAATAAATAAATTTCCCAGTCAGATGGTTTTGCTCTGAAAAGGTGAAAACCACAGACTGTGCTGTCTATTCAAGTGCCATTGTAATTAGGGTTGTTTGATAGTCTATGCAGATTCCTGTTAGCTTTTGGTAGGCTTTATTGTCAGGCAGGATGAAAGCTGTATTAAACAATGGGTGGGACTGGCAATTAGTTTCCCTGCCTAGGCACGGCAGAAGAACCAAATGTAAGGCTAGTAAGGCTCTTTGTTTTTGGTTTTGACTCATGCCAACCCTTGACCCAGTTCTCTGACTGAACAGGGCCACTGGCTTTAATCAACTCTGATTATCTCAGATTATCAACTCTGATTATCTCAGATTATCAACTCTGTCTGCTGACCCTCTGCTTGAGTATTGCTGGGCTACACAGCTTTCCAGGCATTCTTCCCAGGATTTCTGGTCAGATGTGATTGGGAATCTCACTCAGTATTGTGTACTTCTATGAATCAGCTTCCCTGTCTGGGTGGAGCTGCAGAACTGTCCGTGCCTGGTAATGGCTTTATGGACAAACAGCTTTGCATGTCATACTCTCTACTCAAACTTTGCTGAGTTACACTGCTTCCAGGTATTCTTGGAAGCCTTTATGGTCAGGCAGGCCTGGGAGCTTAACACAGTAGTGGTCAAGGGTATGACTCATCTTGCCTTACTGTACAGGGGCAGACAAGGCTCCAAAGTGAGCAAATAACTTGGCTCGAGGACCTGAATTAGGCAGACCTATACGTCCATAGAGTTTGCCCCTTAGAGTGTGCCATAAACAACTCTGTAGATGAGCAAAGCCACTGGTTTGGGCTAGTACTCGGTGCTACAGGTAGGAATTCAGTCTGCCAAGATTGGGTGCTGTCTGTTGCAAGTGCCTTCCTCATTTTCTGTCATAATCACGTTCCCAGTGGTCAGCCCCACAGGTGCCCCTATAATTCTTATGGGGCAAAAACAGAGTGGAAGTTCCCAAGAAGCAACCTGCAAAACTGGAGGAGCTGGATGTTTACCCTGGGGTCTTTTTTTTATACTGGAGTAATGAACTCAGCTGAGACCTCTTAGGATGTTGCTGTACCAGTCTGGGGAAGAACCAATGCAGTCAGGTTTTTTTAACTACTCCTCTCATATTTCTAATGTGATCTGTGTAGTTCAGGGTGGAGGGTGCTTCAAACTTCTCCTTATGTTCTAGAATTCTCTTAGTGATGTCTTGTCCATGAATAGTTGTTAGTTTTTGTTCTTGTGGGGGAGAATTAAGTGAGCAACAACCCATGTCAATATGTTGGTGATGTCACTCTCCTTTTAAGGATTTCTGCATCTATGTTCATCAGGGATATTGACTAGTAATTTTTTTTATTCTTATGGTGTCCTTGTCTGGTTTTTCTATCAGGGTCTTGCTGATATGGTAAAATGAATTTGAAAGTGTTCCCTGCTCTTTCCTTTGGAAGATATTGAGAAGAACTGGCATTATTTCTCTAAATATTTGACAGAAGTCACAAATGCAATTGTCATATCTTGGGCTCTTTATTGAGAGGTTTTTGATTTGTGATTCATTCTCCATGTTCATTATTGGTCTGTTCAGATTTCCTGTTTCTTGATAATTCAACTTTGGTAGATTGTGTATTTCTAAGAATTTATCCATTTTTTTCTAAGTTGCCCAGTTTGTTGTATATAGCTGTTCTAGTAGTCTCTTTGATCCATTGCATTTCTGTGTTATCAATTGTGATGTCTCCTCTTTCATTATTAATTTTATTTATTTAAGTCCTCCCTCTCTTTCCAGATAAGAGTAGCAAAAGTCTTCTTTATTTTATCTTTGTTTAAAAAAAAAGTTCTCTGTTTCATTGATTTTTTTTTTTTGCTATTACCGTTTTAGTCTCTATTTCATTTATTTCCACTCTAGTCTTTGTTGTTTCCATCCTTGTAAGACTGGGATTAGTTTGGCCTTCTTTTTCTAGTTATTTGAGGTTTAAAGTAGGTTATTATTTGATATTTTCTTGTTTCCTAACTTAGGCATTGATTACTTGTTTCCTAACTTAGGCATTTATTACTATAAACTTCCTCCATAGGACTGATTTTGCTGCATCCCATAATTTTTGGAATATTTATTTCCTTTTTCATTCCTCTCTAGATTTTTTAAATTTCTCTTTTTGATTCCTCTTTGACCAATTGGTTATTCATTTGAATGTTATTTAATCTACACATATTTGTACAATTTCTGGGGTTTTTTTCTTGTAATTGAGTTCTAGTTTTATACTTTTGTGGTTGGGAAAGATGCTTGATATGACTTTAATAGTCTTAAACATTGAGACTTGTTTTGTGGCCCTACAGGTCCTATCCTAGAGAATATTCCATATGCATTTGAGAAGAATGGAAAACTAATGGTTCTTACTCTTAATCACCTTCACCTATTTAAACCCCACCACCACCCTCATGTCTTCTGACAACCACCCACTTGTTATATTTATCTGAAACTATTTTCATTTTGTTTTGTTTTTTCAGATTCCACATATAAGTAGGATCATGCAGTATTTGCTTTCCTCCATCTGCCTTACCTCACTTTGAGTAATAACCTTTAAGTACATCAAGGTTGTCACAAATAGCAAGAACTTTTTTCAGCTCCATTGTATATGTGGAGATGTATATTAACATTTTCTTTATTCATTCATCTATAAATGGACACATGTTGCTTCCCTATCTTGGCTATTGTAAATAATGCTGCAGTACTGGAACATTGGAGTGCATATGTTTTTTAATTAGTATTTTCATTTTCATCAGAAGAGTACACAGAAATTGGAGTGTGGGATGATATGGCAGTTCTATTTTTAATTTTTTGAGAAACTTCCCTATGGTTTTGTGTATTGCTATCCCAATTTACAATCCCATTTACAGTGCATGAAGTTTTCCTTTTCTCCAGTCTCACCAATATTTGTCATTTATTGTCTCTTTGATGCTAGCCATTCTCACAGGTGTAAGGTGGTATCTCACTGTGGTTTTTACATTTTGCTAATGATTAGTGATGTTAAGCATCTTTTCATATGTCTGCTACGTGTATGTTATCTTTGGAAAAATGTTTGTTCAGGTTTTTTGCCAGCTTTTAATATTTTTTTTGAGCTCTTTATATATTGTGGCTATTAACCACTTATAGGATATATTGTTTGCAAATATCTTCTCCCATTAGTAGGCTGCCTTTTCATTTTGTTGACAGTTTCCTTCACTGTACAAATGCTTTTAACTTTCATGTAGTCTGATTTGATTATTTTTGCTTTCATTTCCCTTGCCTGAGACATATCCAAAAAATAAGACCTAAGTCAAAGAGTACTGCCTATGTTTTGTTTTAGGAGTTCTATGGTTTCAGGTCTTCCAATGAAGTACTTCATCCATTTTGAGTTTATTTTTGTATGTGGTGTGAGAAAATAATCCAGTTTTATTCTTTAGAATGTAGCTTTCCAATTTTCCCAACAGCATATATATAAGAGGCTGTCTTTGTTTGTTATATTCTTGCCTACTTTGTAGTAGATTAATTGACCATATTAATCACTTAAGTGTGGGTTTATTCTTGGCCATTTTGTTCTGCTCATCTGAACCTGATTTTGTGCAAGTACCATACTATTTTGAGTACTGTACTGTGCTATAGCTTTATAATATAGTTTGAAATCGGGGAGCATAATACCTCCAGCTTGGTTCTTTCTCAAGACTTCTTTCATTCTTCAGGGTTTTTTTTTCTGTTTCTATACATATTTTAGAATTACTTCCTGTTCTGTGAAAAATGCCACTGGCATTTTTATAGGGATTGCATTCAATGTGTAGATTGTCACTTTCAGAGTATTCTTTTAATTCATAAGGATGTAATAGCTTTCCATTTTTTGATATCATCTCCAAAGTTGTCTCATAATTTTGCAAGCAATAAGTTTTTTACTTCCTTAGTTAGATGTATTTCCAGGTATTTCATTGTTTTTGATGAGATTTTAAATGGGATTATTTTAAATTCTAGTAGTTTGTTTTTAGTTTATAGAAATTCAACAGATTACTGTATGTTAACTTTATATGCTGCAATTTTACTGAATTCATTTTAGTTTTTGTTGGCACCTTCAGGATACTATTTTTATAAATGGTATCATGTGGAGGTATCATATCACACCAGTCAGAATGGCATCATCGAAAAGTCTACAAATAATAAATGTTGGAGAGGATATGGAAGGAATAAAAAGAACCCTGCTACACTGTTGGTGGAAAGTAAATTGGTGCAGCTACTATGGAGAACAGTATAGTTGTTCCTTAAACCAAAAATAATTATCACATGATCCAGAAATCCTACTCTTGGGCATATATTCAGAAAAGATGAAAACCCTAATTTGAAAATGTACTACCCAATGGAAAGAGCACTATACATCATAGCCAAGACATGGAACCAACCTAAGTGTCCACTGACAGAAGAAAGGATAATGAAGATGTGGGGTATGTACACACACACACACACACACACACACACACACACACACACACACAGGAATATTACTCAGCCGTAAAAAAGAGTGAAATAATACCATTTGCAGCAAAATGGATGGACCAAGATATTATCATTCTAAATGAAGAGAGTCAGAGAAAAACAAGTATCATATGATATCACTTACACGTGGAATCTTAAAAAAATGATTATAAATAAACTTATTTACAAAATAGAAGCAGAGTCAAAGACATAGAAAACAAACTTTTGATTACCAAAAGGGAAAGGGGAGAGGAGGGATAAATTGGTAGTTTGAGATTAACAGATACACACTACTATATAAAAAATAAACAATAATGATCTACTCTATAGCATAAGAAAATATATTAAATATCTTGTAATAACCTATAATGTAAAATAACCTGAAAATTCATGTATACATGAATCAATTTGCTGTACATCTGAACTTAACACAACATTGTAAATCAACTAAACTTCAATTTAAAAATATTATGTCATCTACAGTCACATTTTCACTTCATTTCAATTTGGATTCCATTTATTTCTGGGCATTGTTGTCTTTTTCCTTATCTTAGATGAAATTCTTTCAGTTTTTCACCATTGAGTATGATGTTAGCTGTGGGTTTGTCATATATGACCTTTATTATATTGAGGTAGATGTCCTCACTGCATGCTTTCTAGAGAGTTACTGGATGTTGAATTTTATCAAAGGCTTTTTCTGCATCTATTGAGATGGTTTTTATTCTTCAGTTTGTTAATATGGTGTATCACATTGACTGACTTGCAGATATTGAAAAATCGTTGCATTCCTGGGACAAGTCCTACTTGAGCATTGTGTATGATCCTTTCGATGTGTTGTTGGATTTGGTTTGCTAATTTTTTGTTGAGGATTTTTGCATCCACGTTTATCAGTGATATTGACCTGTAATTTTGTGTGTGTGTTACATATTCAGTTTTGGTATCAGGGTGATACTGGCCTCATAGAATGAGTTTGGAAGTGTTTCTTCCTCAATTTTTTGGAATAAACATTAATTTCCTTCTAAACATTTGGTAGAAATTTCTCTGAAGCCATCTGGTCCTGGACTTTTTGTATGTTTAGAATTTTTAATTAATAATTCAATTTCATTACTTGTAAATTGCCTGTGTTTTCTACTTCTTCCTGGTTCAGTCTTGGGATATTGTACCTTTCTAAAAACTCATCCATTTCTTCTATGTTATCAATTTTATTGGCATATAGTTATTTGTAGTAATCGCTTATGATTCTTTGCCTCACTGTGCTGTCTTTTGTAACTTCTTTTTCATTTCTGATTTTATTGATTTGGGTCCTCTCCCTTTTTTTCCTTAATGAGTCTTGCCCAAAGTATATCTGTTCATCTTCTCAAAGAGTCAGTTTTTAGTTTCATTATCTTCTCTATATTTTCTTAGTCTCTATTTCTTTTATTTCCTCTATGATATTTATGATTCCTTTCTTGCTATTTTTTGAGAGGTTTGTTCTTTCTCTAGTTCCTTTAGGTGTAAGGTTTATTTGAGATTTTTATTTCTTGAGGTAATCTTGTATGGCTATTAAGTTCTCTTTTAAAACTGCTCTTGCTGTGTCCCACTGATTGCCAGTTGTTGTGTTTTGGTTTTCATTCTCCTGCAGGTATTTTTAAATTTCATCTTTGATTTTCTTCAGTGGTCCATTGGTTGTTTAATAGCATATTGTTTAGTTTACACGTGGGGTTTTTTTGTAGTTTTTTGTTCTTGTATTTGATTTTTAGTCTCATAGTGTTGTAGTTGCAAATGATGTTTGATATGATAATCAGTTTTCTTAAATTTACCAAGGCTTTCTTTGTGGCCCAGCATATGATCTATCTGGAGAATGTCCCATGTGCACTTGAAGAGAATGTGTATTCTGCCTCTTTTGGATGGAATGCTGTATACTTTATCACTTAAGTCCATTTTGGTCTATCTTGTCATTTAAGGCCTATATTTATTCATTGATTTTCCAATCTGGATAATCTGGATATGTATATGTAATTGTATACAAAAACCATAGCAACTGCAAACCAAAAATCTTGAATGGATATATACACAATAAGGAAGAAGGAATTCAAACATAACAGTAGAGATTGTCATCAAGTCACAGGAGAAAAGAACAAAAGAAGGAAGAGACCTACAAAAATAATCCAAAACAATTAACAAAATGGCAATAGGAGCATACATATCAATATCATAATTACCTTAAATGTAAATGGACTACATGTTACAACCAAAAGACATAGAGTGGCTGAATAGCTACAGAAACAATATTTGTATATATGCTGCCTGCAAGAGATTCACTTCAGATCAAGAGACACATACAGACCGCAACTGAGGGGATGGGAAAATATATTTCATGCAAATAGAAATCAAAGCTGGAGTAACAATGCTTATATCAGACAAAATAGACCTTAAAGACTGATACAGGAGACAAAGACACTAATTAATGATCAAGAGATCAATCCAAGAAGAAGATGTAACAATTGTAAACATATGTACACATAACATAGGAGCACTTAAATATTTAAGACAAATATTAACAGACATAAAAGGAGAAATTGACGGTAACACAATAATAGGGATTTTAACACCCCACTTACATCAACTACTTTTGTCTTCTAACATTACTGCTACCTTTTTAAGTGATTGATCTACTACCTTTACTCTATATATTTCCCTTTACCAATGAGATTTTTTATTTAGTAATTTTCATAATTCCGACTTTGATCATTTCTTTTCCACTTACAGACATTCCTTAAGGAACTATATATCTAATTATTTGTGGTGGAACATGATTGAGGATAATGTGAGAAAATGAATATATGTGTATGATTGGGTCACTTGGCTGTACAGCAGAAATTGACAGAACATGATAAATCAATCATAATAAAAAAAATTTTAAAAAGACATTCCTTTAACCTATTTTGTAAAACTGGTTTAGTAGTGCTGATCTCTTTTAGCTTTTGTTTACCTGTAAAATTTTTTATCTCTTCTTCAAATACTAATGATAGTTCTGGCTGGGTAGAATATTCCTAGCTTTATTTATTTTTCTTTTATTATTTTGATTATTCTATGCCACTTTCTTCTGGCCTCCAAATTTTCTGCTGAAAAGTCAGACTTATTAACTTAAAGGTGTTCTCTTGTATATAACTAGTTCCTTTTATCATGTTGCTTTTAAAATTCTCTAAGTTTTGCAATTTTAATTATTATGTGTCTTGGTGTGGACCTCTTTGAGTTCATCTTGTTTGGGACTCTATGCTTACTGGACCTCAATGTTTATTTATTTCCCAGGCTAGGGAATTTTTCAGCTATTATTTCTTCAGTTGAATTTTCTTCCCTTTTCTCTCTTCTTCTTCTGGGACACTTATAATGCAAATGTTAGTGTGCTTGATGTTGTCCAAGAACTCTCAAACTATCCTCATTTTTAAAAATTATTTTTTCCTTTTTTTCTGTTCAGCTTGGGAGATTTCCACTTCTCAGTGTTCCAGTTTGCTTATCTATTCTTCTGTATCACTTAATCTTCTGCTGATTCCTTCTCGTGTATTTTTATTTCAGTTATTTTATTCTTCAGCTCTGCTTGATTCTTATTTATATTTTTCTTTGTTCAAAATCCCACTGTCTTCACCCATTCTTCTCCTCAGTTTGGTAAGCATCTTTATGATCATAATCTTGGATTATTTATTGAGTAGATTGATTTATTGAGTAGATTGCTTATCTCCAATTCTTTTTCTGAAGTTATGTCTTGTTCCTTTGTTAGGAACATGTTCCTCTCTCTCCTCATTTTGCCTAATTCTCTATTTCCACATATTTGATAGGTCAGTTACATTTCCTGATCATAGAGAAGTGACTTAGGAAATGTCTTGCATAGTTCATCAGCTCAGTCCCTACTGGTCATTAGAATTATATGCTCTAGGGATATCTCCTATGTGGTCTGTGTGGACATTTCTTCTGTGGATGCTCTTGTAGACAGGGCTGGTTGGCTGCCAGGTTATGCCTCAAGCAGTGAGTGCCACTGCTGTTGTATGGAGACATGTTCTGGTGTGGCTGGAAGTGTGTCTTTGGGGTGGGGGGATAGAGCTGGTGCTGGCCCAACAGTGAGTGGGGCCAGGTCACAGTGAGGCCAACTGCATGGCTCATTGTGTCCCAGTGTGGTTGCCAACCCACTTGTGGGCAGGTCCGGTTCCCATAAGGCCAGCTGCAGAACCTGGAGGGGCCTGGCATGGTTCCAGTTCACTGGTGAGTAGTGCCACGTTTTGAGTAGCCATCTAAGGGGCTTGGGGTACCTGGGGCTGGTACTGATCCACTGTTGAGCAGAGCCTGTGTCCTAGGACAACTGGCGGCAGGGCCCAGGGTTTCCTGGGTCTGGTGCCAGCCAAGTATGTGGGGTTTGGCCTCAGGTGACTGTGTGGACTGAGGGATCCTGTTACTGGTATCTGCTCACTGCTGGGCAGGTAAATCCCTTGCATAACAGGAGAAAGGGAAGACTTAAAAATGACACGATGACACTGATGTACTTTTGTCATATAAGCTCCCCAAAATGGCTACTGCCAATATCTCTGTCCCCAGGGTAAGTTCTAGTGGTCTTGTCTCTGGGAGGCTCTCCAAGATCAGCAAATGAGTCAAACCCAACCTCCTTTCAAATTACTACCTCTGTGCTGGGTGTCAGAGCATGTGAGATTTTGTATATGCCCTTGAAGAATGAAGTCTAGGAGTTTCTGTTGTGACTTAGCAGGTTAAGCACCTTGACACAGTGTCCATAAGAATGTGGGTTCGATCCCTGGCCTTGCTCAGTGGGTTAAGGATCTGGTGTTGCCGCAAGCTGCAGCATAGGTCACAGATGCAGCTTGGATCTGATGTTGCTGTGGCTGTGGCATAGGCTACAGCAGCTGCAGCTCTAATTTGACATCTAACCCAGGAACTTTCATATGCTGCAGGTGCAGCCATAAAAAGAGAAAAGTAAAAGAATGAAGTCTGTTTCCTACAGCCCTCCAGCTCTCACAAACTCAGGCCGCTTCAAATGCAGATATTCTGGGAGCTCATCTTCCTTATGCAGGACCACTGGGCTAGGGATCCAGATGTAAGACTCAGACCCCTCACTCCTTGAGGAGCACCTCTGAAATTCTGATTGTGTTCTTTTCTGTGGTTCACCTACATATGGGTGTTGGTCTTGATTATATCAAATTACCACCTTTTCTACCTGTCTTGCTGTGGTCCCTTCTTTATCTTTTTAGTTGATGAAAATCTTTTCTGCTAATTTTCAGGTCATTCTCATAGATAATTGCTCAATAAAAAGTTGTATTTTTGGTGTGCCTGAGGGAGAAGGAGAGCTCTGGGACTTGCTACTCCTTCATCTTGGCCACACTCTCAGTGACAATTTCAGATTTAAATGAATAATAAAATTCTACATTTTTACTCTCGTTATCCTATATTTTATGCTTTGGTGGTCACATTTTACATATTTTATCTTATCTATTAAAATTATGGTGGTCATATTTATTATATTTATTTTTAACACTTTTGTCTTTTAATCTTTGTGCCTGAGTTATATGTGATTCACCCATCACCTTTACAACATTGCTGTATTCTGACTTAACCCATTTATTTTCCTTTACGAATAAGATTTATTCTGCCATTTTTCCTGTTACTAATTAGTGTCTTTCCCTTTAGCTCAAAGAACTCTCTTTAACATCTCCTATAAGGTCAATCTAGTGGTGATGAACACCTTCAGCTTTTGCATCTGGATAAGTTTTTACCTCTCTCCTTCAAGGACAGTTTTGCCAGGTAGAATATTCTTTGTTGGCAGGTTTTTTTTTTTTTTCTTTCAGCACTTGGATTATATCTTGGAACCTCCTTCTAACCTTTGAAATTTCTTCAGAAAATCTGCTAATGGTTTTATTGGGATTTGTTTTATGTACCAAGTTGTTCTTCTCTTGCTGTTTTTAAGATTCTGTCCTTATCTTTAAGTCTTGACAATTTGAATATCAGGTGCATTCATGTGGGTATCTTTGGATTTAGTTTGATTTGTAACTCTCTGGGATTCCTAGATCTGGGTATCTGTTTCCTTCCCCAAGTTAGGGATGTTTTGAGCCATTTATTTCCTCAAATAAATCTTCTGCACCTTTCCCTATATTTCTCCTGGGTCCCTATAATACAAATATTGTCCTGCTTGATGATATTTCATAAGTTCCCTAAGCTATCTTCACTCTTCTCATTCTTTTTTGTTTCCACTGCTCTAGCTGGATGAATTTCACTGCCCTATACCAGTTTTACTGATTCTTTCTCTCCACTTCATCAAGCATGATATGTAAACCCTCTATTGAGTTTTTGAACTCAGTTACTGTGTTTTTCAGTTGCATGGTTTTTCTTTGGTAGTTTCTTATATTTTCACATTGAAATTCTTGCTTTGTTCATGCACTGTTCTGAGTTCAGTGAGCATCTTTTTTAATTAATGAATTTTATTACATTTATAGGTGTACAAAAGTCATCAAAACCAAATTTTATATCATTTCCATCCCAAACCCTAAGTGCACCCCCCCACACCCCAACTTGTCTCATTTGGAAACCGTAAGTTTTCCAAAGTCTGTGAGTCAGTATCTGTTCTGCAAAGAAGTTCACTGTGTCCTTTTTTTAGGTTCCACCTGTAAGTGGTAACATTTGATGTTGGTGTCTCATTGTCTGATTGACTTCACTTAGCATGATAATTTCCGGGTCCATCCATGTTGCAATAAATGCTGTTATTTCTTCCTTTTAATGGCTGAGTAATATTCCATTGTGTATATGTACCACATCTTCTTTATCCACTCCTCTATTGATGGGCATTTAAGTTGTATCCATGACCTGGCTATTGCATAGAGTGCTGCAATGAACATTGGAGTAGTTATGGCTTTTCGAGTCATGGTTTTCTCTAGATAGATGCCCAGAAGTGGGATTGCAGGATCAAATGGTAATTCTATTTTTAATTTTCTAAGGATTCTCCACACTGTTTTCCACGGTGGCTGCACCAATTTACATTCCCACCAACAGTATAATAGGGTTCTTTTTTCTCCACACCCTCTCCAGCACTTATTATTTGTAGACTTTTTGATGATGGCCATTCTGGCTGGTGTAAGGTGGTACCTCGTGGTTCTGATTTGCATTTCTCTAATGATTAGTGATGTTGAACAACTTTTCATGTATGTTTTGGTCAACTGTATGTCTTTTTCGGAGAATTGTCTGTTTAGATCTTCTGCCCATTTTGTGATGGTGTTGTTTGTTTTTTTGGTATTGAGCTGTAGGAGGTGCTTGTAAATTTTGGAGATTAATCCGTGGTCAGTTGAATCATTTGCAAATATTTTCTCCCATTCTGTGAGTTGTCTTTTCGTTTTGTTTAGAGTTTCCTTTGCTGTGCAGAAACTTTGAAGTTTAATTAAGTCCCATTTGTTTATTTCTCTTTTTATTGTCACTACTCTAACAGGTGGATCTGAGATGTTGCTGTCGTTTATGTCGGAGAGTGTTTGGCTTATGTTTTCCTCTAAGAGATTTACAGTATCTGGTCTTATATCTAGGTCTTTAATCCACTTTGAGATTACTTTTGTGTATAGTGTTAGGAAGTGTTCTAATTTCATTCTTTTACATGTGGCTTTCCAGTTTTCTCAGCACCACTTATTGAAGGGGCTGTTTTTTTCTCCATTGTATATTCTTGCCTCCTCTGTCAGAGATTATTTGACTCTAGGTGTGAGGGTTTAATTCTGGGCTTTCTATCCTGTTCCACTGATCTATATTTCTGTCTTTGTGCCAGTACCATATGGTTTTGATGACTGTAGCTTTGTAGTAGAGTCTGAAGTCAGGGAGCCTGATTCCTACAGGTTCATTTTTCTTTTTCAGGATGTCTTTGGCTATTCTGGGTCTTTTGTGCTTCCAAACAAATTTTAAAATATTTTCTTCTAGTTCTGTGAAAAAGGTCCTTGGTAATTTGATAGGTATTCCATTGAATGTGTAGATTGCCTTGGGTAGTATAGTCATTTTGATAATATTGGCTCTTCCAATCCAAGAGCATGGTATGTCTTGCCATGTGTTCATGTCATCCTTGATTTCTTTCATCAGTGTCTTATAGTTTTCAGAGTACAGGTCTTTTGTTTCTTTAGGTAGGTTTGTTCCTAAGTATTTGATTTTTTTGATGCAATGGTAAATGGGATTATTTCCCTAATTTCTCTTTCTGATCTTTTCTTATTAGTATATAGAAATGCAGTCAATTTCTGTGTATTAATTTTGTATCCTGCAACTTTGCCAAATTCATTGATGAGCTCTAACAGTTTTCTGGTAGAGTCTTTAAGACTCTCTAGGTATAGTATCATGTCATCTGCAAAAAGTGATTGTTTTACTTCTTCCTTTCCAATTTGGATTCCTTTTATTTCTTTTTCTTCTCTGATTTTTGTAACTAGGACTTCCAGAACTATGTTGAATAGTAGTGGTGAGAGTGGACATCCCTGTCTTGTTCCTGATCTCAGTGGGTATTCTTTCAGCTTTTCACCATTGAGAATGGTGTGAGCTCTGGGTTTGTCATAGATGGCCTTGATTATGTTGAGGTAGGTTCTCCCTATGCCCACTTTCTGAAGGGTTTTTATCAGAAATGGGTGTTGGATCTTGTCAAAGTCTTTTTCTGCATCTTTTGAGAAGACCATATGGTTTTTATTCTTCAGTTTGTTAACGTGGTGTATCACACTGATTGACTTGCGGATACTGAAGAATCCTTGCATCCTTGGGATAAATCCCGCTTGATCATGATGTACAATCCTTTTAATATATTGTTGGATTCATTTTACTACTATTTTGTTGAGGATTTTGCGTCTATGTTCATCATTGAAATTGACCTGTAATTTTCTTTTTTTGTGGTATCTTTGTCTAGTTTTAGTATCCAGGTTACGGTAGCCTCATAGAATGTGTTTGGGTGTGTCCCTTCCTCTGCAATTTTTTGAAAGAGTTTCAGAAGTATATGTGTTATCTCTTCTCTAAATGTTTGAAAGAATTCACCTGTGAAGCTATCTGGTCCTGGACTTTTGTTTGTTGTAAATATTTTAATCACAGTTTCAATTTCAGAACTTGTGATTGGTCTAATCATCTTTTCTGTTTCATCTTGGTTTAGTCTTGAAAGATTGTAGTTTCCTAAGAATTTGTCCATTTCTTCTAGGTTTTCCATTTTATTGATGTATAGTTGCAAATAGTAGTCTCTTATCCTTTGTATTTCTGTGATGTCCATTGTTACTTCTCCTTTTCATTTCTAATTTTATTGATCTCTGTCCTCTCTTTTTTGCCATGATAAGTCTAGCTAAGGGTTTATCAATTTTGTTGATCTTTTCAAAGAACTAGCTTTTAGTTTCATTCATCTTTTCTATGGTTTTCTTCGTTTCTATTTCATTGATTTCTGTTTTGATCTTTATATGATTTCTTTTCTTCTACTAACTTTAGGTCTTGTCTTTTCTTCCCTCTCTAGCTGCTTTAGATGAAAAGTTAAGTTGTTTATTTGAGCTTTTTCTTGTTTCCTGAGGTAGGCTTGTATTGCTACAAACTTTCCTCTTAGAACTGCTTTTGCTGCATCCCAGAGGTTTTGGAGCGTCTTATCTTTATTTTCATTTGCTTCTAGGTATTTTTTAATTTCCTCTTTGATTTCTTCAGTGATTCATTTGTTGTTTAGTAGCATGTTTAGTCTCCACATGTTTGTATTTTTCTTGCCATTTTTTTTTTGTTGTTGATTTCCAGTTGTATAGTATTGTGGTCAGAAAAGATGCTTGATATGATTTCAATTTTCTTAAAGTTACCAAGACTTGATTTGTAGCCCAAGGTGTGATAAATCTTAAGAGAATATTCCGTATGCACTTGAGAAGAATGTGTATTCTGTTCTTTTGGATGGAATGCCTTATAAATATCTATTAAGTCCATCAGGTGTAATACTTCATTCAGGGCCTGTGTTTCCTTGTTGATTTTCTGTCTGGATGACCTGTCCATTGTTGTAAGTGGGGTGTTAAAGTCCCCTACTATGATTGTGTTATTGTCAATTTCTCCTTTTAAGGTTGTTAGCAGTTGCCTTATATATTGTGGTGATCCTATGTTGGGTGCATAGATATTTAAAACTGTTATATCTTCTTCTTGGACTGATTCTTTGATCATTATGTAGTGCCCTTCCTTGTCTCTTAAAATGTTCTTCATTTTAAAGTCTATTTTGTCTGATATGAGTATTATTACTCCAGCTTTCTTTTGATTCCCATTTGCATGCAAAATTTTATTCCATCCTCTCACTTTCAATTCGTATGTGTCTCAAGAAGTGAAGTGGGTCTCTTGAAGAAAGCATATATATGGGTCTTGTTTTTGTATCCATTCGGCTAGTCTATATCTTTTGGTTGGGCCATTTAGTCCGTTAACTTTTAAGGTAATTATTCTTACGTATGTTCTTATTGCAATTTTATTAACTGTTTTGGATTTTTGTTGCTCTTTTTTCTTATTCTCTTGTTGTCTCCTCTTGTGGTTTGATGACTATCTTTAATGTTGTATTTGAGTTGATTTTTCTTATGTGTTTGTGTATCCGTTGTAGATTTTTGGTTTGCAGTTACCCTGATGTTTGGATATAGAAGTCTATATATAAAGGAGATTGTTTTATGTTGTTGGTCTCTTAATAGCAAGTGCATCTCCAGTCTCTTCCATTTGTATCCTCCTCTCCTCACATTTCTGATTTTGGTAGCATAATTGTTCATGGATGATTTCCCATCTTTACTGTATATATGCCTTTACTGGTGAGCCTTGTCATTTGTGGTATTTTTGTTTCTAGTTGTGGCCCTTCTTTTCTGCCTAGAGTTTTTCCCTTTCATCACATTAAGTATATCATGCCACTCTCTTCTGGCCTGCAGAGTTTCAGCTGAAATATCTGCTGATAACCTTATCGGGGTTCCCTTGTATGTCATTTGTTTCTTTTCCCTAGCTGCTTTCAATATTTTCTCTTTGTCTTTAATATTGGTCATTTTGATTAATATGTGTCTCGGGGTTTTCCTCCCTTGGGTTTATTTTACATGGTACTCTTTGTGATTCCTGGATTTGAGTGAGTGGTTCCTTTCCCATGTTAGGGAACTTTTCAACTGTTATCTCTTTGAATATTTTTTCTGTCCCCTTCTTTCTCTCTTCTCCCTCTGGCACCCCTGTAATATGGATGTTGGTGCATTTAACGTTATCCTGGAGTTCTCTGAGACTCTGCTCATTTCCTTTCAATCTTTTATCTCTTTTCTCGTCTGCATTAGTGATTTCCACTAATCTGTCCTCCACCTCACTTAATCATTCTTCTGCCTCCTGTAGTCTACTGTTGACTGCTTCTAATGAATTTTTAATTTCAGTTGTATTCTGCATCTCTTCTTGCTTAATTTTTATATCTTGTATTTCTTTGCTCAGTGTTTCCTGTAAATTATCAGTCTTTGCCTCCAGTTAATGCCTTGCATCATCTTCAGCATCAACAGTCTAAAGTCTTTTCTGGGAGACTGATAATCTCATCACTGAGCTATTTTTCTGGGGTTTTTTTCTTTCTCCCTTATCTGTGTTAGAGTTCTCTGTCTTTTCATTTTTGTAAGTTTTTGGTGTGGTGACTTTTTACAGACAATAGAGTTGTAGCCTCTCTTATTTCTGGCGTTTGTCTCCCCAGTGGCTGAAGTTGGTATGGGAGGGCTTGCTGTAGGCTTCTGATGGGAGGGACTGGTGCTTGCCCACTGGTGGGTGGGGCTTTGTCTCTGGGTGATATTACAGGTGGCTGTGTGCCTGAGGGGTCTTTAGGCAGCCTGTTTACTGATGGGTGTATCTGTGATCCCACCTGGATTATCGTTTGGCCTGGGGCTTCTCAGCACTGAAGGGAGGGAAAAGATTTTCCCAAAAATGTCCACTCCAGAGAAATACAAGCTTATGAATGTTCCGAAGAGCTTCACCTCCAATGCCCTTCCCACGCAACAAGCCACAGTCACCCCGGTTTTCCCAGGAGATCCTCCAAGAATTGCAGTTGGGTTTGATCCAGATTCCTACGGAGACTTTCCTTTGCCCTGGGACCCAGTGCATGTGAAAGTCTGTGTGCACCTTTCAAGAATGCAATGTCCATTTCCCCCAGTCCCATGGAGCTCCTGCACATAAGCCCCACTGGCCTTCAATGTCAGATGCTCTGGGGGCTCTGCCAGTGCCAGATCCCTGGTGTGGGGGTTTGACGTGGGGTTCAGAACTCTCAGTCTTGTAGGTGAGTCTCTGTGATACAGTTACTTTCTACTCTGTGGGGCTTCCCACCTGGGAGGTATGGGGTTGCTTATATTGTGTAATTGCCCCTCCTACCTCTTGATGTGGTCTCCTCTTTGTCTTCTGGTGTAGGATATCTTTTTGAAAGCTTCCAGTCCATTTGGTTGAAGGTTGCTTGGCATTTGGTTGTAATTTTGTTGTTTTTTATGAGAGAAGTTGAACTCCAGTCCTTCTATTCTGCCATCTTAACCCCATCTAGTGAGCATTTTTATGATAGTTATTTTGAACTTTCTCAGATAGTCACTTGTCTCCATTACATTAAGGTCTCTTTCTAAGGTTTCATCTTGTTCTTTTGCTTAGAATACATTCCTCTCCCTATTCATTTTCCTTAAGTCTCTGTTAGTTTCTGCACATTAGATAAAATAGCCATTTCCCCCAGTCTCAAGAAATGGCCTTATACAAGAGATGAACCTTATTGTTTTTCCTTGCCTGAGATTTTCATATTCTCTCAATCCTTTGTGATTGCTCAAGACATCATCTTTGTTCTTAGTGCCTCCCAGTAGTGGAGGGTATATCAAGACTGTCAGTGTCCCAAGAGGGAGAATAAAAATGAGCACCTAGACTTAAGCTGTTTTAGACACCAGATCCTTAGGCAGCGGTATATAGTTAGGTACCTCCCATAGAGAAACTGGGAGATAGGCTTTTTGTCTTCTTCCTCTGTACTGGACTTGTGTGTATAGCCATGGAGGGTACTCCTGACCCCATTAAAAACTTCATTATTTCCATCTCTCCTATGGGACTCATCAATGCAAGCCCTGCAGGGATAGAGAATTAAGAACTATTTCTTTCTTTGCTACAGTCCTATGTGAATCTTCATGAATGGAAGTCTGGTTAACTATCAACACCACTTGATCTAGGGGTCCATCACTTCTGCAGCAGTCCCCAAACCTAGGACACCAGACGTGTACAAACTCCTTCCAGTGAGGTGGTGTTGACTTGGAGTGGGCTAGAGAAAAAGGGCAAGGGGAGTTAACACAGGCTTCCCTGGTCTCCAGTGTGGATCACAGTTTTTCCCAAATACATGTTAAATGAAGAGTCATGAAGCATCTTTTAAGTTATGCAAGTCTGCCCCTTTCACAGAAAGATGGGAATTGCTTCTCCCTCTGTCCTGTGTCCTGGGGGGATACCCATAGTGAGTCCTTGGGAACTCCTTAAGAACTCTTTCTTTGTTCTCTATAGTCTTGTGGATCTTGAGAATGTAAGCCTTATTGGCTTTCAGCACTAGGTGTTTTGGGGACTCTTAGTTGGGGGTCCTAAAAGGTTAAGGTGCTAGATTCAGTGTTCAAATATTTTACTTCTCAGGGTTAAGGTGGGATTTTGGAGTTCCCTTTGGATTGTATAGCTGTATGTTAGGGGCAGGATTTTTGGCAATAGTCTGTCTCAGCCTTTCTACCCATTCCAGCGTAGGTGATGTGGGTATTTTCTTACTCATCTGATGTGTAGGAGTCACTCAGCTAATTTCTAGATTTCTTTTGAAAGGAATTGCTCTGTGTGTAGCTGTAGATTCAGTATGTCCCTGGAGGAGGTATGTTCAATGGGTGATAGATAGTCTCAGGAATCAGCAGATACCTAAATAATAAGAATCAGAAAGAGATAGGAGCAACTCAAAGAGGAAGTTGCAAATGCAACACCCGAAGGCTCTTTCAAGGAGTTTAAAAAGACCACAACAACAAAAACCCCAAACCAACCAGTCAAATAAACAAAAACCAATGAGCCTAGAATACACTGTTCCCGTGTGGGGAAAAGCAGTAGGAAAAAAAAGGATGTTATATGAGCCAAGGAAATAATTGGTTATTGGGTGCATGTAGAAAGGCAGCACCTTTTCCAGATGGTTAATGAGGTTCCTGTAGTATGTAGTTCAGATCTTAAAAGATTTTACTTGGCAGAGATGAGTATTAGAGTTGTATTTCTGAAGTTATACTGTGCTTACAAATCACCTGGGAGATCCTGTTAAAATGCAAATGTGAATGAAGTATGTCTGAGGCAGCCCTGAAGAGTCTGCCTTTGTAACAAGCTTACAGGTCATCCTGAAGGCAATTGCTGGTCTTAAGTCCATATTTACACTAGAAATGTATTAGCTTTACAAATCTAGTTCATGGTCACAATCACTTGTATCTTCTTATGAATACATTTTCAGAGGCTTCACCCACTCAGAATTTCTGGAAATGGAACCCAAAAAAAACAAAAAATCTTTAGGTGCCACAGATACCAGGTTTAAGGAGCACCGTCAGAACACTACAGGCTGGGGAAATGGAATATGATGGCAAGTATGAAGGTATTATATATAAATATGAATCTATAAATATAAGTTAGCTCTACTCCCTTATTTAGAATGATGCTTTACTGTCTTTATAGACTCCAGAAAATATTATTTTTCTTGATAAGTCTGGCTAAGGGTTTATCAATTTTGTTGATCTTTTCAAAGAACCAGCTTTTAGTTTCAGTGATCTTTTCTATGGTTTTCTTTGTTTCTATTTCGTTGATTTCTGCTCTGATCTTTATGATTTCTTTTCTTCTACTAACTTTGGGCCTTGTCAGTTCTTCCCTCTCTAGCTGCTTTAGATGTAAAGTTAGATTGTTTATTTGAGCTTTTTCTTGTTTCCTGAGGTAGGCTT
>PVHT020000142.1:916158-989979 GCA_004024745.2 Catagonus wagneri | reverse complement strand
TTCCAGTCTGTGGGGCTTCCCACCCGGGAGGTATGGGGTTGCTTCTATCGCGTAATCGCCCCTCCTACCTCTTGATGTGGTCTCCGCTGTGTCTTCTGGAGCAGAGTATCTTTTTTGGAAGTTTATAGTCCATTTGGTTGAAGGTTGCTCGGCATTTGGCTGTATTTTTGCTGTTATTTGGGAGAGAAGTTGAGCTCCAGTCCTTCTATTCCGCCATCTTAGTCCAATCTCCCAGAAAATATTATTTAACTGTAACCAACCAAAGATGACTTTACAGTGAGATAACATAATGATCTCTGGATTAAAAGATCAAGAGAGGGAGTTCAAATTATTGAGGGGAAAGAATAAAGCAGACTGGAAATAAGGAAATTTGATTCCTGCCAGATTCTGGCTTCTAATAGTCTTAGGGCAAGCCTCAAACTCTCTAGCCCAGATTTCCATTTAAATAAGAGGATCTCTGAATTTTCATTCAGTCTTTAAACTCTAGGCCTCTTTCTAAAAGAAATTCTTGGGACTTCCCATCATGGTTCAGGGGTTAACAAAACTGACTAGTATCCATAAGGACGCAGGTTCAATCCCTGGCCTCACTCAGTGGGTTAAGGATCTGGAGTTGCCATCATCTGTGGTGCAGGTCACAGATTTGGCTCAGATCTGGCATTGCTGTGGCTGTGGCATAGGCCAGCAACTGAAGCTCCAGTTCAACCCCGAGCCTGGGAAACTCCATATGCTATGGGTGCAGCTCTAGAAAGACAAAAAAATAATCATAATAACTCTTATTCACACTTCACCTGGTGGCATTACGCTGCCAGCTCCCTCAGTACTTTTCCTCTACTTGCACTAGTATTAACTGGGTCCCTCTGCTCAAGGCTTACAAATTAATACTCACAGATATTGATAAAAAGGAACAGTGCCTTTAATCAGAATGCCAGCAAACTGGGGAGATGGTGAACCCCACGTGTTCCCAAAACCACCATCAAAGACTCTGCTTTTGTGGTGCAGCAGGTTAAGGATCTGGCATTGTCTTTGTAGTGGCATGAATTGTTGCTATGGCACAGATTCAATTGACCCCTGGCCTAGGAACTTTCACATGCCATGGGGACAATCAAAAAAAAAAGGAAAAAAAAGAAAAATTCTGCTTGGCCATGAAATTTTTATTTTTATTTTTTTTAATATTTAGGTTATTTCTTTTTTTTAACTTAATGAATTTTATTACAGTTATACATGTACATAAATCATCACAAGTCAATTGGATAGATTTTGTATCCCAAACCCACAGTACCTCCCCACACCCCCCAGATTGTCTTATTTGAAAAACCAAGGTTTTCCAAAGTCTGTGAGTCATTCTCTGTTCTGCAAAGTTCATTGTGTCTTTTTAGTTTCCACATGTAAGTGGTAGTACTGGATGTTGCTGTCTAATTGTCTGACTGGTTTCACTTCGCATGATAATTTCTAGGTCTATCCATGTTGCTATAAATGTTGGTATTCGTTCCTTTTAATGTCTGAGTAATAGTCTGTTGTGTGTATGTACCATATCTTCCCTATCCACTCCTCTGTCGATGGGCATTTAGGTTGTTTCCATGACCTAGGTATTGCATAGAGTGCTGCAATGAACACTGGAGTACATGTGTCTTTTTGAGTCATAGTTTCCTCTGGATAGATGCCCAGGAGTGGGATTGCTGGATCAAATGGTAATTATTTTGAGTTTTCTGAGGAATCTCCATACTGTTTTCCACAGTGGTTGCACCAATTTGCATTCCCACCAACAGTGTAATAGGGATCCTTTTTCTCCACACCCTCTCCACCACTTACTCTTTGTAGACTTTTTGATGATGGCCATTCTGGCCTGTGTAAGGTGGTTTTGTTTGCATTTCTCTAATGAGGAGTGATGTTGAACATCTTTTCATGTGTTTATTTGCCATCTGCATGTCTTCTTTGGAGAACTGTCTGCCAAGATCCTCTGCCCATTTTTGGATGGGGTTGTTTGTTTCTTTTGTATTGAGCTGTAGGAGGTATTTATAAATTTTGGAGGTTAATCCCTTGTCGATTCATTTGCAAATATTTTCTCCCATTCTATGGGTTGTCTTTTCTTTTTATTTAGGGTTTCCTTTGCTGTGAAGAAATTTTGAAGTTTAATTAAGTGCCATTTGTTTATTTCTCTTTTTATTGTCCTTACTCTGACACATGGATCTGAGGAGATATTGCTATCATTTATGTCAGAGAGTGTTTGGCCTATGTTTTCCTCTAAGAGTTTTATAGTATCTGGTCTCATATCTAGATCTTTAATCCATTTTGAGCTTATTTTTGTGCATGGTGTTAGGAAGTGTTCTAGTTTCATTTTTTTACATGAAGCTGTCCAGTTTTCCCAGCACCACTTATTGAAGAGGCTGTCTTTTGTCCAATGTATATTCTTGCCTCCTTTATCATAGATTAGTTGACTACAAATGCGTGGATTTAATTCTGGGCTTTCTATCCTGTTCCACTGATCTATATTTCTGTCTTTGTGCCAGTACCATATGGTTTTGATGACTGTAGCTTTATAGTAGAGTCTGAAGCCAGGGAGCCTGATTCCTCCAGCTCCATTTTTCTTTTTCAGGATGTCTTTGGCTATTCTGGGTTTTTTAAGTTTCCAGATAAACTTTAAACTATTTTGTTCTAGTTCTGTGAAAAAGGTCCTTGGTAATTTGATAGGGATTGCATTGAATGTGTAGATTGCCTTGGGAAGTATAGTCATTTTGATAATATTGACTCTTACAATCCAAGAGCATGGTATGTCTTTCCACCTGTTCATGTCATCCTTGATTTCTTTCATCAGCACCTTGTAATTTTCAGAGTACAGGTCTTTTGTCTGTTTAGGCAGGTTGATTCCCAAGTATTTGATTCTTTTTGATGCAATGGTAAATGGGATTGCTTCCCTAATTTCTCTTTCTGATCTTTCATTGTTAGTATACAGAAATGCAGTTGATTTCTGTGTATTAATTTTGTATCCCGTGACTTTGCCAAATTCATTGATGAGCTCTAATAGTTTTCTGGTACTGTCTTTAGGATTCTCTAGGTATAGTATAATGTCATCTGCAAAAAGTTATAATTTTACTTCTTCCTTTCCAATTTGGATTGTTTTATTTGTTTCTTTTCTGATTGCTATGGCTAGGACTTCCAAAACTATGTTGAATAGTAGTGGCGAGAGTGGACATCCCTGTCTTGTTCGTGATCTCAGCGGGAATTCTTTCAGCTTTTCACTGTTGAGAATGATGTGAGCTCTGGTTTGTCATAGATGGCCATTATGATTTTGAGGTAGGTTCCCCCTATGCCCACTTTCTGAAGGGTTTTTATCAGATATGGGTGTTGGATTTTGTCAAAGGCTTTTTCTGCATCTATGGAGAGGATCATATGGTTTTTATTCTTCAGTTTGTTAATGTGGTGTATCACACTGATTGATTTGTGGATATTGAAGAATACTTGCATCTCTGGTATAAATCCCACTTTATCATGATGTACAATCCTTTTAATGTATTGTTGGATTCTGTTGGCTAGTATTTTGTTGAGGATTTTTGCATCTATGTTCATCAGTGAGATTGGCCTGTAATTTTCTTTTTTTGTGATTTCTTTGTCTGGTTTTGGCATCAGGGTGACGGTTGCTTCATAGAATGAGTTTGGGAGTGTCCCTTCCTCTGCAATTTTTTGGAAGAGCTTCAAAAGGATAGGCATTAACTCTTCTCTACATGTTTGATAGAATTCACCTGTGAAACCATCTGGTCCTGGACTTTTGTTTGTTGGAAGTTTTTAAATCACAGTTTCAATTTCAAAACTTGTGATTGGTCTATTCATAGTTTCTACTTCCTCTTGGTTTAGTCTTGGAAATTGTAGTTTTCTAAGAATTTGTCCATTTCTTCTAGGTTTTGCATTTTATTGCCCTATAGGTGCATATAGCAGTCTCATGATCCTTTGTATTTCTGTGATATCTGTTGTTACTTCTCCTTTTTCATTTCTAATTTTATTGATTTGTATCCTCTCTCTCTTTTTCTTCATAAGTCTGGCTAAGGGTTTATCAATTTTGTTGATCTTTTCAAAGAACCAGCTTTTAGTTTCATTGATCCTTTCTGTGGTTTTCTTTGTTTCTATTTCATTGATTTCTGCTCTGATTTTTATGATTTCTTTTCTTCTACTAACTTTAGGTCTTGTCAGTTCTTCCATCTCTAGCTGCTTTAGATATAAAGTTAGGTTGTTTATTTGAGCTTTTTCTTGTTTCCTGAGGTAGGCTTGTATTGCTATAAACTTTCCTCTTAGAACTGCTTTTCCTGCATCCCAGAGGTTTTGGAGTGTCGTGTCTTTGTTGTCATTTGTTTCTAGGTATTTTTTAATTTCCTCTTTGATTTCTTCAGTGATCCATTGATTATTTAGTAGCGTGTTGTTTCATCTCCATGTATTTGAATTTTTGGCCTTTTTTTTCTTATTGCTGATTTCCAGTCGTATAGCATTGTGGTCAGAGAAGATGCTTGAAATGATTTCAATTTTCTTAAAGTTACTGAGGCTTAATTTGTAACCCAGGATGTGATCAATCTTAGAGAATGTTCCATGCACACTTGAGAAGAATGTGTATTCTGTTGCTTTTGGGTGGAATGTCCTATAAATGTCTATTAAGTCCATCTGATCTAATGCTTCATTCAGGGCCTGTGTTTCCTTATTGATTTTCTGCCTGGATGACCTGCCCATTGCTATAAGTGGGGTGTTAAATTCCCCCACTATGATGGTGTTCTTGTTGATTTCTCCTTTGAAGGTTGTTAGCAGTTGCCTTATATATTGTGGTGATCTTATGTTGGGTGCGTAGATATTTAAAATGATTATATCTTCTTCTTGGATTGATCCTTTGATCATTATGTAGTGCCCTTCCTTGTCTCTTAAAATGTTCTTCATTTTAAAGTCATTTTGTCTGATATGAGTATTGCTACTCCGGCTTTCTTTTGATGTCTGTTTGCATGGAATATTTTCTTCCATCCTCTCACTTTCAATTTGTATGTGTCTCAAGAAGTGAAGTGGGTCTCTTGAAGAAAGCATATATTTGAGTCTTGTTTTGTATCCATTCAGCTAGTCTATGTCTTTTTGTTGGGGCATTCAGTCCATTAACATTTAAGGTAATTATTGATACATATGTTCTTATTGCCATTGTATTAACTGTTTGGGGTTTTGTTGCTCTTTTTTCTTCCCTTATTCTCTTGTTGTCTCCTTTCACAAGATGGCTATCTTTAATGTTGTATTTGAGTTGATATTTCTTATTTGTTGGTGTATCAATTCTAGATATTTGGTTTTGCAGTTACCCTGAAGTTTTAATATAGGAGTCTATATATAAATGAGATTGTATTAAGTTGCTGGTTTCTTAATTGCACATGCTTCTCCAGTGACCTGCATTTGTGCTCTCTTCTCATGATTTCTGATTTTGGTAGCATAATTGTGCATGGATGCCTTAGTATCCTTACTGTATATATATGCCTTTACTGGTGGGCCTTGTCATTTGTGGTGTTTGTTTCTGCTTGTGGCCTTTTCTTTCCTGCCTAGAGAAGTTCCTTTAGGATTCATTGTAAAACTGGTTTAGTGTTACAGAAATCTCTTAGCTTTTGCTTATCTGTAAAGGTTTTGATCTCTCCTTCAAATCTGAATGAGAGCCTTGCTGGATAAAGTAATCTTGGTTGGAAGTTTTTTCCTTTCATCACATTAAGTATATCATGCCACTCCCTTCTGGCCTGTAGAATTTCAGCTGAAATATCTGCTGATAACCTTATTGGGGTTCCCTTGTATGTCATTTGTTTCTTTTCCCTAGCTGCTTTCAATATTTTCTATTTGTCTTTAATATTGGTCATTTTGATTAATATGTGTCTGGGGGTGTTCCTCCTTGGGTTTGTTTTATATGGTACTCGTTGCACTTCCTGGATTTGAGTGAGTGGTTCCTTTCCCATATTAGGGAAGTTTTCGGCTATTATCACTTCAAATGTTTTTTCCGTCCCCTTCTCTCTCTCTTCTCCCTCTGGCATCCCTATAATACGGATGTTGATGTGTTTAACATTATCCCAGAGTTCTCTGAGACTCTGCTCATTTCCTTTCAATCTTTTATCTCGTCTCTCTTCTGCATTAGTGATTTCCACTAATCTGTCCTCCACCTCACTGATTCGTTCTTATGCCTCCTGTATTCTACTGTTGGCTGCTTCTAATGAATTTTTTATTTCAGTGATTGTATTTTGCATCTCTTCTTGTTTAATTTTTACAGCTTGTATTTCTTTGCTCAGTGTTTCCTGTAAATGATCAATCTTTGCCTCCAGTCTATTTCCAGTGCCTTGCATCCTCTTCAGCATCAACAGTGTAAAGTCTCTTTCTGGGAGGCTGATAATCTCCTCATCACTGAGTTGTTTTTCTGGGCTTTTCTCTTTCTCCCTTATCTGTGTTAGAGTTTTCTGTCTTTTCATTTTTATAGGTTTTTGGTGTGGTGACCTTTGTACTGACAATAGAGTTGTAGCCTCTCTTAGTTCAAGTGTTTGCCTCCCCTGTGGCTAAAGTTGGTATGGAGGGAGCTTCCTGATGGGAGGGAGTGATGCCTCTTTGCTGGTAGGTGGAGTTGATTCCTCTCCCTCTGATGGGTAGGGCTTTGTCTCTGGATGAGATTAGAGGCTGGCTGTGTGCCTGAGGGGTCTTTAGGCATCCTGTTTACTGATGGGTAGGGCTGAGATCCCACCTGAATTACTGTTTGGCCTGGGGCTTCTCAGCGCTGTTGGGAGGGACCGGATTTTCCCAGCAATGGCCACCTCCAGAGAAATGCAGGCTGCTGAATATCCCTGAGAGCTTCACCTCCAATGCCCTTCCCCCACAACAAGGCACAGTCACCCCTGTTTTCCCAGGAGATCCTCCAAGACTTGCAGTCAAGTTCCACCCGGATTCCTATGGAGACTGCTTTGCCCTGGGACCCAGTGCACACGAAAGTCTGTTTGTGCCTTTCAAGAATGGGGTCTCTCTTCCCCCAGTCCTGTGGAGCTCCTGAACACAAGCCCCACTGGCCTTCAATGCCAGATGCTCCGGGGGCTCTTTCTCCCTGTGCCCAATCCCCAGGGGTGGGGTTTTGACATGGGTCTCAGAACTCTCAGTCCTGTAGCTGAGTCTCTGTGATGCAGTTACTTTCCAGTCTGTGGGGCTTCCCACCTGGGAGGTATGGGGTTGCTTCTATCGTGTAATTGCCCCTCCTACCTCGTGATGTGGTCTCCTCTTTCGTTTCTGGTGCAGAATACTGGAGCAGAATATTTCTTTGGAAGTTTCCAGTCCATTTGGTTGAAGGTTGCTTGGCATTTGGTTGTAGTTTTGCTGTTTTTTGGGAGAGAAGTTGAGCTCCAGTCCTTCTATTCCACCATTTTAATCCAATCTCCTCCTAGCTTGGGAGCTTTCATATGCCTTGAGTGCATCCTTGCTCTGGGAAGAAAGTGGCCATGAAATTTTTAAAGGGAAGGAGGGAAGTAGTCTCAGTTAATCATTGAGATGGGGGTCAGAGTTATGACCATCCCCCACCTGCATGAAATCTCTACAAATTCTTCTGATCTTCTCTAGACATTACCTTGTTCACACAGTTTGGTCACATGGTTTGCTCGAGAGATTACTGAAGGATAAGCTGGGGAAGACAGCTGGTCATCTGTTATTCTTCATTTCTACTTCTTTGCTACAGAACAAACTGACAAGCTAGAGAGTAGGGTAACATTCAGTTCTGACCTGGTAAGCAGACCTGTGATTCCCTGAGGGGGGCCAGAGCCCTGACTGTCCTCCCTTGTTTGGGCCTAAGTCTGCTCCCCTAGAGTCCCAGGGGCAAGGTGTTGTGTGATTAAAAGATTTGAGAGGTGTGCCTGAGCCAGAGATGAGTAGCATATGGGGGTGATTGGTTTAAAAGGTAGTTATAATAAAGCTTTGCTAAAGTGACAAGGGGTTTCCTTACTGAGGAGGGGTTTCCTGCAAAGAGCTGTTTACAAATCCTCACTTGTTGAACATTATTCCATTTCTACAGGATTGGGGTGAAGATCTATCCTCTGTAACTTCATGCTGCCATAGGGCATGTAATCTTAGAGTGGAAAATGCGATATGGATCGGTAGCATGTCTTTGTTGATAGTTTTAGTTGCCTGCTTACATGTACAGGCAAAACAAGACAGTATTTTGATGCCCATCAAGATATAGTTTATTATGAGCAATAGAGTTAATCTCATTCTTTTAAGGCCAGTTCTTGGAATTGTGCTAGCCATAGAAGTAGTATTTCTCAAGCTGGAGCAGCTTATGTCATGCCTATGGTCTGGTCATCACACAATTAACTTTTTTGCTCACTGGTGGCAGTTAAACTGTAAACAACTCAGGAATGTACATGAGACGCTGAGTTTGTGACTCTGTTGTCTTAATCATTAATGCTCGGTTCCAAGTTGGCAGGGCAGCAATGCAACCATAGAAAGATATGTCTGTGTCCTCTTACAGCAGATACCCCCAAGCTTCACCGGTGACCCTCTTGTCCCCCATCAAAACTTCTGGGAAGATACCAATAAAGTGTTCTTTCACCACCACAAGAAGTGAGGTGAGGGAACAGTTCCCTTTAACACTCCCTCTTCAGAAAGGGCACTTCACTGCTTCTCAGTCCTCCTCTCACATTAATGAAATAGGGGTGAAATTAACAGCAGTCCTGCAAAAAACCTGCTCTCCACAAACCTTTTGAGGAGACAGTTGTCCTGAAAATGAGGGTTCTCTGGACTTTAAAAATGTGTTTTATTTTTCCTTCTTCTATGGACTTGAGTCTTTAGGCAAATAGGATAGCTCCTACTCAATGTTTTGGCCATTCTTTTGTAAGTTTTAGAATATATTCAAAATAACAATGAGGAGCTCAAGAAGTTAAGGTTTTCTAGAAACAAATTTTTCTGAAGGAAATTGTATCATTAAATAAAATTGTAGAACATATTTTAGATTAATAGAAATGTAGGAAAAACTACTAGGGTTAGGCTGTTTAGAAATTACCCAGGTTTCTTTGATTCATGAATCACTTTAATGAAAAAAAATTTAGTAATGAACATAAAAACTAATTATTTGCCTTATTTTTCTTTTTAATATGTAAGTTCCCAGGCTAGAGGTCGAATCTGAGCTGTAGCCACCGGCCTATGCCACAGCCACAGCAACACCAGATCTGAGCTGTGTCTGTGACCTACACCCACAGCTCATGGCAATGCCAGATTGTTAACCCACTAAGCAAGGCCAGGGATCGAACCTGCAACCTCATGGTTCCTAGTCGGATTCGTTAACCACTGCACCATGACGGGAACTCCCATACCTGATATTCTTACATAGAACTGACTTTTTAATATATTTTTACTTATCACACAAATAATTTAATGACATCAATGGAAAATCTTTATCACCCTATATACTCTTTCTTGGCCATCTCACCTGTAGCGTCAAACAAACATCTGGAATTCCCCAGATCTCTATGTCTGCGTCAGATCTAACATCAGACGTGACCCTAGTAGCTAATCCAAGACTGATTCAAGGTGCACAGGAAATTTCCTAGATAACCCTATCAATCCTTTTAACTCAGAATATCCCAAAGAGAATGATAGATTTCTTCGCAAGCTTTCCTCCAGTAACTTAGAAAATTGAGAATAATATATCTGTAAAATTACATGTTCATAATTAAACATTCTACATGTTCATAATTAAACATTTCTATATTTAATGACACAAATCTTTCAGAATTTATCTAAATTAGAAATCAGGGTGGAGTTCCCATCATGGCACAGTGGAAACGAATCCCACTAAGAACCATGGGGTTACAGGTTCAATCCCTGGCCTTGTTCACTGTGTTAAAGGTCCGGTGCTGCCATGAGCTGTGGTGTAGGTCGCAGATGCGTCTTGGATCTGGTGTTTCTGGGGCTGTGGTGTAGGCCAGCAGCTGTAGCTCTGATTCGACCCCTAGCCTGGGAAGCTCCATATGCTGTGGGTGCGGCCCTAAAAAGCAAGAAAAAAAAAAAAAAAGAGGAAAGAGGAGAAAAAGAAAAAAAAGGAAATCAGTGTTTTAAAATATTTTTTTCAGAAGGCTGGATATTAGAGGGAAATTTAAACTGAATAAATTTACTTTTAAAAAACATTTTATACATAAAACAAAAAAAATATTTTCCAAAATGAAATAAAGGGATAAAGTAAAACTGATTTTGGCTATCTACTACATGTTGCTTAATAGCTACAATTATGCTTTTCAGTACAGCATTTAGGAAAGGTTCTAAACTAAGATGTTTGAGTGTAATGAGCCCAGAAACTCCTGGGAATGTAATTAACTGGTTTGTTTTGAATCAGACTGTCTGCAGTTAGTCTAATGTTTTAACAAGGTCTACAAGGATTAGAACCAGTCAACATATGAATTATGAAACTTCTAGTTAACCTGAAGAACATAAGAAAAAAAAAAAAAAAGACTAAACCATATGGGAAACTGGAGTATCCCTAGAGGACTGTGGGATATTATTTACAACCATAGCAAGTGTTGGTCTGCAATGAGGAAAAACAGGGTTCAACCAAGGTTTTACTACCAAAGATTTTTAAAAATACCATATACTTCTTATCAACATGTGAACTTTCCCAAAGGAAATAGGAAGATATTATTAAAGCAAATAAAGTGGAGAAAAGCATTACTACACTGTTTTGACAAACATCACAGGTAATTTTAAAATGTGGCCTTTAAGCTTAGCTATCTTAGAAAGAAAATAGCTATCAAGAAAGTTGTTTTTTTCTAAGATTTTTTTTTCCATATATACTTAATGAAAATGTTTCTCCATCATTTGTAATTGAGTTTATTAACTTCTTGGTATTTAACATTCTAAATTGTGATAATTTCTAGACAAATTTTCTCTAGTCAAACTCTGAAAATGTTTTTATAAAGAAAGAAAATGTAAATCAATGGACAGAAGTCCACAATCCCACAATAAATGGGGGCTCAAAATAAAGGAAAAAATAAGAAAACAAGTCAAGGGGAAAAAAGCATTTATTTTGATGGAGGAAACAAATCCAAATCTAAAACAATAAGCAGATTTCACAAAAGAAATTAACCCCACAGTTGATTTAGAGAGAGCTTACTGTTAAAATTAAGCTGTCCCACTGTATATCATGATAAAGAAACCACCTATAAAAAAGGCCAAAAGATGATTTTATGAAATCTATATAAAGCAAATTGCCATAGTTTTAACATTTTTCCAGCATGTAGTTCAATGAAAGGGTCCCTGATTAGCTGTCACAATTATCAAGTACTGATAAATGAATACTTCTGATAAACTTGTAAAAATACCTACTTTTATCCAACCACCTTTCCTGTAGTTCCTATATATCAGTCTTCCCATATTAATTTCCCTGACTTTCAGGGGCTGCATCTGTTTTCTGTTAAGACTTCAGACCCTCCTCAATTGAGACCAGGCCCTGACAAAGGTGACCATAGCCTGGTTCGCACTTGGCAGCGATCCAAACAGAAGTAGCTCCTTCAGTGGCAGTGTTGAGGGTCATAATCACCACTGCATTTGCGAGTGCATTCAAAGCCCAATTCCCATTAGAACTGACCAAAGGTATTTCTAGTGCTATATTTATTTATGTTATACAAAATGTCTAAAAACATGGAAACCAGGATAATTACTCTAAAAGATATTCTAAATCTCCAAAATACAAACTACATGAACTTAGGCATTATTGAATTAACTGAACAGGAGATTTAATTCTCAGTATAACAGCCTTTGTGTTATTTAACCTAAGGTTTAAGGTCCAAAGAATTTTTTAATAGAGATTGGGGGGGGTATTGTATCATTTTCTCAGAATGTAAAACTGCAACCCCCAAAATATCAGATTCTCTTAAAAAGTCTCCTCACTGAATGGAAGGATAACTTGTCTATAATCAGCTTTAATAGTAAAAATGTGAACTTTGGAGAACATGAAATACAAAAAGAAATCAAGTTTGTTATATAAACAAAGAGTATTCAAATATGTTTATTTTACTACAGGGACTGTAGTAAAAAAAAAAATCAAGTTATTCCCTAGATAACAATTTAGTGAGGAATGTTTCATAGTTTACCCAAAATTAAACAATGCATCTAGTAAATTTTTAGTTTTATTTTATTATCTTTAGTGAACTATGTTTAACATTTTACAAATCTTCAAACTGTCAACAGTTTTCAGCAGTATATATAGCAGTAATGGCAATAAATACACTGAAATGTGAGATTCCTCTGATGAAAGAATACAAAAGATAGAAACACTTGGAAACAAGAGGGCAAAATGTCAACTCTAGGTCTGAGATGGGAATTAACATAGTCAAGTTCTTTACAACACTAGTACATGGAGAAATGAGGAACACGTTCCCTCTAAATGAATACAAAACTTCGAGCTTCATCTTCCTGCGAAGTTTTGAGGGACATTACTTGACCCACAATCCCTAAAACTCTATACTATGTACCAATACCAGAGGATTCAGACACAGAAAGTGATCTTAAAATGATTGCCAAAGCAAAGAAGTGCTTTTATTCCTCAACATTTGTGACCTTCGTGGTATACTGTGTATTATAAAAGGGTGTAATCCCTATACAACTGCGTGTCATAAAAATGGATTTTATAAATTTAAGATCATATGTATTCAAAAATACATATAACTGTGCTTTAGTAAAGTAATCCATCATTTAATTAAGGGATAATTTTGCTTTTTAGATATATCCAAAGTATATACAAAGGATCCACAAATGTTAACAATTTGTGACCAAAATTCTCAAGGTTTTTATTTTCAAAAAACTGTTGGTTTTCAATTTAAAAATTTTAAGAAAGTTGTGAATATTTGCAGGTTTATTATCACTTGGGTTAAGAAAAAGTAGATGGCTTCAGCTTTTTAACAGGTATCTGTGAACTACTCACAAATGAGAAGTTACACATTTTTGATCATTAGAAAAGATAATTAACTATACTTCCCAATTGAGAACAGAATGTGCAGTGTATAAAAAAATAAGATTTTATTCTGAAACCAAAAAAAAAAAAGTATTTCTAGAAAAGCCCTTGGGGATACATCTTCTCATTTCCTTTACACAAGAATGAGTAAGCGGCATACCTGAATAGGTAAACCCTTATATCAACATGTGTATTCCATTATCAGGATGAGAGATTAAACATTTTTCAGAGTGGGAAAAAATATACACTTAAAATATTGAAGTACAACATATTACTATAGAGTTTCTAACTTCATTTGAACATAATGTATCAATATAAACTGGATTCAAAAAAGAGACTAAGAGATGTTACTGGCATGCAAAATTCATTGTTCCAACGTGAAACACTAGATCTGTATTTTTTAATTAACAACTGCACATCTGTTTAATCTGGCTAACAGAAAGAAAATGCACACTTAAGATGTTATATCCTTCTAATAAAGCAAATCTATATCAAAGGCACTTCAGCAGAGCACTAACTGCTTAACCGTTTCCAAGTCATTTTAATTTATGCCGCTTTTAATGCATTTTTCTGTGTAAGACCAGTAAGACGCTCCCTCTAATTTTGGACCCTATCACTCCCCCTCCCCACAAAAAAGTAAATCTTAAGTATTACCCAAAACATTTCTCTCTTTCATGGAGTGGGGTAAAAGATAGCAAACCTTTGCCTAGGTCGTTAAGTTCTTTGGGTTAATACAGAAAAGGTAGGAGAGTTATCGGATGTGTTAGATAACTTCAGGAATGGCTATAGGAAGAAACTGGCTGAAGTCTACCATCTTAGGGGAAAAAGCTGTTGTCTCTCATTGTATATCCACCTATAATTTGACTGAAGCTAATGTGGTTAATTTTAATTCTTTCAACTTCTTTACGTTCCTTGTGTCTCTGTGTTGCTCCCATGTTAATTAGTAGGGCATGAGAAATAAAGCAATTTAGTTTCATTTTTCCCTCAAGGCAAAGGAGAAGCAGCTTCAGATATTTGCCTTTACAGAAATTTTAAGGAAAATTGGATGACTTGATTTTAATTAACAAAGAGCTTCATTTTCAAGACGTGAATGGTAATTCAGATTTGAAGACACATAATTAAAAACAGCTGTTGAATGTGTTCACACTCAATTCCTTGTTATGATTAAAAGAATATATTACTTCCTAACTTGGAAAAATGTTATAGTGATTTAAGAAAAATCTTTTGCTTTTCTCGGGAAATTGCAATTGTTTCCCAAACATCTTTTATGAATGTCAACAGAAAAAAATATATATGGATATATAACTAATATCCTGAAGGTATCTTTGAGTCTCAGGGAAACAGCATTTTTTCTGCTTGACATTTCAGAAAAAAATTGAAATGTTTATTTCCTTTACCTCCGCATATTTCAGTTCATTAAGTTTTTTAAATCAAGTTCTTAAATGAGGTTTAATAGCATTTGACTGAATTTTTTTAATAGAAGACTTATCTTAAAACTGATTTTAGCCTACATGTACTAAAGTAAGTCTAAAGCTAAAGATTTGGGGAAGATGTTTAGGAATTTTTTTAGACTGGTAAAAAGTTTTCCTTGACAGCTAAGCTCAGTGAAATTTTGGTGGTGGCAAAAGGGGTAAGAAATTTTTAAAAATTCAGTATCAGAGCATTCAGGTCTGGTTTCTAAATATAAGAATATCTCTTTATTCTATGAAGTTATATCCCAAAACCAAGGAGCTGGCATTTCCCTCTCTCACAACCAAGTAGCTTTTTGCACCCTCTTATATGAATATGGAATTTACTTCTGGGTTGATACAATACACATGTCTATTGGGGGAAAATGTGGTTTGGCCTTTGAACTCTAGAATAACATCAATCCAGAATATTTATCAAGTTATTTTCAAGTGTAGGCAATGGAGAACATAGTAACATTTCATAAGAATATCAATGCCTAAAGAATACAGTTTCATTTTTAAATGTCTCACAGGGTTAGTCATAAAAGCAGAGGAAACATTTTCAGAAGCAACTTTAGGAGTACACTTTTCACTGTTCTTCAGAGTTAGGGCTAAACTTGCTGACTGAGCAACATTTTCAGATAACAAACATCTTGAACCTAATTTTACATTTTGCACTCTTGGATACTTTAAATTCATTCACCTAAAAATAAATGAATAGAATAGGCCGGAAAAAGCATCCTTGGTATCTTTCTCTCACTACTGCAATACCATTTTACTATTTACTCTGCTTGAGACATGTTAGGAGACCATAAGATTGCTCAGTCTCAACTTCTCAAGTTCATACCACAATTTACAACAAGAAGCAAGAATAAACAGCACAAGACTGCAGAAACACGACCACTCTTGGTGTTAATTTATGGGAAGAAGTGGGCGTTCCTCTCGCTTCCTCCAGATATTAGTCTTGCTGTCTTTTTTGGCTAGAGGTGGTCTGCCCCTCTTTCTAGTGGGGGATATGTTGGCTTCAAAATCGTCAACAGTGCTTTTCCTTCCTGGGGACTCTTCCCCAGGGTGCTCCATGATAGCTCTGCTCCCTCCATCTAGGATGTGCCTTAAAGCCGGGTCCTCGGGGGAGCAGACAGTGGTTCCACTCTCACTACTGCTCAGGTCTAAATCTTCTAAGTAAAGGATCTTAGGCTGATGCATGCTTTTGATGAAAGTTTTCTCCCTCTCCAGTTTTCTGCTTGAGTGGTGCTCATTCATGTCCACCCCAGAATCCAGACTCGTGTCATTGCTCTGGGCTCTCTTGCCCTTTTTCAGGTCTATGAAAGAATGCCTCACTTGTGCAACTGGCTTTCCATCAAGAGACACAAACCAGGCTCTGGGATGAGGGGAGGGCTTTCCTTTGGACAGTTCGAGGAGGGTCTGCTCTGAAATTCCTTGAAGCTCTGATGAAAAGGGGGTCATGACGACAGCCTCATTTAGTGTTCCAGGAACAGAAACAGATTCTAGTAAGCTGTTTGAATACCGGCTCCAATCTGAAGTTTGGGATGGCAAGCTCTGCTGCCCTTCGAGTGGGATGCTCTCCTCCCTGACATCTGGGGGCTGTGCATGAGAATGCATTGGCATTTTGGGCAATGTCTGCGTAAAGTTTTCTCTATTTACTGGCTCCATCAATTGGCCATAGACAAGCTGTCCCTTTCTTGGCAAAGTAGCTGACTTAGCAGGATGTAACTGCTCTGGAGTTGAGAAAAGGTCAGATGTTTGAAGGATGGCAATGGGCTGGCTGTAGATGTGCACTAGCTGTTCAGGAAGGTGGGAATGCCCATACACCTCCTCACTACCTGTGAGATACCTCTTTTCTTCTTGAGCATCACCTAGAGATGGAGATAGGTTGTTGTTAATATGTTTAGGTTGTTTGGACCCTACACTGGACTCCAAAGACTGTGTTGTGTTTCTTGAGTAATTATTTTGATTGACTGATAAGAATGAAACATCTTCATTGTAGATTTTTAAATTGTCCCGAGTTTTTACCATGGAAACTCTTTCTTCCACTTCTGCCTTGGATGGTTCCTTTTTCTGAGGACTATACGAGGAGTTTTTGGCATTGAATAACTGTGACTTGTCCTCGGTTTTTAATGCAACTTTGACTGAACTGATGTGATTTATGTGAGTTGTTGAAGTTGTCTGATCTCTCTTGAGGACCTCAAGTTTAGTGATATTTCTTTCTCTTTTTTGTGTAGTACCACACTTATCCCTAGAGAAGAAGAGAAGGCAAAATGTTTAAAACTTACTAGAAAGTTTCATTTAAAAAACAATCTCATGTTTATTATATAAAGATTTAAAAAATGGATATATCCTAACAGTAGCACTGCATATATTTTAAGGGTCAAACTATTAAGTAAACTGTGTAATACACAGAATACACTGACATGATACTATAATCTGATAGGATCTGTGTTCACACACATTAATATTGTTTCTTACCTGCAATAACAAAGAAGTACAGCAAAAAATCCAATGACTATGACTACTGTTCCTCCTAATATGGCTGTAAGAAACACTGTGTGGTAGGCAGTTATGTCTTTTGAGCCTCCATTTATACCTGACCCTAAACAGGCCAACATAAAACAAAAAAAAACAAAGAGAAAATACATTATTTTAAATCAAATTTGACTATGTTCCATCATGGGCAAGGCAAATTAAATATGTGTACACAGTATTGTTTGCTCCCCTTCCATGGCAGTCTTCCTTGTGGGTGGAGAATACTTTCCCTGTCCTCTTGGGGCTTAATCAATTGCCTTCTCTGCCCAGTGGGCTCCTTAAACGAGGCTGCATTAATAGCTTGTCCTCTTGCTAAGACCCTCTACTATGTGAAGACTATATTCCCAAATTTTGCTATTCCTTCAACCTAAGTCCTAGAATGAGGAAAAAAAAAAAAAAAAGGTTAAATTGAACCAAGCCAAGCCCAACAGTCATGAAATGAAAACAACAAATAAATGTCTGCTACTGTTAGCTACTATTAGCTACCAGGTTTGTCTGTTACCGATGGCTGAGTGTTACAGAAGTTGGTACCAAGATGCTGGCTGAAATGCTGCTGCTGCAACAAAAGCTAAATTATATGACATTGGCTTCCAAGATAGGCAGTGAGAAAACTGTTGCAAGGAGTCAGTAAAAATTGTAAGCCCCGTAACGTGGCAGCAAAATATTTGCTGGAATAAAACTGGAAGAAAATATTTCTAACTAGAGTTTTCTGCAAAGAGGTTTTGAGACAGAATTTTAGTCATGAGTGTTGATTTTCATTAGCAGCATTTGATTAAAGAATACATTTTAAAGAAATTCAAAGAAGAATTTGCCAGGAGTTCCTGCTGGGGCGGCAGTGGGTTAAAGCTCTGGTGATGTCTCTGCAGTGGCTCGGGTCGCTACTGAGGTGCCCCTTTGATCCCTGGCCTGGTGCAGTGGGTTAAAGATCTGGCATTGCTGCAGCTGTGGCATAGGTTGCAGCTGCAGCTTGGATTCAGTCCCTGGCCTGAGAACCTCCAAATGATCTGGGTGTGCGCAGGAAAAAAAAAAAAAAAAGAATTTGCCAAAGTAAGAGGGGATGAAAGGACCAAAGAGAATCCAAAACTTGCGGTACCTGAAGAATTAAAAGTTGCAACTCCTTCAGGCTGAACTCTAGAATAAGATGACACCAGGATCCTAGTAAGCTTATCCCAGCAGAGGCACAGGCGACCCATTCTTCTTTATAAGAAAATACATATACCATACTGTCGTGATCTGTTTAACTGCAGTAAAAGCAGACTAAGCACTGGGATGATCAGTGTAGGCCATGAATATTCTGTATGAAGGTAAACACAACTAATCTTGAGATAACATTTCAACACCTCTAAGATTTCATTTTGCCCAAAATTGTATATGCCAGGTCTACTGATCAGTGGCAATTGGATTCTAATGTGTATTCATGGTGATAAAGTGATGACAGAGCTGATTTTCTGTCTTAACCACGAGAAAATATCTAGCATGAGGCTTTCAACTTCACCAAGGACAGTGGAATGACTAAGGATCTTATATGGCCTTTAGATCCTTTAACTTTTGCATCCCCTAAGCTGATAAAAGTAAAGTGATAATAATATTAAAGGATTTGGAGAAGCAGTGTTTGGGGTATGCACTCAGACTCTGGAGTCAGGGTGCCTGAAGTGAAATCCTGGACACACCCTATCTTTGTGGTCTGGGGAAGGTTTCATTTACTTATGTCTCAGTCCATAACTGTCACACCTCACCCATGTGGGTTGTTACGAGGATTAAATGAATTAATACTTATAAAATATTTAGAAAAATGCTTAGCACATAAGCAGTCAGTAAGTGTTAGCAATATTACACCACTGTTGTTAAATGAAACTTCAAGGTTATAGAGGAACAGGCACTCCAGTATTGACTGCTCTTTCCTACGTGGTTAATGGATAATAAAATGTTTATAAAATTGAGTAGGCAACCAAGTATACAGCACAGCACAATATGAAATTTCTTCAAACAAGAAAGAGATAAGAGTAATAATTCTATCTGCAGATTCTTATTTAGGATCCAGAGTGACAACAAAGTAACGGATTATAACTGGGTGAAATTCAACTTCTGCCCCTAAGAATATCTGAAGAGGTATTTCCACAACACAGTAATGCTAACAATTTTCACTCCACAGAATTCCAGTGGAACTCACTTTTGGAAATAAGAGTCTGACGTTGCATTTGCTCCAATACGTATGACAATAGCAAAAAAAAAAAAAATGCACATGTGTGTGCACACATGCTTAAAAGGGGTTAGAAAGGTAGAAAATTATATTTGAAAATGTATATTTAAAAACATTAATAGTACCAGTTTACTAAGTTCTAAACCCAGCCAAGCTATTTACCTATAACAATCTGTGAAAAACTGATTTTAATTTCTTGGACTTTAATATTTTTCAAGGAATTCTAGAAATATGTTTAATATTTATTTCAAAAGCAGATTTAGTATAAAATTAACCAAATTATAACTAAAGTGGCTTCAGCATACCAGACACTAGCCCATTATAGGATCAATTTTGACTTTATGATAATACTCATATCCTAAAATGTTTAGGGACATTAGCAATTCTCATATCCAATTCCCGCAATTTAGAAAAAAGAAAACTAATACTCAGATGGGTAATTACCTATTTCAAGCTCACCCTGTTAATTACTGTCAAGCCAGAGCTACAATCAAGTTATCCATATTTCTCATATTTAATGTTCCTTTGATTATTATATACTTGCAGAATGGACTTTTCAAAAGCATCTCTAGAAGGTATCTAATTCAAACTAAACTCACCATTTCTGTTAGTTCCCTGATTCACACAAAATCATTCCCAGTATAAGCTAAAACAAAACTTCCACCTCTTTGAGAAAATTATTTCAGCTTTTATAATTCATTTCATTTTATATAAACTGGTTGCTTCAAGTATATATATTTTTTTTTAATGAAAAGTACACGTCTCTATAAAACTATGAAATTAACTTGGATTTAGCTGAAGTATTAAATATTAATTGTTCTTTTTAATCAATATTTTATTACAGTTGAAAATCTAGAATGGGATAAGGTCAGACAGCTGGCAAGACTGCATGATACTGTCCACCGTGAAAGAGTAATCATCCTCTGGTTTCTGAATAAATAATCTCATAAGTACTAATTCAAACAAAAACAGAACCATCTCTTGATCATAACGGTTAATAGCTCACATTTCTTCTATTGGAATACTTATTTGGCTTCACTGGAAAAAAAAAAAATCTTGGTACCTCTCGCATAGTTTAAAATTCAAAGGTTGTTAAATGTAAAATGAAAATATCAAATCATTAAAACAAAATTCAGGAAAAAGGCCTCCAAATTATTAACAGTCAAGCCCTAACAAAGTTAGATGATAGAATGTTACAGAGAAAGGTTATCAAATGCCATCCACATCCTGGAGCAGGGTGTGCACTGGGACTATTCCTGAACAGCATGGAACAGCGAGGTTGCAGCTGCCTCTCACCTGGGAGTCAAGACACTAGACAAACCAAAAGAATTATGTCTGACACATGATTAAAGATAAAGGAGTGACATGGGCATTTAACTTTCATACTCTCCCCAAATGATACTGAAAGTTTGCTTTTTGTTTTTATAAATATACAAACCCAAAGGTTACAGGAGAATGACAGAAGAGAAGAGTCAAGAGCAACAAGATACTGAAGGTTGGAAAGTTGATGCAACAAAGCTGGCAGCAGAGAAAGTCAAGAAGCAACTCAACTGACACCAGTGAACACCCAGAAGGCCTAGAAAGTGGTAGCAGGCCCATGGTGCAACCAGTCTACACTACGGCAGGTTAGACTATTTCTTTAGGACGATTTAATGGATGAAATATGCAATGTTTGGGTATTTGGGGAGATTTGCACAACTCGATTGTATTTCTAAGTATAAATTATGTAGATAATACTTAGATAATATTTGTACTTAGAAATACAAACTCAGGATTTGTATTTCTAAGTACAAATTATGTAGATAATTTGATACCATGTTAAATCTAGGAAAAATAAAATGCTCATTTCTCCTAGAATACAGATAGGTCACTCATAGTAGAAAGCTGTTGGTTTTTGCCAACCTTTTGGTCATGTCAGGCCAGTTTTCATTTTAGCGATCACTTGTCTTATCTTGGAAATAGTCTGGAGACACCATTATACAACAGCTCCCCCCACACACACCCCACCAAGGAGTGTGCTCATGACAAAAATCTGGACCAACTAAATTCTTATTCCCTAGATAGATTAGGAACAGTGTGAGGAAAAGACTGCAAAGGGTTAGAATCAGCTATCATGAAGAAGCAATCTTCCAAAGACAGTCAGGTAGGTCTTATAACTAAAACCTCTGGATTCCTACCTTTTAGAATTTGGTTCTTCAGGCTTCACTGGAATCCTGTGAACTCCCTACATCCTAATACATTTTTAAAATTTATCCAAAATCTGGAGTTCCCATTGTGGCTCAATGGTTAAGGAACCTGACTAGTATCCATGAGGATGTGGGTTCGATCCCTGGCCTCGCTAAGTAGGTTAAGGATCCAGTGTTGCCGAGAGCTATGGTGTAGGTTGCAGACGCAGCTCAGATCCAGCATTGCTGCTGTGGCTGTGGTTTAGGCCAGCAGCTGTAGCTCCAATTCAACCGCTAACCTGGGAGCCTCCATATGTCACTGGTGTGGCCCTAAAAAGAAAAAGATAAAAAAAATTATCTAAAACCTGTTCTTGTCATTTACAACCAAAAGCAATAGCTAATCTGGGTATAATTTATTCATTTCAAAAGTAAACTAAGAAAATTCTTGATCTGTATTCATACTTCAAATTCATCAGATATTATAGCTATAAAGGACCCCAGAGTTTGTGGAACTTTCCTTCTACACATGGAAAAAATAAAATAAAGCTGAGATCAAGAGACCAGAAGCTTTTTGCTAGAGAAGGTAAGTGGCAATGTTTAGAATAAAATAGCGTCTACTAATATAAATTCCAGTATGACTATTTGGATTTTTTTAAATTTACTTTTTCTTTCATTTTTACAATACCTCTAGTTCCTAGAAGTGGAGCTGCTATCCAGTAGCCCAAATGTGGTGCATCATATGTCCAAATTAAATGATTGTTATATTCCTTGACCATTCCCCGGCCATGATTTACCCAAGCACCTAAAAAAGAAGGCAAGGAAAAATTCTAATCAGTTAGTTTATATATCTTTACTGCCACCAGGAGTTTGCTGATAATCATGTATAGAGTATTTTGCAGAACTTTTTCAAACGTTATGAAAACTGTGGCAATATTATCATAACATAGTACATATTGTAATATATAAAATAGAATCAATTGATTTGTTATGTCTAAAGGAAATAAAACCATTACAAATAAAAACTAAGGATATAGCTATATTTAGGGAAATCATGACTCTCCAAATAATGTCTATTGAGATGTCTATTGAGATGTCTTAAGGATATGAGTCATTGAATCCAAATTTATCAATAGGTGGTTATTATGTGTTCTGGGATTATGATTAAGCACTTATAGTATGTGTTTTATGGCCTTATTAATTTTTTTATTAAATACTGTTTTACCCTAGTACCGCTAGCATAAGCTCCTTTATAGCTAAATTTTTAAAAATGCTATTCAGATCCACGGAAAACAAAATTCATCCATGTCATCCATGGAAAACAAAATTCAGTAAAACCAGTATCTTTTATGAAGTCCAGCATAACAAAACTAGGTTTGGTGTATATTCATATTTGGTTCACTGTAATGATGTATATCTCTAACACATAAGGTCTATAAACTCGACAGGAATGAATCAACCTATTGCTTTTTAAATGGTCACATTAAATTAAGCATTACATATGTAACAAATCAATCCAAAAATCCTGTCACTGGAAGGTACATTCAGGAGGACCAATCAGAAAGCAGAATTCAAAGCAGATACTCTTCTTCAAAGTGTTTTAAAATAACTCTCTCATTCAACTAATTAGGCAATGGGGCCAGAATAAACTGACATGTTCAAAATCACACTTCTAGTAAGTAAACCAAAATCCAGGTTAATCCAATGATTTATAGTAGTGTATTACTGTGATATTATGATTTATAATAAGAAATGCATATATCTGTTTGGTCTTCATCCCCAGTCCTGGCACAGAGCTCCTAAAACCTTGGAATTTCCTATGTGATAAGATCCATAAAGGTGGAAAGAGCCTGTTTTGTTGTTCATTACAAGCCTCCTTCAACCACACCTGCGTTTATGTTAATGAGGTGAATTTTGGTAAGTCCCTGTGGGTAGTAGGATAGGGGGCTGGTTGCCAGGAAAACCAGTCACATGGTTAGAGGGTTGACTTTTCAGCCCCACACCCAACACACATCTCTAGCAAAGCGAGAGGGGCTGAGGCTTGAACTCAATCACCAGTGTTCCATGGTTTAATCAAGCACGCCTATATAATGATGCCTCCATAAAAATGCCTGAAATACAGGGTTCAGAGAGCAGTGTTGGTGAACATGTGGAGGTGCTGGGAGAGTGATGCACACAAGAAAGAACTTCCATGGAAGCTTCACACCCCTTTTCCCATACCTTGCCCTATGCATTCTCTTCCATCTGGCTATTACCAAGTTGTGTCCTTTTATAATAAACCAATCATCTAGTAAGTAAACTTTCTTTCCAGTAGGCTGTTCTATCAAATTATCCAACTGGAGGAGAAAATCATGGCAACCTCCAATTTATATAGTCAGTCAGAATTTTTTTCTTTATAACAGTGAATTTTATTTCAATTATAGCTGTACAATACAAAGATCATCACAAGTCAATGTGATAGATTTTGTGTCCCAAACCCACAGTGCCTCCCCCCACCCCCCAGATTGTCTTATTTGAAAAACCACGGTTTTCCAAAATCTGTGAGTCATTGTCTGTTCTTCAAAGAAGTTCACTGTGTCTCTTTAGTTGCACATGTAAGCGGAAGCATTGGGTGTTGCTAATTGTCTGACTGGTTTCACTTCGCAAGATAATTTCTAGGTCCATCCATGTTGCTGTAAATGTTATTTCGTGCCTTTTAATGGCTGAGTAATATTCCATTGTGTGTATGTGCCATATCTTCCCTATCCACTCCTTTGTTGATGGGCATTTAGGTTGTTTCCATGACCTGGCTTCTTCCCTCTCTAGCTGCTCTGAATGTAAAGTTAGGTTGTTTATGTGAGCTTTTTCTTGTTTCCTGAGGTAGGCTTGTTTTGCTAAATACTTTCCTCTTAGAACTGCTTTTGCTGCATCCCAGAGGTTTTGGAGTGTCGTATCCTTGTTGTCATTTGCTTCTAGGTATTTTTTAATTCCCTTTGATTTCTTCAGTGGTCCACTGGTTGTTTAGTAGCATGTTGTTTAGTCTCCACGTGTTTGTATTTTTGGCCATTTTTTTCTTGTGGTTGATTTCCAGTCATATAGCATTGCGGTCAGAGAAGATGCTTGATATGATTTCAATTTTCTTAAAGTTACTGAGGCTTGATTTGTAGCCCAGGATGTGATGAATCTTAGAGAATGTTCCGTGCGCACTTGAGAAGAATAATTGTGCCTGGATGATTTAGTATCTTTACTGTATATATGCCTTTACTGGTGAGCCTTTTCATTTATGGTTTTTGTTTCTGATTGTGGCCTTTTCTTTTCTGACTAGAGAAGTTCCTTTAAGATTTGTTGTAAAGCTGGTTTAGTGTTGCAGAAATCTCTTAGCTTTTGCTTATCTGTAAAGGTTTTGATCTCTCCTTCAAATCTGAATGAGAGCCTTGCAGGGTAAAGCAATCTTGGTTGGAAGTTTTTCCCTTTCATCACATTAGGTATATCATGCCACTCCCTTCTGGCCTGCAGAGTTTCAGATGATAAATCTGCTGATAACCTTATTGGGGTTCCCTTTTATGTCATTTGCTTCTTTTCCCTAGCTGCTTTCAAAATTTTCTCTTTAATTTTGTCATTTTGATTAATATGTGTCTGGGGGTGTTCCTCCTTGGGTTTATTTTATATGGTACTCGTTGCGCTTCCTGGATTTGAGTGAGTGGTTCCTTTCCCATATTAGGGAAGTTTTCGGCTATTATCTCTTCAAATGATTTTTCCATCCCCTTCTCTCTCTCTTCTCCCTCTGGCACCCCTATAATATGGATCTTTGTGCGTTTAACATTATCCCAGAGTTCTCTGAGACTCAGCTCATTTCCTTTCAATCTTTTCTTTTCTCTTCCGCATCAGTGATTTCCACTAATCTGTCCTCCACCTCACTGATTTGTCCTTCTGCCTCCTGTATTCTACTGTTGGCTGCTTCTAATGAATTTTTTATTTCAGTTATTATATTTTGCATCTCTTCTTGTTTAATTTTTACATCTTGTATTTCTCTGCTCAGTGTTTCCTGTAATTATAAATCTTTGCCTCTAGTCTATTTCCAATGCCTTGCATCATCTTCAGCATCAACAGTGTAAAGTCTCTTTCTGGGAGGCTGCTAATCTCCTCATCATTGAGCTGTTTTTCTGGGCTTTTCTCTTTCTCCCTTATCTGAGTTAGAGTTTTCTGTCTTTTCATTTTTATAGGTTTTTGGTGTGGTTACCTTTTTGCCAACAATAGGGTTGTTGCCTCTCTTAGTTCTGGCATTTGTCTCCCCTGTGGCTAAAGTTGGAATGGAGGGGGCTTGCTGTAGGCTTCCCAATGGGAGGGACTGATGCCTGCCCACTGGTAGGTGGGGTTGATTCTTATCCCTCTGATGGGTGGGGCTTTGTCTCTGGATAAGATTAGAGGCTGGCTGTGTGCCTGAGGGGTCTTTAGGCAGACTGTTTACTGATGGGTGGGGCTGTGATCCCACCTGGATTATTGTTTGGCCTGGGGCTTCTCAGCGCTGATGGGAGGGACCGGGTTTTCTCAGAAATGGCTGATGAATGTTCCTGAGAGCTTCACCTCCAATGCCCTTCCCCCACAACAAGGCACAGTCACCCCTGTTTTCCCAGGAGATCCCCCAGGAATTGCAGTCAGGTTCCACCCAGATTCCTGTGGAGACTGGTTTGCCCTGGGACCCAGTGCAAGTGAAAGTCTGTGTGTGCCTTTCAAGGATAGGGTCTCTGTTTCCCCAGTCCTGTGGAGCTCCTGCACACAAGCCCTGCTGGCCTTCAATGCCAGATGCTCCGGGGGCTCTTTCTCCCTGTGCCCGATCCCCAGGGGTGGGGTTTTGATGTGGGGCTCAGAACTCTCAGTCCTGTTGCTGAGTCTCTGTGATGCAGTTACTTTCCAGTCTGTGGGGCTTCCCACCCAGGAGGTATGGGGTTGCTTCTATCGTGTAATCACCCCTCCTACCTCTTGATGTGGTCTCCTCTTTGTCTTCTGGAGCAGAATATCTTTTTTGGAAGTTTCCAGTCCATTTGGTTGAAGGTTGCTCAGCATTTGGTTGTAGTTTTGCTGTTTTTCGGAAGAGAAGTTGAGCTCCAGTCCTTCTATTCCGCCATCTTAATCCAATCTCCCTACAGTCAGTCAGAATTTTATAGATGGACTTGCAACTGGCATCTCGAGTTGGAGGCATGAGAGATGTGGTCTTGTAGGATGTAGCCCTTAATCGGTGGGATCTGACACTAACTCCAGGTAGAGAGTATCTAAATTGAGTGGAATTTTAGGATACTCAACTGGTGTTGATATCCTGCTTGGCACAGGAAAAACACCCCACGTTTGGTGACCAGAAGTAAAGTTTTGAGCATAGAAGAGAGTTAAGAAATAAGAGTTTGTCTTATATAGTTTCCAGACTTTCTTAAGCATAATATATCTATGTTTTCACCCACCACAGTGAACATGTATTTGCTTGTGCCTCACTACCTACCCTTCCAGTTACAGTGACAACTCATTCCAAATCTCCTTTGAAGATCCCTACTCTCAGTCCAAATGATTAGTTTAGGGCTCCAACCCCAGGCCCAACATTTGACTTCAGCCTAAGTAAATCTGTGCATTCTATTTGCAGTCCACAAAGACTGGTTCCAAGATGGACATTCAAACCCCATTCTACAAATGCAGTGAATCCAAGAGCTTGTGTAACAGCTGCTAGGAAAAGAACTCTCCTTGGACTTCTAACCTGGGTACTATAATATTAGAGACTTAGAAGGGAAATTTTATCCCAGAAATTTATGTTATTAACAAAAGAAAAAGATGAGATCAGAGAGGAGAGAAACTGAAGTCCTATGAAACTGTCTAAGCTGTGTATCACGGCACTCAAGACAGTTCTACCCCTGTACTACACAGCTATGGACTGATCTTTTTGTTTTGTTTTTTGCTAAAGACTCAAACCTTACTTATATGGAAAAAAAAATCTTACTTACATGGAAACACAAACAAGAAAAGCAGAAGAGAATAAAATCACATCAAGCTGCTAATGAGGAGGCTAAACTCAGAGAATAAAATTGGTACCAAAGATTTTTTTTGGGAAATAATTATATATATATGTCTGTGTATGTATAAGTATGTTTTCATGAAGTTAGCATACATTTCTCAATTCCTTTAACCATACTTTTAGATATGTCATATTGCTTTAAAAAAAAAAACATAAGAGCAGAATTAAAATAATAAAATTTCTGCTCAAAATGTTAGGGGATATAAAAACATAGGAATGTGAACAATAATGCTATTTAAAACATAATATTGACATTATTTCCCCCACAGCTGTATATTAATCAAAGTGGGGCCAATTTTGGTCACTGACAAAGTGCTTAAAATTAATATTACTGATTTAATGTTTAAAGATAAAAATTCAAATGCAAATATTTTAATGTTTTAAATAAGGCACATTCAATTTTGGCATTCTAAATAAAAATAGAGATTTTTATTTGTCAGTTATACCTCAATAAAGCTGAAGGTTTTAATAAATATAGAAATTTCTAAGATAAAACATTAAAATATTCAAAAAATAAAAATGTTCAGAATATTTTCACCTAGCTCACATACCTGTATTCATATCAAATGTCCAGGCAGGTATGTGGTCCCCTGCATTTACATCATTTGTATGTAGAAGGGGGAGAGAAACTTGAATAGAGCCATCGACCTTTAATTCTCTTCCTCCAGAATATATTTTCACACATATTGCAGCAAGAGGAGTCAATTCAATGCTTTCAAAACCTTAAAAAAAAAAAAAAAGTGGATTAAAATCAGATGTTAAATAGAGTTGGTAGTTTATTATTAATACAGATTAGTTTTATATTAATACATACTAATATGGGCCTAATATATCTGGTTCCTCTATTTCACCCAGGGTAATCCATTTCAATATCAAACAGATAGTAAATCCTAATTAAGGATTTTTTTTTTTTTTTTTTGCTTTTTAGGGCTACACCCGTGGCATATGTAAGTTCCCAGGGTAGAGGTCTGAATTGCAGCTACAGCTGCCAGCCTATGCCCAGCCACAGCAATGCAGGATCCAAGCCTCATCTGTAACCTACACCATAGTTCACAGCAATGCCAGATCCCTGACCCATTGAGCAAGGCCAGGGATTGAACCCACATCCTTATGGATACTAGTCAGATTCATTTCCTCTGCGCCACATTAGTAACTCCCTAATTAAGGATTTTTAAACTATAAAATATATCAAATAAATACTATATTTATGTAACACTGACAAGTCAATATGAGCCTAAGATCTAATTTCCTCATAGATTCCAGTGACCTTAAATCAGATGACTAATTCAATGTTTTTAAAAAATCTACAAAACTAATAGGAAGAGGGATTCCAGACAAGATGGTGGAGCAGAAAGACTCAGGCTCACCTCTTCTCATGAAAACACCAAAATTACAACTTACTGCTAAACAGTCATCAACAAAATAGACTGGAAGCTACCAAAAAAGATATCCTACACCCAAAACAAAGAAGAAGCCACAATGAGATGGTAGGAGGGGAACTTCTGTGATATAAGTAATTCCATACGTGCCAGTGGGCAGCCCACAAACTGAAAAATAACCATACTGCAGAGGTTCTACCATAAGAGTGAGTTCTGAAACCCATGTCAGAACTGGTTCCCTAGTCTGGGGGTCTGGCATTGGGAGGAGAGGCCCCCAGACCATTTGGCACTGGAAGCCAGCAGGGCTTGTAAGCAGGAGCTCTACAGGACTAGGGGAAACAGACTCCACTCTTAGAGGGCACACATAGGTTTCATGTGCACTGGGTCCCAGGGCAAAGCAGGGACTCCATAAGAATCTGGGTCAGATCAACCTGTGGGTCTTAGAGGGTCTCTGAAGAAATCAGGGATAGGCTGTAGCTCACTGTGGGGGCAAGACATTGGAGGTGGAAGTCCCAGGGAATAATCATCAGCAGTATCTCCCCTGGAAGCTGCCATTTTGGAATAATCTGGCCCCATCCATCAGGGTGAGAAGCCCCAGACCAAACAACAAAAAGGGTGGGAATACAGCCTCACCCATCAGCAAATAGGCTGCCTAAAGTCCTCCCAGGGATACAGCCACCTCTAATCACACCCAGAAACAAAGCCTCACCCACCAGTGGGCAGACACCAGTCTCTCCCATCAGGAAGCCTGATATTAGCCCGTGTATCAACTTCGCCCACAAGGGAGAAGACACAAGAAGCAAGAGAGGCTACAACCCTGTAGCCTGGAAAAAGGGTAACACACAACTAGAGAAAATGAACCAGGTAAAGGAACAGGACAAAACCCCAGAAGGACAGCTAAGTGAAGTGGAGATAAGCAATCTCCATGAAAAAGATGTCAAAGTAATGATAATAAGGAGATAGGCAATCTCCATAAAAAAGACGTCAAAAGTAATGATAATAAGGATGATCATTACAAAAAAACTGGAGGCAAAAATCAATAAATTACAAAAAAATTTTAAAGAAATAGAAGATTTAAAGATTAAATAAGGAGAGACGAACAACTATTAATAGTCAAATGAAAAAACCCACTAGAAGGACTCAACAGCACAACGCAGGAGACAGAAGGTCCAATAAGTGAGGTGGAAGACAGATTGGTGGAAATCACTGATGCAGAACAGAATAAAGTAAAAAGAATGAAAGGAAATGAGGATAATCTAAGAGAACTCTGGAACAACATTAAGCATACCAACATTCGCATTATAAGGGTGCAAGAAGAGAGATAGAAAGAGCTGGGGAAAATATCTGAAAAGATAACAGCCAAAAACTTCCCTAACATGGGAAAGGAATCACTCACTCAAGTCTAGGGAGCCCAATGAATACCATATAGAATACACCCAAGGAGGAACACCCTGAGACACACATTAATCTAACTGACCAAAATTAAAGACAAAGAGAAAATATTGATACACTTAGAGAAAAGCAGCAAATAACATAAAGAGAACCCAAAAAGGTTATCAGTTGATTTTTCTCAGCAGAAACTCTGCAGGTCAGAAGGGAGTGGCATGATATAATTAAAGTGATGAAAGGAAAAAAGCTCCAACCAAGTCTACTCTACCCAGAAAGGTTCTCATCCAGATTTGATGGAGAAATCAAAAGCTTTACAGAAAAGTGGAGTTCCCATCGTGGCTCATTGCTTAACGAATCTGACTAGGAACCATGAGGCTGCGTGTTGGATCCCTGGCATCACTCAGTGGGTTAAGGATCCAGTGTTGCTGTGAGCTGTGGTGTAGGTCACAGACGCAGCTCGGATCCAGCATTGCTGTGGCTGTGGCATCGGCCAGCAGCTACAGCTCTTATTAGACCCCTAGCCTGGGAACCTCCATGTGCCATGGGTGCAGCCCTAGAAAAGGCAAAAAAAAAAAAAAAAGCTTTACAGACAAGCAAAAGCTAAGAGAATTTAGCACTACCAAACCAGCTTTACAAAAAAATACTAATGGAACTTCTCTAAACAGAAAAGGCCACAACTAGAAACAAGAAAATTACAAATGAGAAGGCTCATTGGTAAAGGTAAACATACAGTAAAGGTAGGAAATCATCTGCACACAAACATGATATCAAAATCAGCAATCATGAGAAGAGAGTACAAATGCAGGATACTGGAAATACATTTGCAATTAAGAGACCAGGAACTTAACATAATCTTATATACTTCTATATCAAAACTTCATGGAAACTGCAAACCAAAAATCCTATAGATACACACAAAAACAAGAAAAAGCAATACAAACAACACTAAAGATAGTCATCAAACCAAACCACAAGGGAAGAAAAAAGACCAACAAAAACAAATCCAAAACAATTAAAATGGCAATAAGAACATATATATCAATAATCATCTTAAGTGTAAATGGACTGAATACTCCAACCAAAAGACATAGACTGGCTGAATGGATGAAAAAACAGGAGCCATATATATGCTGTCTACAAGAGACCCACTTCAGTTCTAGGGACACATACAGAAAGTGAGAGGATTGTAAAGATATTCCATGCAAGTTGAAATCAAAAAGAAAGCTGGAGTAGCAATACTCATATCAGACAAAACAGACTTTAAAATAATGTTACCAAAGACAAAGAAGGATAATACATAATGATCAAAGGATCAATCCAAGAAGAAGATATAACAGTTGTAAATATATATGCACCCAACATTAGAGCACCTCAATATAGAAGGCCACTGTTAATAGCCCTAAAAGGAGAAATTGACAATAACACAATAATAGTAAGAGATTTTAACACCCTACTTAACAGCAATGGACAGATCATCCAGACAGAAAATCAACAAAGCAACACAGGCCTTAAATGGTACATTAAACCAGAAGGACTTAGATATTTACTTATAGAGCATTACATCTAAAAGCAGCAGAATACACGTTTCCCTCAAGGGCACACAGAACAGATCAGATCCTGGGCCACAAGTCAAGCCTCAATAAATTTAATAAAACTGAAATCATATCAAGCATCTTTTCTGACTACAACACATTAAGACTAGAAATCAGCTATAAGAAAAGTACAAAAAAACACAAACTCATGTGGATCAACCATACTTCAATAGAACTTTTAAAAGTGGAAAAAAAAGGGGAACGATTCTCATTCTGGCTCAGTAGTAATGAATCCAGCTAGTATCCATGAGGATATAGATTTGATCCCTGGCCTTGCTCAGGGGGTTAATGATCAAATGTTGCAGTGAGCTGTGGTGTAGGTTACAGATAGGACTCGGATCCTGTCTTCCTGTGGCTGTGGGGTAGGCCGGTAGCTGCTGTTCCACTTCAACACCTAGCCTGGGCACCTCCATATGCAGCAGGTAAGGACCAAAAACCAAAAAAAATGTATATAAAATGAAAAAAAATTAATTTTTTAAAAATAAAAACAAACAAATAGGAAGGCCGCCTCTTGGAGCTGTGGCCAAATGATAAAGTGCCATCCATGTAGAGACCTCAAAGAAGAGCTTTCCAGGCAGCAGAAACAAGCACAAAGCCCCCAAATTAGAAGTGATGTTGGCATGTGTAATAAAGAAAAGACTTGAAGGCAGAAAGAGCTGGAAATAGCACAGGGCCTTGGAGGCCATGGAAAGGAATTATTATTGTTACCACGGAAGCTGGTATGTTATCAGGGCAACCACTGGTTAACTGAAAATTTTCTGTTAAATATAAGAGAATAAACCTTTGTGAACTTTCTGAAACACGAACGATGGTACCTTAAGTATAGAAGAATGCTGGAGAGCAGAGCACATTATGACTCCTTCCCACTGACTCTAATGAGTCTGTTCATAAAAACCCTCCAGTGCAATGTGAACTGATAGTGTATCTTAGTACTATTCTTGTAATGCTTTTATTTTGAGCATCCTATAACTTAGAAATGGAAAACTTTGGCAGGTATCTTAGACTGGCTCCTTCAAGAAGCAGATCCTGAAATAACAATTTGGGAGGAAGCACCCATCACTGAGGAAATGGAGGAGAAAAGCAGAAGAAAGAAGGAAGCCAAAACAGGATGTATTAATGAACAGGTATGTAGACTTTCATGTACTCTTTATCTGTCACTGGTTGAGAACTTGCCCACTGTAAGGGCCAAGTCTTGCTTCCTGGACCAGGGAATGTCCTCAGGTCGAGTCCACACAGAGTCCTATTGGAGTATGCAATAGGAAACATAGGCTTGTAACAAAAGAAATGGTCATCTGCCTGCAGCAGCAACAGTATCAGCTACAGCAAGTTAAAAAAAAAAAAGTTTATGTAACTAAACAACCTATATGCTTATTACTCTAATTTCTGACTAACCTCAAATGATAGGGACCAAAAATTTGACTCAAGTTAAACCATAAAAATTACAGATTGTCTAAAGTGCTTTTAAAAGCGGGAATTTGTTAGCTGCAAGTGGTAGTAGAAATGTTGGAACAAGTGTAGATGTACAGAGTGTAGCTAACTGATTTATAGGGATTATTCATAAATTAATTATTACATACAAGGTAAAAGTCTGGAGTTCCCATTGTGGCACAGTGTAAACGAATCTGACTAGTAACCATGAGGTTGAGGGTTCAATCCCTGGCCTCGCTCAGTGGGTTAAGGATCTGGTGTTGCTGTGAGCTTTGGTGTAGATCACAGGGGTGGCTCAGTTCCTGCATTGCTGTGGCTCTAGCGTAGGCCAATCAATGGCTGTAGCTCCGATTTGACCCCTAGCCTGGGACCCTCCATATGTGGCCCTAAAAAGCCAAAAAAAAAAGGAAAAGAAAAAAAAGGTAAAATTCCATCATCCCCTTAACTTAGGTCAAGACAGCCTTAAGTAAGTGTATTAATGATATTGAATCTGAAAAACATGTTTTTGAATATTATCATTTTACTCATAGATAATATCAAATATATTTGAAAAGAAAAATTAACAATTGCTTACTCCAAACTTTTTTATATCTAAAAATGATTGAGATTTCTGATCAACTAGATAAGAATAGGTCAAATTATAAAAATATATAAACTTAAATTTCCATTTTTATTGTATAATTTTGCAAATTAAAAAATACATGATCACATCTTACAGAATGGGAGAAAATAGTGTCAAATGGTGCAATGGACAAGGGCTTATTCTCTAAAATATACAAACTTATACAGCTCAACAGCAAAAAAGCCAACAACCCAATTGAAAAAATGGACAAAAGACCTGAATAGACATTTATTCAAAGAAGATATGCAGAAGGCCAACAAGCACATGAAAAAATGCTCAGCATCACTGATTATTAGAGAAATGCAAATCAAAACTACCATGAGATACCACCTCATACCAGTCAGAATGGCCATCATTAATAAGTCCACAAACAACAAATGCTGGAGAGGGTGTGGAGAAAAGGGAACTTTCCTGCACTGTTGGTGGGAATGTAGGCTGGTACAACCACTATGGAAAACAGTCTGGAGGTACCTTAGAAAACTATACATAGAACTACCATGTGACCCAGCAATCCCACTCTTGGGCATATGTCTGGACAAAAATCTCCTTGAAAAAGACACTTGCACACGCATGTTCACTGCAGCACTATTCACAAGAGCCAAGACATGGAAACAACCCAAATGTCCATTGACAGATGATTGGATTAGGAAAATGTGGTACATATACACAATGGAATACTACTCAGCCATAAAAAAGAATAAAATAATGCCACTTGCAGCAACATGGATGGAATTAGAGACCCTCATACTGAGTGAAGTAAGTCAGAAAGAAAAAGACAAATACCATATGATATCACTTATACCTGGAATCTAATATACTGCACAAATGATCCTTTCTACAGAAAAGAAAGACACGGACTTTGAGAACAGACTTCTGGTTGCCAAGAGGGTAGGGGAGTGAGTGGGAGGGTATGGGAGTCTGGGGTTAAGTGTTGTAGACTATTGTCTTGAGGATGGAAAAGCAAGGAGATCCTGCTGTATAGCACTAGGAACTATTTCTAGTCACCTGTTACGAATCTGTACAGTTGAAAAATTGACAGAAAACTGTAAACCAGCTATAATGGAAAAATTAAAAAAATTAAAAAAATACATTATCATTATTTTCTAAACCTTGTTTTTACCTCCTTTGGATAAAAATATTCTGTAAATTAAATCTTCCATTCATTTGAAATAATGTATGCAGAATTCTGGTATCATCTTTCTTTCATTGGATAAAAGAGACTTGCCTATAAACCTTTTATCACACTTGTTTCAAAAGTGACATCCCCTCCCAAGCTTAAATGAGTATCAAATATATAAATAATTAGTATTTGATATCTATGTTTTTATAAACAGATTAGAGAAAAATTTTAAAATACCTGACTTATTGAGAGTAATTCCAGTTGTGTACAGAAAATTGTCCACTTTCAAAAACTGCTGTAGAACTGTAAGGTAGCCTGTAACGTTACTAATGTGATGGTTGTCGGGTAGTTTAATTAAGGCTTTTGAAAACTGAACACTTGGTTGAGATTTGGCATCTGGAAAAAGGAAACCTCATTAGCAAACAGAAAAATAAATGCATGTTAAGTATAGCAATACTGCTCAGGACATTTTTCTCCAAGGGAATCAGTTATACTAAACCGTAAATAACATCTCCTCATACAGTTATTATTTTATAGTTAGGTCTAAATAAATATCTCCCTTTCTCTGGATAACACAAGGTACCTTTAGCCTAGAGACTGGATTCTGCTGCTGAGAATTTCTTCACCCTTTGAGCTGCACTCTAGGGAACCACACATTGACCCATGTGGCTCACTGGGGGTTTCATATCTGTAGCAGGAGTAAAGGGAATGGTGATGCCAGAATAAGCCAAAACCAATCAAGAGCATCACATTATCCTCTTGGCCACAGTGATTTGCTGAACAATGGGTCTTGTGACAACCACAGTTAATGAGATGCAATGTGAATTCTGCTTGGACTTTGAGGAGAAAAGATTTGTTTTTCTCCACTAGATTTTATATGAGTAAGTATATGCCTGGGAGCTGTAAAAGCCATCTTGTGACCAAAAAAATGAGAGCTACTTTGAAAACTGAGACCATGCTTGAGGAGTAAGAGTTGAGAAATGGAGAGAGTAAAACTAGTTTCCAATTTCAACTTAAGCCCTGATCGAGCCATATTTAAAGTTGGTCCCGCTCTTACACTTACCACTTAAGCAGTAAAATAAGTACCTCCTTTGGGCTTATGCTAATTTAGGACTGAGTTTTCAGCAACTTGCAACAAAGTATGTTCGATGATAAACCATATAGTAGCTTCAATTCTCAATCAGACAATTAAACATGCATTAAGGAGTTCCCGTCGTGGTTCAGTGGTTAACGAATCCGACTAGGAATCATGAGGTTGCGTGTTCGATCCCTGGCCTTGCTCAGTGGGTTAAGGATCTGGCGTTGCCGTGAGCTGTGGTGTAGGTTGCAGACGCGGCTCGGATCTGGCATTGCTGTGGCTGTGGCGTAGGCTGGCAGCTACAGCTCCGATTAGACCCTTAGCCTTGGAACCTCCATATGCTGCAAGTGCGGCCCTAGGAAAAGGCAAAAAGACAAAAAAAAAAAAAATCTATAAAAAAAAAATGCATTAAAAGTCTTTCAAATGCCAAGCACTCAATTTATAAAATTATCTCAATAAGTTTGAATCAACTACCCTATAATTTATGGAGAGCCTAGGGACAATATTTTTTTTTCTGTAATCGATATCTTTAACAATTTAAGGTTCAACACTTAAAAATTATCAGACACAATCAAATTCTTAGGATGAAAAAAAGTGTGAATGAAACTAGAAACATAGTACCTAGAAAGTAAATAGTTAAGGGATATGAATGAAACAACACATCTGTAATATATTATTCTTGTTAAGTCGCTTTGAGGGTACCATGTAATACCTTTGATTCCTTACAGGTACTATTCACAACTTTTAAAAAAAAATGTGTGGTTTAATTATGGAATGTGGAAAATTCTAACTTTTTACAACTGAAAACATGTACACTAAAGGAAGTGTCTAGCTGAACTTCTCTAAGGTTTTATATATTCCTGAAATTTCCAATTTCTCCTGATCCTTTTATGACACATTTACCTACAGGCCTAACACATTTCCAATATACAAAATTAATACCTTCCTGATAAAATCTTGGTAAAAAATATAAACGTTTTTTGGAATAAGAGAGGACATGTACTTTTTTTATTTCTTCTTTTACTTTTTTTTTTTTTTAGGGCCGCACTGTTGCATATGCAAGTTCCCTGGCTAGAGTTCAAATCAGAGCTACAGCTGCAGGCCTACACCAGAGCCACAGCAGCTCAGGGTCCGAACTGCAACCATGACCTACACCACAGCTTATGGCAACACCGGATCTTTAACCCACTGAGCAAGGCCAGGGATCAAACCCATGCCCTCGTGTATACTAGCTGGGTTGCTTACCGCTGAGCCACAATGGGGCCTTCAGTACGTGTACTTTCTAAGGACAGATTTAACATCCTCAGAAACATCCATCCTTTGCTGGTTGGCCTTCCCAAGGGGTCAACTCCTTAGGGATATGAGGAAGTAAAAGGAAGTGACCTGAGAATTCAAAAGGGCTCACAGTGTCCTCATGGAGACATGCGAAAGCATGGGTAGTGACGCCCAGACAGATGAGAGTGCACCACTGCTTGGTTCAGTGGCAAAGGAGTGGCACACGAACATGCTAATTCTGGTCCATTTCACAGAATCCAGCAGAAAGGACAATTTGTAATGGGGTTTGAAGAGCCAGTGAGAAGTAGGGATATGTAACATAAAACCAAAACAAATAAATAAAACACTGAAAAGGGACTGTGGAGAACTTGATTTCACTAAGGCCTCAGCAGCATAAAAAGTGGCCTCTCCCTGCACACACATAGTTCCTATTTATATTTCACCCTTCAGACACAGTTCCACCTCACCTTCTCTGCCACCCACCAGCCAAATCAGTTCAAGGCTAAGATTCTCCTGCCTTGCTCAATGAATGACTTCAGGATTAATCAATCCCTTGTTTAATTTTTTCCCCAAATGATAGTATTAGGTTTTCTTTTTTAATAAAGTTGGGAATAAATAAGATAGCTTCTGAAGATGAAGAGAATTTCTTTTTTTTTTTTTTTTTTTTTTTTGCCTTTTGTCATTTTAGGGCCGCACCTGCGGCATGTGGAGGTTCCCAGACTAGGGGTCTTATCGGAGCTGTAGCCACTGGCCTACGCCACGGCCACAGCAACGCAGGATCCGAGCCGCGTCTGCGACCTACACCACAGCTCACGGCAACACTGGATCGTTAACCCACTGAGCAAGGCCAGGGACCGAACCCGCAACCTCATGGTTCCTAGTCGGATTCGTTAACCACTGCGCCACGACGGGAACTCCAAGATGAAGAGAATTTCAAACACAATTCTTTTCACCCGGACTCTTGTATTGGACTATATACTTGGAGGTTTTCTGCCTTTACCAGTCATTCCTATTATGCTTTAGTTCTACACAGTAATTTCCCAAAAGAAACAAAAAAAAGAGCTATTTTCATGTACAGAGGTTTTATATACTACGCAGTAAAAGTCACGAATTTCAGAGGTTTCCCTGAGGATTAGCTAGAGGAGAGGCAAGGATGAAACTATCATCTTCATGGCTGGTAAAGTGGGGCTGGAGGACATGGCTCAAAACAGGCCCTACGTCAGCTTTCCTTATCCTTCCCTTTGGGTTATGCAAGTGGGGAAAATCAATGTCTGCTAAGCAGATACTTCACACCCAGTCTTAGGCCTTTACCACACAGGCAGCAAGATTAATGTCAGAGACAGGCATGAAGATGGCCTGTAAACTAGAAAGACCCCAAAAGTCTGAGTCCTCTTCCCAACTTCACCAACCACTAGAGCCCAGCAGGAGATAACGATCTGGAAAGAAGTTCATAAGTTCTTTCCAGTATTTCTGAAAGACAGAAAAGTATACTCTAGTTTGATAGTGAAAATAATCAGATCAACTTATATCAATACTAATTATCTCTGATCAATTTAATTTTTTCCCACTTTATAATCAATATTAATCCACCAGTGAAGAAGTGCAGTTATACAATATAGTCACTTTTAAGTATTTACTTACTATGTAAGAAGCGGTGTACTTACCAGCTAATTTTCCAGTAATTAAAACAGTGTCTTCAAATAGCCATATATTTGCTTGGCTTTGCGGGAACAGTGAAAGTGTAACTGATGAATATACTGTGAAATATAGCACAATTAGAATACTCTATTAAACATGGAGGAAAACTAGGACAAATATAGTTCTGTTTCAGCAGGTCCTAAAAATGTGGTTAAAAAAAGCTAAACCATGTGACAGGAAAAGTGATTCAAAAAAAGGAAGAATGCATGTAAAATATGATAGAGGAAAAAAAGGAACACAACAAAATGAGAAGATTAGGCATTATCATTTTACTAATCTTTTTTATATCATACTATAGTTTGTACCAAGGTGACTAAAGATGTTCTCTAACCCCAGATATATATGGTCAAGTAAAATACTTGAAAAAGCTTCTGCTATTTTTTCTACATAATTGTTACTTATTTCCTTCTTATAATTTTCAAAAACTTTTTTCCTTGGCTCCGCGATTCAAGGTTCTCTAAGATGGAAATCCACTCTTTAACTTGCCATGCAAGAGCAGAATGCTCTTCTTCACACAGCATGGTTTGGTTTGCCAAACAGACTGAGTTGGCAGAGGAGGAAATAGTTTAACACAAAAAGTGATCCACAGGCAACCTTTAGGGGTAGGCAGGATGGGGCTAAACCTGCCCACAAGGGTAGGCACCCGAAACGACTGGTGGGATCAATAAATGTAGGTCTCCTGAAGATTTTTAATTCTTTCAAGATCAGAAACATGAAGCAGGGATAAAGACCATCATTTTATAAGAACAAATCAAGTTAAGTTTACCAATCCTGCAAAAGAAAAATAAGTTTTGGAGTTCCTGTCACGGCTCAGAGGTAATGAACCTCACTAGTATCCATGAGAATGTGGGTTCGATCCCTGAACCCACTCCAGTTGGTTAAGGATCTGGCATCGCCATGAGCTGCAGTGTACTTTGCAGATGCAGCTCGGATCTGGCATTGATGTGGCTGTGGCGTAGGCCAGCAGCTACAGCTCCAATTTAACCCCTAGCCTAGGAACTTCCATATGCTGTGGGTGCGGCCCTAAAAAAAGACAAAAAAAAGAAAAGAAAAATAAGTTTTCAGGTGTTTGTTCTCTCTCCTCTATGCAGTGTGAATACTGAAATATCAACCGAAATGACATAATATCCCTAAATCACTTAAGAATAAAACACAATTGCATGGGAACACAATATTTTGAGATATTTCAAAGAGCTGTAAAGGAAATCCGGAAAAGACAAGATAAAATATAAGATGTATACACTGATGTATGGATGGACATAAGACAATTACTTTTTTCTTAAATAGAAAAAGAGGACTATTAGTGAAGGTAGTTTTAATTCAGAACACATTAACACCGAGACTGACTATTGGACTCACTAGATTGGAGAGGAGGTGGCAGGGTAATAGCTTGGACCTTGAGGTGATTGTAATTAGGGCGCCGTTCCATTTTGGGATACTTTCTTAGTCACAGATAGGTTACAAGGGGCAACCCTGACATTTTTTTCCGTTGAACCTGAGGAGAATCTTTCTGAATCTCACTCAAGCTTACATTCAGATTTCCTTTGACTTAGAAAGACTGCTTCTGATTATAAGTGGGATGTATACCCACTCTGGAAAAGTTGAGAAATGCAGAAAAGGAAAGAAGAAAATGATGGTCATCATGATACCAAGACAGAGACAACCACTATTAGAATTTCAATGTGGTTCTGCTTGGCTTTTCGAAAAGAGGGAATGTGATGTTATATACAGAATATTTTCATTCTTTCTCATTCTAAATTTAAATAATTCAGTAATTCATATGTTTCCAATATGAAACTAAATATCTACTTCCTAACAAGAACCACAATAAAAAATAAAAATTTTATAAGACCGATTACCTAATGTATCATCCTTCCAATTAATCAGACTTGTATTCTGGTACCTTGTAGGGCCATTTTTCCCAATGTCCCATTAGTCAAACTAAGTTCTACCAATTTTTCACAGCTTCATTGAGATATAACTGACATCTAACATCATATAAGTTTAATGTGTATAATGCCATGATTTGATACATGTACATATTGTGAAATGATTACCATAATAATTACAAATTCTTTCTACAGTAAGTCTCTTTTCATCTCACCTCTCCTTTCCATTTTTTCTCTTGTATCAGGCAGCTATCACTGTCTACCAGCACAACCACAGCTTCCTAGCCAAGTTCCCTGAATCCATTTTAGCCTTGCCGTTGGCTTATTCTTTATATACTGTACATTTAGTAAATTCAGTTTCTAAACAACATACATTTATGTGCTCAAGAATTTATAAGAACTGATTTAATATTCATCATATAAATCTAAACTCTTTATCTTATTTTTTGAGAACATCCTTTCATCATCTGGCCCTTTCACCTGGCCCACCCTGCTTCTAACTAATCCTCTGGCCATGCCATGCTCCTCACCACTACCTGCAGACAAGCTTTGTGCCAGAGCAAAGCTGTTGCTCAGAATTCTTAAAAGCCTGTACAGGAGGAAAAAAGTTTTCTTCAAACTGACACTTCTTTCTAAGCACCTTATATTGGCTTCACATAGTCTTTTTTTGTCTTTTGTTTTTTTTTGAGGCTGGGGGGACACCTGTGGCATATGGAAGTTCCGCCAGGCTAGGGGTCAAATAGGAGCTGTAGCTGCCGGCCTATACCACAGCCACAGCAACGCCAAATCTGAGCTGCTGGTTTAGCCTACACCACAGCTCACGGCAATGCTGGATCCTTAACCCACTGAGTGAGGCAAGGGACCAAACCCGCATCCTCAGGGATATTAGTGAAGTTCATTACCGCCGAGCCATTACGGGAACTCCCTCACATAGATTATCTTAATTCCAGTTTAGCAGAACAAGAGGTTCCCAAAGAAAAGGAAAAAAAAATCATTGCTATTTAGTGAAGGCAAAACACTGCTTAAGCGCTTACTTGGCATTCTTCCGGTCTTCCAAGGCAGATGTGTCAACACATAGCCATCTTTGTAAGCAATAATGGTTAAGCTGAGTCCCAGTTTATAGGGGACTCTTATCAACACTGCTCCATTGTTTCTAGTTACTGTGGAATTTGTTTTCGTATAGTTTACAAACACTTCTACAACTGCTTGACTCAGGTACTGACGACTGATGATGTCATTCACCTGGACTTTCAGCATAAATACAGACACTAGAAGAGAAAAAAAGACAAAATCACAGCATGTTAGATCCCAGAAAGCATATACCCTAAAATGTCATTTAAGACGCCTTAACAGCCAAAAGTGTTTAGGAGATACATGCATATGGGTGGATAGAAAGAGATCTTAAACATTCTAACCAATTCATTATTCTTCCTAAAACAGAATAAACCTGAATTTATTATTAATAAGGCATAGTATTATCATTCCATTTTCTCTGCCAGTTAAAAAGAAGAGAAGAAAGGAAAAGAATGAATAGTGGAAAGACATAGTTTCTGGTTTTAGAAAAAATAATTTTACTGTAGGTCACTAATTTCTAATATTATCAAGCTCTATAGATTTAATACCAATTCAAAATACAGTCAAAGGTCTGAGAATAAAATGCCATCTCACCAAACCCATTAGTGCATGGTCAGCTCCTTTATTTTGTTTTGTTGTCTGGCAAGCAGGGGATATGTTTTAGATCCAAATTACAAAATATCAAAACAAAATCTCAGATGGACCTAGAGAATATTATGCTTAATGAAATAAATCAGACAGGGAAAGATAAACACTGTAAGACATCACTTATATGTAGAATCTAAAAAAAAGTACAAATTAATGTATATGCAAAACAGACTCACAGACTATAGAAAAACTTAAGGTTACCAAAGGGGAGAGGAAGGGAGGAGGGACAATTAGGGGTATGGAATTACAGACACAAACTACTACGTATAGGTAAGCAATGAGGATATATTGTACAACACAAGGAATTATAGCCATTATTATCTATTAACCTATGATGGAATATAATCTGCAAAAATACTGAATCACTATGCTGTATACCTGAACACTGCAAATCATCCTTATTTCAGTTAAAAAAAAAAAACTTTCTCTAAAGTATAAAAAAATTAAATCAAATATATAAACAAAACATACTAAGATAATAAATTGACAAAAAATAAGAATTAAAGCTTGTTTCTATTTAAACCTCCAGCCTTACAGATATTGACAATGTGTTCATGTATTTACCAATGATAATGTCTGTCTATGAAAAGACTTTTACCACCATGAAATGACTTTGCAAAGCCTGTATCACAACACCTTTGCTAAAGATGCCTTCTCTTCCACTCTAAATGGGCTCTGCAGCCAGTCAAGGTCCATCTCTGCCCTTCCCTCGATGTGTGACTTTGGCTAAGTTACTCACCTCTCAGTTCATTTGTGCATCTGTAAAATTAGGAGAATAGTAACTATTTTGAGCTAATAAAATAAATAATGCAAATACGCACTCAGTACAGTGGTTATCAAATCAAATGTTAATATTATTTATAACAAAAATTATTAATGCACAACTGGAGGTGAATTCACATACATGACTACACTGATAAGAAATACAAGGTTTGATTATGCTGCTATCGTTGGTATAAACAAACCAATTTTTTTCTAGATAATTTTTAGTGAGAACATCATGTCAGATAAAAAAAATCCTTGGTAAATATTTACTGAGTTGAAATATTGCTACAAAATTGTTCTCATACCTAATCTATTCTTTGTTAGAATAAGCTATATTTTACATTGCTTTTGGACCATAACAAAGACATTTTAAATACAAACAGAACCACTATAATAGCTGTCCAGTCCTAGGGAAAGGTATCATCAACTTAGAAAATAGTTCTGATTCTTTTTGTTTGTTTGGTTGGTTTTTTGTTTGTTTTTAGGGCCACACCTGCGGCATATGGAGGTTCCCAGGCTAGAAGCTGAACCGGAGCTACAGCTGCTGGCCTACCCCACAGCCACAGCAATGCAGTATCAGAGCCACATCTGTGACTTACACCACGGCTCACAGCAATGCAGAATCCTTAACCCACTGAATGAGGCCAGGAAATCTAACCTGAACCCTCATAGATACTAGTCAGGTTCCTAACCACTGAGCCACAAGGGGAACTCCAGTTCTGATCCTTTTTAGAATCTAAAAATGAGGTTAAATGTATTCCAAATACAATTCTTATATATTCAGACACATTTTTTGTATATTTCATCATATATGATGATGATTCACTCTAATAAGAACTAAAATGTGTTGAGCATTAATGAGCTGGGCATTACGTTAATTTTTAGGTGCATCAATCCATTAACTCTTCAAAAAACTCTCATTAAATAGACTCTATTGTTGTCTTGATTTTATATACAGGTAACTGTGGGTTAGCGAGGTTTGTAAGTCAGCCGTGGAGGACACAGCACACAAACTTGAGGTAGTCTTTCCTCAAAGCTTATGCTCTTAAACTACTGCACAACAGTTACCTTATTACTCTCTGAAAAGCTACTCTATTCCCAATAGCATGGAGGTGGGAAGAATTAACTGAGGGGAAAAAGGCAGGATTAAATCCTGTAGAGACATAGCTCAAAATGAGATTCCATTAGTATGGCTGAAAAATCGTTAACTCCAGGACAATTTTGTATATACAAATGTGAATATGGAGAGCAGATTACAAGGCAAAATAGAGATAACTGACATTCATCCACACGTCTGCTTTCTCAGCATTTTTAATAATAGAAAGGCTTGTGGGAGGTTAAATTATTTGTGAGTAGTCATTACTATCATTACTTTTAATAGAAAAATTTGGGAGCATCTGGTACTAAAAGGTCAACTAACCTTGAAACTTAACTCCAAATTTTCTTCAAATCATTTAACTATTTTTCCATTGTATTGTTAAGTTCATCCTATTATTATGGTTTTTTTTTGGGGGGGGTTGTTTTTTAGGGCACCCATGGCATATGGAAGTTCCCAGGCTAGGGGTCGAATTGGAGCTACAGCTGCCAGTCTATGCCACAGCCACAGAAATGCAGGATCCAAGCTGCATCTGAAACCTACACCACAGCTCACAGCAACACCAGATCCTTAACCCACTGAGTGAGCCAGGGTTCAAACTGCATCCTCACAGATACCAGTTGGGTTTGTTACCACTGAGCCATGATGGAAACACCCATTACTATGTTTTCACACTAAAATGAATCATGTTGCTAATGATTTTAAGTATGGAAAAGGAGTAGGAATAAATATGTTTCTGGTACCAAGTCTTGTACGTAAATTATCACAAAAATCTCAACACATTTGTAAAATAAGTAACCTCAAGTCCACTTTACTCATGAAGAAATGGGAATTAGAAACCCACGTAGTTATGCAAATTCCCTTAAGTCTCACAAGGCAATTTTTAAGAAGCTTTGTCAGCCTCCAAGTGTCCCTCTCCCAAGTATGACTCCAAATCATGTTTACATTGTGGTACAGTGAGTCTTGGGGTCACACTACTAAAGTTAAGTCAAAAAACACATGATTGCAAATCATTGAGAACTTAAATGCTTATATAACATCAATTAAAGAGAAAAAAGTATACATACACATTCTGATGCCAAACCATGGCTTCAAACTGAAATGGGAAACATAAAACTCTTGGGCAAAAAATTAAAAGGTGGTAATAGGGAGTTTCCTGGTGGCCTAGCGGCTAAGGATTCAGAATTGTCACTGCTATGGTGAAAATTCAAACCCTGGCCTGGGAACTTTTGCATGCCATGGGCACAACAAAAAAATAAGATTGTTCTATTTATGGCATGAGGGCTTTTAAACCAAGGTTAAAAAAAAAAAACATTTGTGTGTACAGGACAAGTAGCTGCCACTCAATTCAAAGTAATTCCCCTAGTCACCTGTCCCTAATTTGTCCACCTCTGGACAAAATTTATTTAGCCCCTGGCATAAAGCATCTAACTAATGCAGTCTGTCAGGCCCTGAAAATGTGAATAAAGACACACGGAGGCTAACAGTTGCTAGACCTGAATTGTCTTAGAGTCTGTGAGCACCCACCCTCTGCTTTCCACTGTTTTCCTGGTTCCTCTCCTTCCAGAAGGGTGGACTGTTCAGCTAATCTGTGAGTGGTAGCAAAAATCTCTCCCCTAAATCTGGTAGCCAGAGTTATATTCTGTGGCTTGCTTCCAAAAGCAAGTACCTTAAATGACATAGGATACAACAGTAAAAATAGGACGTTTTATTTAATAGGCTATGCTATCTTTTATAAGAGAAGGAAAAGGAGGGAAGATGATGTACCAAAAATATGACAAACCATGTTAAGAAGGAGACTGCACATAACTAAAAGGTCAGGGAATTAAAAGTTCCTATTAAAATTTGGTAATGGGTCTTATTTAAACCTTTTGGACATACAATAGTTCCTTCAACAGCATTTTCAGAAATGGTACTCCATAGGGAATTTTTATTAATTTGTTTGCTCCAAAGATTGATTTCAGAAATTCTCAGAGTCTTTGGATTTACAGACAAATCCAATGTGTGGTAAGATCTTAAGCTAAATTCATTTAAAGATAAAACTCTGTATATTCCATCTGTTTCATCTTTGTAAAAGTACAGTTGCCAAAATAAGACACCCTAAAGCCTCCTGGCATTCTGAAACTGGGTTTGCTTCATAAAATGTTTCCTAATCCAGAAGAGATGATTTTTACTTTTTCCACATGTAATGATAATGTTAATAAATTTGATGAAAAAAATGAGTATCAAATTTAGAAAAAACTATTTACAAAGTCAAATCTTAGTGATCAAAATCTTAGCCTCCCTTTCAGGAAGGCTACACCTGTACCTCAGATTGCCTAACAAACATAGGATGTAACATAGGCCTGACCAGCACCGTCCTTCTCTAGCTCAAATGGGAAATATCTAGTATTTGTATAATACAAAGACACAGTTCCCATTGTGGTTCGGTGGGTTAAGAACCCAACATAAGTCTCTATGAGGATGCGGGTTCAATTCCTGGCCTCGTTCAGTGGGTTAAGTAGCTGGTGTGGCCATGAGTTGTGGTGTAGGTCACAGATGTTGCTCGGATCCTGTGTTGCTGTGCCTGTGGTGTAGTCCTGCAGCTGCAGCTCCAATCTGACCCCTAGCCTGGGAACTTCCATATGCAGCAGGTACGGCCCTAAAAAGAAAACACAAACACACCCCACTCCTTCAGGTCCAGTGCTAGAAACTTGACACATGTTGTCCAATTTCATCTGATTACAAAGCTGCAAGACTTCCCCTATTTTAAGGCAAGGAAATTGAAGCTAAAATTAGGCAGCTAATAGAGTACAGGCAGGACTGATTAACAGGTTCATTTTACTCCAGATCCCATGTGCTTTATTCTGCATTATCTCTCACTGAAAAACCCTACGAATTCAATTTTCATCATATTCACTAGCTTACTTATTTCTTTCCAATCAATGAGGGGTCAGAAGTGTTCATTTGCTGACCCTCTGAGCCTCTCGTCTCCATGCCTCAGCCTGCTTTTTCTGGTCCCAGCACAAGCAGCAGCAAAAACAGCATTTTAAAAAAGAACAGAAATAAATCTTGGCTGAAAGCCTGGTTACAGCAATTAAAGAGGCATAAACAACTCTTTTTTTCTTCCAAAGAAAGCTATAAAGAATTATATGCCATGACTTAAACATGATGCTTCTGACTTCTGCAGGGACACAGCACTGGCAGCCAGAAGTAATACATAGCTATAATAATCCCCGTACAAGCTCTCTTCTCCAACAAAAATACTTTGGCATTTAGACTGGACAGATTGGGTGATTAAACACATGATTTTCAACAAGAGGTGTTTTTGTCTCCATAATCTACCTCCTCTTCTCCATTGTATTTTTCAGCTTCCCATGCACATATTATTTTCTCTCTCACTTAATTATAATCATTATGTCTTGCCCACATAATCTTCTTTTCAGTATGTCATCATTGGTTTAAAAATGGTTCAATATCAAAAGATTTCAACTACACTCTTAGGAAACATATAATCTAAATGTTGAAAGAAACAAGTAAAAATACACATCCACAAGCAAGGTCCTGAGGTTGCTGGCAAAGATTTAACTATTTAGCACATGATTAGAAGCATTAAGTTGTGGGAATTACTAAAATTCAAAAAACTACTAAATAGGTATAAAGAAATATTCTCAAAAAGCATATTAGAATCAACAGTATTTTATAGTTGTTAGAATTAGGCAGGTTACAACTGCAGCCATGAAGAAACTATTTTCAGATTTCTCCAGTATAAAAACTAGCTCGCTTCTTTTCAATTGTGTTTCAAGCATCTACAATAATTTCATTTAACATACAACTTTTTTCCTCTCTAGAACTATAATGCTAAAAATATATTAGGTATATAAAATTATTATAAATAGATCGCAGATAAAATTTTTAAATTTTCAATTTTTTTTTGGTCTTTTTGCCTTTTTATCTAGAGCCACACCCACGGCATATGGAGGTCCCCAGACTAGGGGTCTAACAGGAGCTGTCGCTGCTGGCCTTCGCCACAGCCACAGCAACGCGGGATCCGAGCTGCGTTTGCGACCTACACCACAGCTCACGGCAACAACGGATCCTTAACCCACTGAGCAAGGCCAGGGACCGAACCCACAACCTCATGGTTCTTAGTCGGATTCGTTAACCACTGAGCCACAAAGGGAACTCCCAAATTTTCAAATATTTTAACAATGAAAAATTTTAACCTTTATTGATGTTTATGCATTCTTGATAAAAAATGACTCCAAGAATATATAGTGGAGTGAAATAATTGGTTGGGAACAATTACACATGTTTCCCTGCAATAATTCATTCAGCAAATATTCACGGACTGCCTGCCTCTGGCCAGATCTGCACTAGCTAGGGCCTGCAAACATTGGTAAGGCACATTCTTACCTTGAGGAAGATTCTGAGGAAACATGTGAAAAAATAGTACTGCAGAATTATCTGATATTATCATAAAGGAAGTTTTTAAAAGGCAACATTGAAAGTGAGACAAGAGAAGAACTTTCTACAGTATATAATTTTCTATTAAACTATGTACAAATTTAGAATCAATATGTCTAACCATCCCTATAAGTATCAAAGAGAGATGCCTTGCACTCCCACATTCGCTGCAGTATTATTCACAGTAATCAAGACATGGAAACAACCGAAATGTCCATCAGCAGATGAATGGATAAAGAAAAACGGTATAAACACACAATGGAACATTATTCGGCCTTAAAAGAAACAAAAAAAAAGAAAATACTGCCATTTTCAACAACACGGATGGAACTGGAGGACATTGTGTTAAGGGGAAAAAGTCAGACACAGAAAGAAAATAAAGTATGATCTCACTTACATGTGGAACCTAAAATAGTCAAACTCACAGAAGCAGAGGTTAGAATGATAATTGCTAGGGGCTGAGAGGAGGCAGAAGCAGGGAGTTGATGGTCAAAGGATACGAAGTATTATTTATGCAAAATTAATACCTTCTAGTGATCTAATACACAGCATAGTGCCGACTGCTAACAATACTGTACTATATATTTAACACTTCCTAAAAGGGTAGATTTTATGTTAAGGGTTCTTACCACAAACAATGATGATGATGATGATGATGATGATGATAACAGGATAAGAGGAAATTTTGGAAGATGATGGATATGTCTATGGCTTTGATGGTGGTGACAGTTTCACAGGCATATATTTATTCCCAAATTCATTAGGTTATGTACATTAAATATCTACAGTTCTATGTGTCAATCACACCTCAATAAAATGATTTTTAAAAAATAAATATTTTTTAAAATGTGAGTCTTGGAGTTCCCACTGTGGTTCAGTGGGTTAAGAACCCGACATAGTATCCATGAGGATGCAGGTTCGATCCCTGACCTCACTCAGTGGGTTAAGGGTCTGGTGTTGCCGCAAGCTGTGGCGTAAGACACAGATGCCGCTTGGATACCTTGTTGCTGTGGCTGTGGTGTAGGCCAGCAACTGCAGCTCTCATTTGACCCGTAGCCCAGGAATTTCCATATGCCACAGGTGCAGCCATAGAAATTTTTTTTTTTTTAAACGTGGCTCTAATAACTACTTTGGAATCAGTTCACATTATCATTTTTTGAAGAGGGAAAATGTCAGCATTTTGAGTTCAAATCTTCAAAGGGCATGCCCATTCACTCCCACCTGTTTTTTCCATGCTCTAACTTTTTGGTCCATTCCAGTGGACACTTAATGGTGAGAACCCAAATGATGCTATGACTCAAGTCAGACTTGACTGGAGGCATTCAGCGACCTAGTTTGTTTTCTACTCACCATTTTCATACAAAATATTCATTAGAGAAATCGCACTATAGAGCTAGTTATACAGATATCTAAGGATATAAAAAGAAAACATCTGGTTCCAAATTTAAATGTCAAGGTAGTTAAAACCTTTAATAGAGATATAATAACAATTTCACTAAAGAGAGTATCAATTAATCCCCAAGTCTTTAGCCAGCATTCAAAGTCTGACATATGGCCATCACTTCCCATTCCAGCCTTATCACTAACAATTCCAATTTTTATCAGAGATTGTCAAACTACAGCTTGCAGGCCAACTCTGATCTAAGCCTATTTTTATAGATAAAGTTTTATTGAAACACTGCCATAGTATTCATATATGTAGTCAAGAAAATGCTTGCAGACCTCTGCTCTATGCTCATGCAAATGGGTCATTGGTCACTATCCAAAGACCAACCCACTTTCCTGCTATGTCATTCATTTATTCTATCTGAAAAGCCCTTTTTAAATCTCTACCCATCAAAAATCCTAATCCCTCCTTCCAAGTTTAGGTCAAATGCCCTCTTCAAATAAATTTGCCCTTATCGCAGTTAATGGGACCTTCCCTTCTGTAATGAATAGTCTAATGGCACATGATATATTGTGATGTGTGTTTTACTTTCAGTGTATTTGCCTTCTCTAAGAATAACCTCCTTGACAGCCAATACTGTTTCAAACTCAGCCTTGTGTTTTGCTAGAGTTTAGTTGGGAGTTTAACATGTATATTCCAGATGAATGGAACAAGGATGAGGAGGAAGGGAGAGAAAGTGAGAAAACGAGTAGGCAAAGGGAAGAAATGAAGGAATAGAGCAAAAGAGGATAGAGAAGATCAGAAATGGCCAAGCACAGGGAAAGTGGTAACCATAGAATTTTTACAGATGCCACCTAAAATTATAGCCTGCTTTCCAGCCCCAGTACTTGGTGCATTTTTTGAGCTTAATCCTACAGTTGCCAGTGAAAAATACATTACTATAAAATCACAAAAACAAATATTAGGATTCTTTTTCTCTTTTTAAAATCAATACTTTTCCTTCTTTCTCATGAGAATATTTAACTTGGAATTTTTGACTAGAGAATATGTAAGTAGCAAAACTAGCTAAATAAGTATAATTGTATTACAGCAAAGATTAAATTTAATTCACTTTCACTATTACAAATCAATACCAACAAAGTAGTTTTACAGTCCTTTCTCCCAGGGTACCAGAACAATATCCCTATTTAATTGGAAGGCTAAAAATTTAGAAAAGAACAAGGACAACAAAGGAGCTTATGAAAGAAAGGACCATATTATTCCACATTCTGTAAAGCAGAGTAGAAAGGACCTCAACGATTTAATCCCTCCAGCATTTCAAATATGGACACAGAGCCTCCTTCTTTTAAAGGAACACAGGGTGCTAAATTAAAGAAAAAGTTCAATAAATTAGAAAAGCCTCCTTTCACTGCTTAAACACTAGAGGCCCCAAAATTCTTATTGACTTTGGAGTTTAAAAGAAAATCTGAGCCTGTCTGAAACAAAAACAAATTTATTGCCCTAATGTTCATTACAGACAAAAATGTCAAAATTAAGAAATTACAGAAGCAGAATAAGGACATGGTCTCCAAAGGTGAAAAATGCTGTGGAGCAAATAAAATGCACCTTTTCCCAACTAGGACTAGAGGCCAAAATGACTGTGATTCACCAAAACTAATGAAATTGAATAACATAAAAAACAGTCCTTATAACTTAAGAACAAGTACATTGCAGACGACTCAATGGGAAACAAACAAGGAAATGAGCCATTAGTACTTGGACTCAGTTCCTTCTTGCCTACCCAGTGGGCCCTTTTCCTCAGTGGAAATAAATGTCCAATAAGTAAATCAAACTCCTAAAACATATTGTCTAAGCTCATTCCACAGGTATTTCTCATCTTTTCATCTTTTCTTCTCAATTGTTCATCCTGCCTCAGAATCACAATTATCCGTTCACTCACAAATTCACCCAGCATGCATTAAGTACACTATATACGAAGGCACTAAATATGGAGTGACAGAAGAACTTACAGCCCAGAGGCATCACAGATGAAAAGACTGAGAGAGAAAAAAAAAAAAGTAAGGGTTTTGTTTTGTTTTGCCTTTTTTTTCCTGAGAAAACTCAGCAAAAAATTTTAGAGACTGAGGAAAGAACAGTGAGGTTAAAAAGAATATGTGAAGACTCTGCCAAAAACAGAAATAACTGAGCTGAGGAAACGCGAGAAGCAGATATCCAGATATCCCTCTTTAAAGGAAAGACAAGAATTCAGCAATCCGCCCAGCAATCATGTGCTGACTAATATCATGCCCTTCCCTGAGTCTCTGAGCTTAATCCCCTCTACTCCATCCTCACTCCTTCTGATCCACATTGGCTCCTTGCACTTCCTTGATTCAGGCAAGTTCTATCTCCAGGTGTTTGCACAGGTTGTTGCTTCCTTAGAATTTTCTTTCCCCAGATATCCAAGTGGCTTACTCTCTCACCTCCTTAAAGTCTTTACCAAAATTACACTTCTCATAACTCCTACCATCCCAGTCTTTCTTACTCTGTTTCAGACCACTTTCAAGGTCAGTGATTCACCAGAAGGACTCACCACACAACGGCAGGTCATACTCACAAAGATTTATTACAGAAAGTGATAAAGAGTGAAAACAGCAGGAAAAACAAACACATCAGCCAAGCCCAGAGAAGTTGGGCATGGGTTTCCAAGTCCTTCTCCTACTCAGTTTACACAAGACACAATTCTTCTCTAGCTGTGAGCTTCAGGGACACATGCAAAATGTCTAGACTGGTCTTCCTTCATAGAACCTTAGGGTCCAAGGCTGCTGTGGGAGCACTGGACATGCAGACACATTCCTGTTATGTAACCAGCCAGCTGAAACACAGGACCTCAACATAGATCCAGGTGTACTTCATAAACTTGCTAAATAATCCTGAGCAGTCTGGACAAGCTACAACAGTACGCCCCATTGCTCTGGGAATAAAAGAAAATCATCACTCATTAGTAACAAAGAACATTCCGAGGGCCTAGTCCCAGAAGCTGGCCAAGGAATAATCATGATTCCAGGCTACCGTGGAGACATGCAAGGATTGAGCAATCACACCTGCTATGTTATCACTTTCCTCACACCCCGATCTATTTTTTCCATAGCATTTTCTTTACATACTGTGTAATTTACTCATTGTGTTAATTTTGTTTCCCCCACTAGAATGTTAGCTCTACGAGGTACTGAGATTTTTCATCTTATTAACTGCTGATCCTCAAGTATCAATCCTCATTTTTTGGTTTTTCTTTTAAACGGCCACACCGCCACATATGGAAGTTCCCAGGCCAGAGGTCAAATCAGAGCTGCCTGCCTACACCACAGCCACAGCAGTGCCAGATGGGAGCTGCATCTGAGACCTACATTGCAGTTTGCAGCAATACCAGATCCTTAACCCACTGAGCGAGGGCAGGGAAGGAACCCACATCCTCACAGAGACAACGTCGGGTCTTTAATCAGCTGAGCCACAACAGGAACTCCTCAATCCTTATTTTTGAGTGAAAGATTGAATTAATAAATGAACTCCTTATTCTGAAATCATGAAGTGAGACTACTGGTTCAGAACCACTTAATAACTGTAAGGGAGGATGCAAATGTGTGAAATGGGGTAGATAAGCCTTACAGTGGAGGGTGGGACAAGGAGATAACATGTTAGCAACCATTTCTGTGCAAAGAACATTTGTTATGCTAGGTACTTTAAGTAAAGTACAAATTCTTTGATTCTTGACCAGTTCTTCCTTCAATAACTTCTTCAACACACATGTTCGTTCTTGTGATGTTGAGAAAGAACTTCAAAAAACAAGATTAGGGCAATCATTGTGGCTTTTCCTTAGAAAAGCAATTATACAAACATCAAGTTCTATCAATTATTACCCAATTCTAAATAATTAATTGGGAAAAGTCTCTGTAGCACATTACCAAGGAACTAAAACTGAAGTTGGCAATAAAAGTGGAGACAATGTGGGTGAAAACAAAAGACTGCTATAAGGGGAAAAAGCCCCATTTGGGAAAATAATTAAAGAATTTTTAAATATAAAGTTGCTATAAAAATTACTTCACACAGGCTTAGTTTTCTTAATAAATTGCTATTTAAAAGGAGCAATCCATTTGGAACATGTGAGTAGTAAATGTTTTCCCCTAGGTATTTCAAATACCTTAATGACAGTATATGGGAAAGAAGACCTTTAGAGAACCATCACTGAAAGTTCCCCCTCATGAATGTAACAATGGAAATCAGATTAGCTCTATTAGCCAGGGTACGATTCCCCCTTGGGGATGAATTAAGTACGAATTACTTGAACACAGAGAACTCTAGCCTCCTTTGCAACCTAATGATTCAAGGTCAACAAGTATTCCTAATTTAATATAATTGATGAATGAAATCTGGAATGGACTATATCATCCAGGCCAAAAGGAGAATCAACCTATTGCTATTATATAATTAATACCCTGAAAAGGATTTAGCTTACCGAAGTAAGAACGTCCTCTCTTAACCACCCCCCAACTATTCCTCACCAGGTTTCCAGAAAGGATGCAATACCCCAAAGAGCAAGTAATTGTAAAGTGGGATTTTGAGCAGCACAGTGTTGAGCTGCACAATTCTAAGCCAGAGGACCTGCCTGGAATAAGAGAGAACTCATGTTGGAGCCCACTTAGCACATTTCTCCAGAATAGCCTTTAAGGTAGGGCCAACTGTCCATACCAACTGGGATGGCCAGCAGCCTCAATAGAACAGCAGTCCAGCACTGCCCAAAGCCACCATCTCTAAGCCCCACACAACAGGATAGCCTATTCCTCTATAATCTACAGCAGGGAAGTTTTCTCCACCATTGTTTCTGAGATGCATTCAAATTTCAAAAACATCTCAGAATCAAAAAAAATGGTAGTATATATAAGGTACTTATTAGTAAAGTGCCTTGAATTCAGTTAGGTGCTTTTTTGTAAGTACCTATTTTTAGCGGTTGCACATCTTAATGTTACAAAGAAAGACTATTATTACTCTTCTCTGTTAGACTGTATTCATAGGCTTAGCAACTGGATGTCTAAATCTAATAACATAATCAACAAAAACCTAGTAGACAAATTCTCTGTCATGTCTATAAAAGAAAAACATCAAAAACTCAAGATGCGGGGCCATAGTTCCGAAACTATGCTTGAAGCCACCAAAGGTGAAACAACAAACTCACAGGGATGCCAGAAAGTATTTTAAATTTTCAGGGAAGCACATTTATAGTAATATCTCCTGGATACCACACCAACTCAGAGAGCCCATAATTCAACATTCAACTCAAAACAATAAATAACATGACATCTTTGTGAAGCTGAGTGTTCAGTGATTTTTCTGATTAAAAAGTAATCACTGCATGAAAATGAATACTGAACAGGAAATGAGAATGGCAATGTTCAGTCTCACTCTAAGGTCTGAGAAGTGGTGCAGTGTCTAACAGACAAATACACCCAATTAAGTAACTGGCAAATATGTATTTTTTTTTCAAATGATTTCTTAGTTGTTAGAAGTTGTTTTCTGGCCACACAAAAACTTACTGAGCCACTAAAAGGACTATGAACCAAGAAAGTTTGGGAGTCTGTACTTGAGCAGTCATTTTATGTTACAAAATTTTATTAAGCACCTACTATATGCAAGATCTCTACTAGTCATTGTGAGAGTTACAAGGAAATTAGCTGCCTTCAAATACATACATGAAAAAGTCAAATGAAAAAAGTTACAGTACCAAGAAAAGTGCACACAAGATGTTCGTGAATTAAGAGGAACTGCATGATTAAATTATTCTGGTTAACAGTGTTAAGCAAGATATGAGACACATGTGAACTCTTAGTGTATACCTCTGATTTTTTTCGTTTTTGTTTTTTCATATTTTTAGGGCCGCACCCAAAGCATATGGAGGTTCCCAGGTTAGGGGTCAAATCGGAGCTGTAGCCACTGGCCTATATCACGGCAACTGAGGATCCAAGCCACGTCTGTGACCAACACCACAGCTCACAGCAATGGCGATCCTAACCCAGCGAACAAGGCCAGGGATAGAACCTGCATCCTCATGGATACTAGTCAGATTCGTTTCCCCTGAGCCACGTTGGGAACTCCAATGTACACCTTTCTAAAAGTGCCTGTTCACTTTGTCTTAGGATGAACATTCCAGGAAACAACTGTTTGAAAAAAAAAGGAAAAAACACATACACAGAATTGTAAACACACGTGTCTACTTATTTTCTGAACGTATGATTGTTTGAAACAAATACATAAAATATTAAATGAAAATCTTACAAAACCTCAAAATGATCGCTTTGTATATGTGTAACTATCATTACTTTTTTCCAGTATGCTCAGATCTCATGGCTTAGGACAGAGGTTCTCAGCCCTGTGTAGACATCAAAATTACCTGGGGGACTTTCACTACATTCCCAGGCCCCACCCCAGTCTAATTAGGTCGGAATCATGGCAGATGGGGTCCAGGGAATCTAATTTTCAAAAAGTCACCTATGATTCTAATGTACAGTCATGGCTAAGAACCACTGACTAAAAACTAAGTATATCTCAACGGGGCAAGGACAAGACCTAAAGCTATCCACTTCAAGTGTTCTGTTTCTTTTATTATTAAAGAATCTAAATTTCTTATCTTTGAAATGGCGTGCCTATTTATTCCATGGCTTGCCCATTGGTCCCTCTTTTGTACACCCTAGAGGCATGAGCACCCCAGAGAATCAGAGAAATAGGACACTGACATGAAAGATAACCTTGGTGGCTATGTCTACTAATAATTATTGTTAGTTGTTAGGGTTTTGGGGATTTTTTTTTAATGCCCCACCTGCAGCATATGGAAGTTCCTGGGCCAAGTATTAAATCCAAGCTGCTGCTGCATCCTTTCAACCCACTGGGCCAGGCCAGGGATCAAACCCATTCCCCCACAGTAGCCTGAGTCGCTGTGATAGGATTCTTAATCGACTGCACCACAGCAGGAACTCCCATTTTGTTTTTTCTAAATCACTGGTTTATGCTATTTCTAATAATGTATTTCTGTGTCCTCACATTCAAAATACCTGGTTTAGTCAGGGTTTGGCTTCACACAATACTTTTTTCTAAAGTTCTATGTGGATAATTTGGAAAACACAGAAAAATTAAAAATCTCTCTTGATTTCTCAGAAAAAAAACTTGGATTCCATCCAGTACTTTTAAAAGCAAACTGAAAAAAATAGATTTATAAAATTAAAAGCATATTGTGATAAAAAAAGATTTATAAAATTAAAAGCTCAACATCACTAATTATCAGAAAAAGCAAATCAAAACTACAATGAGGTATCACCTTATACCAGTCAGAATGGCCATCATCAAAAAGTCTACAAATAATAAATACTGAAGAGGGTGAAGAAAAGGAACCCTCCTACACTGTTGGTGGGAATGTAAATTGGTGCAACCATTATGGAAACAGTATAGAGGTTCCTTAAAATACTAAATACAGAACTACTAAATGATCCAGCAATCCCACTCCTGGCATATATCCAGAGAAAACCATAATTCAGAAAAGATACACACACCTAAATGTTTACTGCAGCACTCTGTACAATAGCCAAGACATGGAAGCAACCTAAATGTCAGTCAACAGAGGAATGTATAAAGAATATATATATATATGTGTGTATATATATGTATACACACACACACGTGTGTGTGTGTAATATTCCATTATATATATATATATAATGGAATATTACTCAGCCATAAAAAAGAATGAAATAATGCCAAATTTACAGCGACATGGATGGACCTAGAGATTAGAAGAGAGACAAATATCCCAAGATCACTAATCTATGGAATCCAATAAAAATAATACAAAAATATTATTCACAAAAGACAAAATGAAAGATTTCAAAAACAGGAGTTCCTGTCATGGCTCAGCAGAAACAAATGGGACTGGTATCCATGAGAACACAGGTTCGATCCCTGGCCCTGCTTAGTGGGTTAAGGATCCAGAGTTGCCATGAGCTGTGGTGAAGGTTGCAGACACAGCTTGAACCTGGAGTTGCTGTGGCTATGGTGTAGGCCGGCTGGCAGCTGTAGTTCCGATTCGATCCCTAGCCTGGTAACCTCCATATGCCACGGGTATGGTCCTAAAAGACCAAAAAAAAAAAAAAAAAGATTTAGAAAACAAATTTATGGCTACCAAAAGCGAAATACTGGGGGAGCAATAAATTAGAAGGTTGAGAATGATATATGCATACTGCTATATACAAAATAGATAAGCAACAAGAACCTACTATATAGCACAGGGAAAACTACTCAATACTCTAATAATCTATATGGACAAAGAATGTGAAAGAAATTGATATACATGTATAACTGATTCACTTTGCTGCACACTTGAAACTAATACAACATTAAGTCAACTATACTCCAATAAAATTTTTAAAAAGAATATTGTGTATATGTGTATAATTGTGTATATGTTTATATAAGCATGAAGTACAGTGTGAAATAAACTCAGCAAATTGTTAATCCTGACCATATCAGTTGGGATGTGATACCATTTGACTTGCTACAACATATAATGTGACTTACTACAGTGAGCATGAATTATAGGTAGGAAGAAAAAAGAACATAAGTGAATAAAGAATGTTATATGTTGTGTTTTTCAGTTAAGATTGTATTGTGAACATGTATCCATGCTATTACTTTTTTAAATTACCATATTTCATTATTATCATTACTGAAGGACATTCAAATGGTCTGTTATTCATTTAATTACTCTCCCATTAGTATATGTTAAGTCACTTCTAATTTTTCACATTTGTAAATAATACTTTAATTAAAATTCATGTATATATATCTCCATCTAAATTTTCAATTATTTCCTTGGAGAAAAAATAACAGGCCAAAAGGTATAAATTGTTTAAAGCTTAAATTAAGGATACTCATATTTTAAATCGCTGTAGTTGATATATCAACATGACTGCTCTCATCTCCCCAGGGAGTTGTGAAAAATATTCAGTAAAGTTTTGAAATTCACTCTATTTTCCTTTTACTTTACCTTTCATTCCTAAATTGCTTTTTTTTTCTCTTCACACCTTCTTGATAGGTTGAGAGGGCCTTCTTATGAACAAAATTACATACACAAACAATAGCCTGACAAGAGCCCAATATATACAATTTTGTTGTCTGCAGATGGCATTGGTAAATTTATAGACTTTATTCACGGTAGAACTGAGTGGAAAGGACATAATAAACATCCATTTTCCCCTTTTCAGAAGGCTTTCTACTTGTTCTTTCTACATGCAAAGTATGTTTAAATCAATGAAGAGACAATGGAATTTATTTAGAGCTTGCCATATACACTTCAGCATGGCTTTTAGAAAAGGTCTGAAACCTACTGTCAGCAATTCATTTAAGCTTACTGAGACCCACCCTGAGGGTGGACTAGATTGAAACCGAATGAGTCCCAGCATTTTCTCCAATGCTTCTCTGACAATTTAGTAAAATGTAGCAATTTCCCTGTAATTAGACATCTGAAAGAAATACTGACCAGTAAACAGAAATTCCGGTTTTAGAGGAAACTTGAGTGCCTAAAGCATAACCACAGCATGACTATCACTGCCTAAGTGGGATTTAGTCTATGGTATTAGCAAAGAGGTAATATATTGCCACAGTCATATAATATATTGCACAATATACTGGAGAGGCAATATATTGGCCTGGAAATTTCAAGCAAAATGAATCACTCTATTTTTTCAGTGAGATAGATAACATGAGATTGAAAGATCCTAAAGACAAGCAGTAGGCATTTTGTAAGAAAGAAAGATCCACAGGTAGCATCACAATATTTTAAAAACTCAGATGAAATTCACTTGAATAAACATTTATTGAATACTGCCCAGGCATTAGGTAAAATGTTAGGCCCAGTGGAACATGTATCACAACTTTTATTTATTCAATACTTTCTTCGTGTCAGAAACTATGCTATGCCAAACTTTTTATGCGTTATTCTATTTAATAGTACCCAGTTCCAAGTCTGAAGTACTTCAAAATCTAGTGGGAAAGGTATATAAAAAGATATAAACAAAGTATTACACGCATGCAGAAAAGAGAAATATGAATTCTAAGTGAGGGGATGTGAGATATTTTCAAGTAGGAATTAAGTGAGGCTACACTTGAAAGAGCAGATAAATTTTAAAATACAGACTTGAGGCAAGGACACATCAAGAAAAAAGACTAGCATGAGAAAGGGCACCAAGGTCAGGCAAAAAATGAAATAAATGCTGTATTCAGGGAATGACAGTTGGTTGTAACAAGAAATAAAGTCTGAGAATAATGGCAGATGACGAGATTTCACTCCGCTGTCTATGTAATGAAAGGTTGAGCAGCGTGTGACAAGACCTTTTAAGAGAAGTATAAAAAGACCTCTCTGGAAGCAATTTGTAAGATGGACTTGGATAGTGAGAAACTGGAGGTTTCTATAGAAATAGTTTAGGACTGAGTAAAGAAATTCAAAATTAGAACAGAGGGAGTGCACAGAAGGATCAGAAGTGAAAACATTTAGGATCTGGCAACTGACAATACTGAGATTGAGGGAAAATTAAAATTATGTGAGATTATCACTTACATGTGGAATCTTTAAAAAATGATACAGATGAGCTTATTTACAAAATAGAAACAGATTCAAAGACTTCCAAAACAAATTTATGGTTACCAAAGGGGAAGGGGGGGGCTAGCTGTGACATATGCACACTTTTGTATAAGAATGGATAGTCAAAAGGGATTTGCTGTATAGCACAGAACACTCTACTTAATATTCTGTGATAACCTATACGGGAAAAGAATCTGAAAAAGAATGGCTATGTGTATACAAAGAACTGAATCACTTTGTTGTACAGCAGAAATTAACACAACATTGTAAACCAACAATAAAATTTTTAAAAATGAAAACAAAAATTACCTGAGACTTGAGCTTTAATAACTAAGAGAGAAGAAATAATGTGATTGGTATTTGATAATTATTTACTTCATACCTAATAATTGATGAAGGTGATAGGCACTGATGGTTAGCCAAACTGTATAAGATCACAATACTCTGTGGACTGAAAAGTCTAGCGGGAAGACACAGACAAATCAAAAGGCCATTTCAACTGAGAGCCAAGAGTGCTTCAGGATATCAAGTGCCACGGAAACCCAGAGCAGGGACACCAAGACAGACCTAGAGGGTCCAGAATGAGAGAGGTGCAAGGTCAAATGATACCAGAAAGCTGTGCTATCTTAAGTAGATGCTCTTGCAGACAGGAGAGAATGCTATGCAAAGTGAACCAAAATGCTGCGGTCTAAGCCAGTAGAGAGCAGGAAACAGGAAAGCCTGCCTAGAGCATAGAACGAAAGGGAGGAGAAAACTCAAGAGTAAGAGAGGCATCTGAACAAAAGCACCCATTATAGTGGACCCTTCTGTTCTTCTGGAAAGAAACATGAGGTTTCCAAGTCTGCCATCCTGGTGATTCTATGACATAACTCTTTATATCATAGAATCTCCCCTCTTTAACCAGAACAGGAATTCTTTAATCCCTTTGAGAATCTGGTCAATCTATGATCTCTCTTTGCCTCCACTCCACAAAAAAAAAGAAAATGCATGTACCCACAAATACAAAAATAATTTTTGCATGTAATTTCACTGGCTCAAAGATTCCCCTAAACCAAGGTTTCTAAATATTGCTGAGGATATCATCATATTCCCTGCTTCACATAAAAAAAAAAGGTAATGATTAACCAACACTGCTAATTTCAAAAAATGTGTTTTAATATTATGGATAAGCACAGATTACTTTCCCAGAGGCTGTATACAGTCTATTATAAGAGCCAAACAGCCAGGGTTCCAATCCCAGCTCTCTTTATGTAACTGCGGCAATTTACACAGCTAATCTGTGCTTGAATTTCATCTATGAAATGAGAATAATAGGACCTGAGTAATAGATATAACTCATAAACTTACTGGGAGATTAAATGAAATAATAAACAGAATGCTTAAAGCATAAGTATTACTACTGTTTGGTATTATTATTCCATATTTGTAAATATTTCCTTAGTTTCTGAATGTAAGTTTTCTCCAATAATTTTGAAGAAATGGACTCTTTATTAAGACCTCCCTCAGAAAAATGAGCACATATTTTATATACATTTTAGTTTGTATAATTTGGCCTTTCTGGAATTTATTTCTTTACTTTAATAATTGTATAAGCCTGTTTATTTCCTTTGGAGGGGGGGGCTGCACCCACAGCACATGGAGGTTCCCAGGCTAGGGGTCAAATTGGAGCTGTAGCTGTCGGCCTACGCCACAGCCACAGCAACGCAGGATCCGAGCCACGTCTGAGACCTACACCACAGGCTCACAGCAACACCAGATCCTTAACCTACTGAGCAAGGCCAGGGATTGAACCTGTGTCCTCTTGGATGCTAGTCAGATTCGTTAACCGCTGAGCAACACAGGAACTCCAAGACTGTTTATTTCTATGAAACTAAATAATCTCAATAAAATATTTTTGTATAAAACACAAATCTTATACACATGTAATAGGAAAATTAATATTTACTAAAAAGTCTTAGAGCAGACCTTGATAAATGATCCACATTGGTGAGTTACCAATTAGAAAAAATTGTTTTTCTTATTTCTGTTAGGCAAATGATATTAATCATACATTTTAACCTTCATTTAACTGATTTGGAATAAACTGGTTAGAAAAGGAAGTCTAATTCAAATGAACTTTAGGTATTCAACAAATAATTACTAAGCAAAAAAAATGTTAACACTGGGATGGCTAATAACAATTTTGCCTACTAAGTTACAGTGCTCTAAATGTCTTGTATATATGAACTCATTTCAAGTCTCACTAACCTATTTAACTATAACTCTTCTCAATTTAAAAATGAGGAAACAGGATTCCAAAAGGAATTCACTCAGTCTCATTGCTAGAAAGTAGTGAGGACAGTGTACTGCTCAATTAAAGACATTATTCTTTCCCAAGTAGAAAAACTAAAGCATCTATGATGTTCTATCAGCCATCATGGAAGATTCTAGAATATCAGATGGACTTGTATACAATTCTTTTCCCTATCCCAAGCAATACCAAAATTGGCAAAGAGGCAAGTTTGTTAGAACCAGATATACTGCTTTCCTCCACCTTCAAATCTGAATACAAGATTCTCTAAAGAAGTTATATAATACCCCAATTTCTGAAGCAGTCAACTCTGAAAATAAATTATTCATACAAGAATAAAAGAAGTTCCCACACTCTTAAACAGGCTGTTCTGTAACCATGGCAATTCATAGCCACAAGAACAGGATTTAAACATGCTTAATCAACATATGACAGTTCTTCAGCCTTTGAACCACAGAATTGGTTTGAAACTCCTTTAACCAATCAATCATTGACAATTTGCCTCAGTGAATGAATGAATCAATGACCAATACTCCCAAGCATCAGCCAATCAAGAATGGACTCACTCAAATGACAGTTCCTCAGCGGTGCTAAACAGCAAAAAACTGAGAAGCCAACTTCTACTGCTAATGCCATCCCACCACCAGCACTGAAAGTCCACCAATCCCAGAACTCAACACTTCCTAGAAAAACTGTGTAAGGCTAGTTTCCTGCTCTGCTGAGAAAAACTGTGCCTGACCAACACAGTTCTCCCTATCAAGTATGCAGTAAGTGCAGCATTTTGTTTTTGTTTCAGATATGAAATGGTAATCTCATCCTTTACAAAGCATGCTGTCCCAGGCCTCAGCAGACATTGAAAACAATACTTCCCACATTAAAAGGCACTTTTGCTAACACTCTTCCAAGGCTATTACCACATCCTTCATAGCAATGCTAGGTATGACATGAATTGTTTTCCTTATGAATTGCTTTCATTTTCGAGTGCTTTAAAAGCAGTATTACTTCATAAATGAAGAGCACAGGATACATATTTAAATAAATGTGATGCAAAGACAAATAACTACATATCAAATAAAATGTATAGGTGCTTTTAAAATTTTCTCATTTCTTAAAGCTTATTGAGAACTGAAAAAAAAAAACACTAAATAAAATTTAACTGCCCATTAATGTGGCTTATTTTTACAATGGAATATTACGTAGCAATTAAATTGAGTTAATGAGATGTTAATGTATCAACACTTAAAGTTCCCAAACATGATGCTGAGGGAAAAAAAAATCAAACTGCTAAAGGATATGTATAATATGTATGTGCTACACCTATTACAATTTTTTTGGTTTGGCTTTTTTTTTTTTTTTCTTTGCCTTTTAGGGCCACATCCATGGCATATGGAAGTTCCCAGGCTAGGGGTTGAATCAAAGCCACAGCTGCTGGCCTATACCACAGCCACAGCAACACCGGATCCAAGCCACATCTGTGACCTACACCACAGCTCACCCAAGGCCAGGGATCAAACCCGCATCCTTATGGATACTAGTCAGATTTATTTCCACTGTGCCACAACGGGAACTCCCTATTATAGTTTTTTAAACAGAAAGATTTCACCAATTTCAGGATTCATTCTGGGTAATGAGGGAAAGGGGATGAGAGTGTGGCTAAATTCTATCTTTAATTTTTATTTCTTAAAAATAAAAAAGGAGAGACAAAGAGCCAAAGCAATCTTGAGAAAGAAAAATGGTACTGGAGGAATCAGGCTGACTTCAGACTATACTACAAAGCTACAGTAATCAAAGCAGTATGGAAATGGCACAAAAACAGAAATATATATCAGTGGAACAAGATAGAAATCCTCAAAATGAAATAAACCTCAGAACCTATCGTCAATTAATCTATGACAAAGGAGGCAAGAATACACAATGGAAAAAAGACAGTCTCATCAATGAATGGTGCTGGGAAAACTAGACAACTCCATGTAAAGGAGTGAAATCAGAACATTCTCTAACAACATATATAAAAATAAACTCAAAATGGATTAAAGACCTAAATGTAAGACTGGATACTATAAATTTGCTAGAGGAAAACATAGGCAGAACACTCTTGACATAATTCTCAACAATATATTTTTAGATCCATCTCCTAGAATAATAGAAATAAAAATAAATCATACCTAATTAAACTTAAAAGCTTTTGCACAGCAAAGGAAACCATAAAATGAAAAGACAACCCACAGAATGAGAGAAAATATTTGCAAATAAGCAATCAACAAGGGATTAATATTCAAAACATACAAATAGCTCATACAGCTCAATATAAAAAAATCAAAAAATGTGCAGAAGACCTAAATAGACATTTCGCCAAAGAAGACATACAAATGCCTAACAGGCACATGAAAAAATGCTCAACATCACTATATTAGAGAAAGGCAAATCAAAACTACAATGAGGTATCACTTCACACTGATCAGAATGTAAATCACTAAAAAGTCTACAAATAATAAATGCTGGAGAGGGTGTGGAGAAAAAGGAACTCTCCTACACTGTTAGCAGGAATGTAAATTGGTGCAGCCACTATGGAGGTTCCTTAAAAAACTAAAAATAACTAGTTACCACTGCGGCACAGCAGGTTAAGATACAGTGTGCTGCCAGAGCTGTGGTTTAGGCCGTGGCTAAGATTTAATACCTGGCCTGGGAACTTCCATATGCTGCAGGTGTGGCCAAAAAAAAAAAAAAAACCTAAAAATAGAATACCCATATGATTCTACAATCCCACTCCTAGCCATATATCCACAGAAAACTAATTCAGAAAGATACATGCACTCCGGTGTTCACTACAACCCTTTACAATAGCCAAAACATGTAAACAATCTAAATGTTCACTGACTAATAAATAAAGATGCGATACACACACACACACACACACACACAGAACACACACACAGGAATACTACTCAGCCATAAAAAAGATTAATGTCCTCTGCAGTAAATGGATGGGCCTAGAGATTATCATATTAAGTGAAGCAAGATGAACATCATATGATAGCATTTGTACGTGGAATCTAAAAAAAATATACAAATTAACTTATTTACAAACAGAAATATACCCACAGACAGAAAACAAAAACATATCTTGTTACCAGAGGAGAAAGGGGGTGGAAGGATAAAATAGGAAGATGAGATTAATGTATATACACTATACTATATAAAATAAATAACCAAAAAGGACCTCCTATACATAAGACAGGGAACTATATAAGGGAAAAGAATCTGAAAAAGAATATTACAAATAACTGAATCACTGTGCTATACATCTGAAACTAACATGACATTGTAAATCAACTGTACCTCAATAAAAAAAGAGAAAAAGATGGTTAACTAGAGCAGAAGCAGTAACCAAATATTATTAAATTTTGTTAAATGAAAAAAACGGAGAGGGAAATCTGAAGCAAGTAGAGCAAAAAGCTAATATTTGATTAGTATCAGTGATCAAACTACATAGACATATAGATTATACTTCTATGTATGGAATCTTTCATAATTAAGATGAAATTTTTAAAAATAACAAAAGTGGGAAAATTTATTCCTACAATGAGTAGATGAGTAAATAAGAAACTATATATAAATACAAAAACATTCTCTGTATTTCTTCTAGCCACTCCCTTTAATGTAAACTGTAAAACTGTGTTGACGAAAAAGCAGGTAATTAAGCCATAAGCATTGGGAAATAAGTCCCTGAACAACTGAAAGTTTGACTCTCCTCTCATGTTCTCATAGCACTTTGAAACTCTAATGGGGCACATTATGGCATCTTGCTTTAAATTATATTTACATATTTATGCCCCCTTCACCTGGTAAATGTTAAGCATCTTATGAGGAAAAATCTTGCTCTTCAAAGTTCCTTCAAACAGTCAAAGAAGCTTTGCATAGTAAATGTCCACCTGCAGTTGCTATATTGAATTTGAATGCTATACTAAATGCCCATCTCTCTATGTAGACGTTAGAATAATTTTCCTTCACATATTTCAGTGTAAGTTTAATTGTTGAACTTATTAGACTAACAAACTACCACCTCTAAACTGTTTCTAATTCTTTCTTTTATGTTCAAGCTTGAGAGGACAGTGTAAGCTGCTTTAGGTTAAGAACTGAGCAGCAGAGGTCAAATCTTATATTTAGCCAGCCATCAATTTAGACACAGCTGCCTTACTAGCTTTTGCCACAACTATCAATAAATTCCATCTAACCAATCAAGAAGCAAAACATTTATCCATCCACCCAACCACTCAGAGAGTTATTACTATGAAACCAATACAAGTCCAGGGTTGATTTTTCCCTCCTGCCCACTTGCCAGGCTCTGGAAGTACAGAGCAAAAAAGATCTGTCTGACATGGCTGAATCCTTTGTTTCCGTGTATATTCAAAATGGACTAAAAATAATTCCTCAACTGCTTGCTCTGATTTATTTTTGTCCTACTCTCTTCATAAAACTTCATCTCATTTATTACTTTAATTTGAACACAACCATATCATGACTAGGAATTGTCAGTATGATTCCTGATGACTATTTGGCCTTGCTATTCATGACTTTCTCCTACTTCCTACTTACAGAAAGAAGAATGGCCAATAATTTTTGGATACTTTTTTCTTAATGTATTTTATAATTCTGTTCCATTCTTTCATCCATCTTTTAAGGAAAACTGCTTAAAATGTTTTACTTGTAAATATTATTGACATTAGAAAAATTTAAACTGGTTACATGCAACTGCCACGCCAATCTGAGAATTCAATCAGCCTGAATTTCACAGAACACAATCTAATCAATATGTTAATCAATCAGCTGCCTCCATGAGGATGTTAATGCCCTCCTTTGCTATGGGGTAGTAACTGCAATACTAGAGAGAAACATAATTTACTACTCCTCTGGGGGATGTATTTAAAAATAAAGATTTCATCTGCCTTGCAGAATTCTTTTCTAAAGAGAATGTTTCGAGACACAGCATTTTAATGGACAGATAATACTCCCCAACACAATGCCAAGACCAGCAAAAAGAGAAGGGAGGTGAGCTGCAAAAACATTCCTGTTTGTTCCATAAAGAAGAAACACTATCTTTTCCATTCAAAGTTTTCCAGAAGGACCACAGCCAGTATTCACTGGCTTAGTCGTATGCTGAGAGTATGCTAGCTCATGTTAAGATTTTCTGGACAAAAAAGAAAAAAAGAATAAAAACTGTTTGATTTCAGCCTTTCGTAAGAGCCAATCTGTCTTTTCAGCAAAACAAAAGGAATCAATATAACAGTGAAAACATGAAGCTCACAGATGAATACCTCACTCATTTTGGCTTTTCAGATATATTTTTCTTGCTTGCTTGCTTGAGGTAACATTCCAAAGGCAATGTTGTTTCTAGGTTGTTTTAAAAGAAAAACAGCAACTTTATTCCACAGTATACTTTAATACTTCTTACTACAGAAATATATATGCCCTCTAGGGTTAATTTACCAGAAACATGAAACAGTGAAAAGAAATCTAGCCTCAATTACCAGAAAGTGGTAAAACTGGCACATTACCTTTCTGTGTACCTAGTCAATCCTTACTATCACAGAATATAAATCAAGACAAAATACTGATACTTCTGAAATATTTACTTTACTAAAAATCACCTCTAAGAATAGCAGTAATTGGGGGTAGCTGTGTAGTTCACGTATTTCACATACCTCAACTCTAATACTTAATACTACAAGTCTCATTATCTCTATCTCACACCTAAGAAAAGGCAGAGCAAATTTTGAATTCCACTTGCCCAAACTCCAGTCCACTGCCTAGCTACCAAATCACTTGGAGCCCTAGAATTAACCCTCTTCTGGTAAAGACATCAACCACAGAAGCAAGTGTGAGTGCACAGAACTCAGTGTTTGTTTTTTGCTTTTTTTTTTTCAGAATCCAATGTTCTGTTATAACCAACCATATCTGCACCCTGCCTCCCTTTACAATCCCATCCCACTGCCCTCTCATCTCACTCTCCAGGGCAGCCACAGAGGCCTTCTTCTGGGGCTCAGATTTACCAAGGCCTTTCCTTTTCAACATGACAACCATGAACTAATATTCAGTTACTCTCCCAGTTTTTTAAAATGCCAAAAAAAGTGTTTAAAGACTGCTCTCATTTATTATATGTTTTGTGACAAAGAACTTTTATTAGATATTTACTGAAGAATGAGATTAATTAAATGTAGTTGTTTGCAATGTGGATTTAGAAAAGTCAGAGGACTAAAGATTCCTGTTTGGAATCCTAAGGACATCTAAATTCAGAGGACCTAGGTCAGTATTTGGAGAAGAAAAAAAGATTCCTGTAAAGTCAGAGGACCTAGGGCAGTATTTGGAGAAGAAAAAAAGATTCCTGTTTGGAATCCTAAGGACATCTAAATTAGTATTGTGAAGTGAAAGGAGTGTGGGAATGTAAGTGAGAAAAGGAGAGGAGGGGGAGTGAGAGGCATGAGGTTTTCATCATGGACCAAAAAGTGACAAAATTAAGTGCTAACAAGAACAGAAAAATAAGGTAGAAATAAAAGGAAACAAAAATATAGAAAAGAGAAAGAATATGGCTCTGATAAACTACTCCAAGTTTAAGAACTATGCATGATTGACTGAAAGTTCTCAATCTTAAAGCATCATATAGTATTATTCAACTTATCGTGTTCAAATTCATTTTAATACCATCAGCATTTGCCTCAAACTCATAAATCTAATATCAAATGTTTGGGCCACGCCCATGGCATGCAGAAGTTACCAAGCCAGGGATCAAACCCGACTACAGCAGTGACCCCCCAAGCCACAGCAGTGACGATGCCAGATCCCTTAACCCACTAGGCCACCAAGGAACTCCCAGAACAAGTATTTTTAATTAACATGAATTTTGCAGTACCTATCACATGTCTAGTACTGTGGCAGGCATGAGGAGTAAATACATAAATAACAAAATACATTTGGTTCCTTAGATATTTCTCTTGATACCATCACAACAAGTTGTGAATCAACATGCCATGCTTTGAGCACTTACTGAATGTTAGGCGTTCTCAAATGAAAAAATGGATGAAAGACTATATCCACTAAGAGACAAAATAAAGACACCAGAAACAACTAGGGACTAATTCAAAACATATTACCAAGTACTGAATCCCCAAATACAGATTATTAAGTGATACAGTAGAGAAAAATAGCTGTGGACTAAAAATGCTTTATAACGACAGTAGAGCTAAATTTGTTTTTGATAGAGTTAGGGATAAGATAGAGGTAGCAAGGTGCCAATCCAGAGGGAAAAAGAGTCAAGAGATTTTAAATCTTGCTTGGGGCTAGGATTTAGTGTAGGAAATAACATATTAAGCTAGTTATAATTTTTTAGTTTCAAGTTACAGAAATCCAACCAGAATTTCCTGAGGCAAAAATGAGAATTTATCAAGTGATGGATACAAGGAAGGGTTGTACAAGCAAACCACAGGGCTGGCTACTATCCGGCTGGATCTTGAGAATGTCTAAAGAACTCCATCTCTGAATATTGGCTTCCTCCTTCCCATTTACAGCCTTGACTGGCTTTACCACATGGTGGAGGGCATGGCTGGTGATGCTCAAGTTTTACATCTTAACATTTTCACCATCAAATGTATATGGATGAGGGCGGCATAGGCAAAAGAAAGGGCAAGTGAGGTACCAGTCAGACAGTTCTATATACATCCACCATAAAAGTTACTGTAGAAAGCTAATGGCAATTGACCCTAAATTGTGGGAAATGACCCTAGATTGGTGGGAAACTATCAAAAACAAAGTAAATCGAAAGCCTGGCAGAACCTCCCATTTGGAAGCATAATGTGGCTAAAATCCTACCTTTATACAAAATTCAGTCTCATCACAACCTGGTGGATGTGTAACATGTTATTTGTACAAATATAACAAGCCAATCAATGAAAGTGAAACCTTAGTATGAAATATAATCTATAAGACTCATTTATTCATTACTTAAAGCACTATACCTTTTTTATTGATTTTATATAGTTCATTTAAGTTTTTAATAATTGTTTTACCATTTCAGAAAAAAATATTACTTGCACACCGAACAAGCTTTTAGTGATAAAAAGTCAGGATGTATAAAATTAAGTTTCATTTGGTTCTATGATTGTGTGTGTAAAGATAGACTGTAATAAGAACATTTTAACTTGCATCTTGGAGGATATATTGATGTCTTCTACACTAATTCAGTTTTTCAGTATAGTGTTTCAAAGTATTCCTGATAAAAATTTGAACGGACGCAGAAGCTTAAGACTTCAGATTTTTAAATGGCAATATAACAAAACCTTGAGAAATGAAATCAGTGTTTCAGGAACATACATGTAAGTGTATGGTTTGAGTTAGAGGCAGGAAAAGCAGAGTGACCTAAGAGATCACTGTAAGAGTCCAAACAGATGGAAGGGGGGAGGGGCTGGACCAAGAAAGTGGCTGTAAAAATAAAACAGAAGAAATGGACACTAAATTCACTGTGGTGAATACTTAAAAGAACCCAATGAGAGACAGGTGAGTGTGGGAGAGAGAGAAGACAGAATCAATGATGAGTCCCAGTTTTCTAGATCAAATGATTAGAGAAAGGACAGAAATGATGTCTGAAGAGGAGTGCAGATCTGTTGGTTGAAGATAATGTCTTTTATCCAATAGATTAATAGATGGCCTCTTCAATGAAATACAATGGCGTTGGGGTATGTGGTATAATCTCCTCTGGTCTCTGAAAGCCCAAAAGAAATATAACACACAAGCACCCAGAAGACAAGAGAAGCACACACACTGGGGCTATAGCCCGAGGGAGAACAGCCACAGTCGCCCATATGCTCCCCCTGTTAAACCACCGGTTTCAAAGTCTCAGTTCCCCAGAAGACTTAAAGAATTTCAGGGATTTTTTTTCTAACGCAAAAACTGCATAATAGGGTGCTTTCAAGTGGAAAGAGCAAAACTTCGACTGTTATCTACCAACATACACCACTGTATATAGATAGCTTCAAGTAAATGTGTTAACTTTTCTCATGCTTCAGTAGTCTCAGCTAAATGGCCTCTTGCTATGAGAATATCCCTAGATTAACCTTAATGGAGAAAAAGTTCATGAATACATAAAATGCCTATCTTTCAGTTTTCATAAACTTTCTGACTGAGCAGAAAACAGAGCAATTGCTATGTGCAATTACATTTTCTTGAAGTCTCAACTCAGATGGTGCAACTACAATCATTAACAAAATGTATTTTAATATCACTCACTGCCTTGTGGGTGAGGTATGGAAATGAAATTTGGGGTCACCAAAAGGGAAAGAAGAGGAGCCACGTTGTTTTCACCATAGGTGGGGGAAATGGCCAACAGGCTGGCTCAGATGGGAGAAGGAGGTTACAGGAGACACAAGATAGAGTTGGTCTGCATTGTGTGCATGTCGAGGACTAGTAAGTTAAGAAAACAGCACAATTTGGTCAAGATGTTCATACCCCACTGTTAATAGCAGGGTAAAGTATTTCTGCCATAAATCAATGTAAAGGCAAGATGCACCCACTGCTAGCTCACAGCAGATTCTAAATTGACAGAAATGGGGCTTATGTTTGCACTCTGAATTCAATTCCTTTATTTAGAAAGGAGAGTACACATTAGGCCAGTGTCTTCAAGAAATGCTGGCACTGTGGAAGAACTACATTATTTTTTTTCTGACAGTAAGGAATGATGAGCCATAAAAGTACAAAATAAAGGAGTTCCCTGGAGGCCTAGCAGGTTAAAGGCTCAGCATTGTCAGTGCTGTGGCTCAGATCACTGCTATGGCACAGGCTAGATCCCTGGCCCAGGAACTTCCACATGCCAAGGGCACAGCCAAGAAAAAATGAAATAAAAAGAAATTAAAGGAAATAAAAAGAATTCTAGAGAATACTAAAGTTAAAAAGGAATAGAATTACTATATTGTTATCATAAAAGTGTAAAATATACCTAAATCAACAAAAAAGGAATAGAATTACTATATTGTTATCATAAAAGTGTAAAATATACCTAAATCAACAATAAGAAAACAATTTCCTTCTGCTTTTCTGTATCACTTTGAAACTCACTTTAAGTGTGCTCTGTTTCAGGAAACAAAACAAATTATTTCCCCCCCAACCTCGTGTTCCCACAATATCCCATAAACTCCTCTAATATAGCAGTTAGCACACTCTATTTGTGGTCTCTTTATATCTCCAAGTTTTTTCTGCAGTCAGTGAGTTTTGTTTAAAAAGGAAAAAAAAATGAATGAAATCAGTTACTGTCAAAATCTTGTATGTCGTCTCTAGCCCCATACATAAACCAACATATGTTGTGTTGTGTTAAAGACTACCAGTTCCTTGCACAAGGATGGTTCAATGTACGCAAATCAATCAACGTCATAAACCACATAAACAAAAGAAAAGTTAAAAACCACGTGATTATCTCAATAGATGCAGAAAAAGCATTTGACAAAGTCCAACATCCATTCATGATCAAAACTCTTATCAAAGTGGGAATACAGGGAACATTCCTAAACATAATAAAGGCCATATATGAAAATCCCACGGCAAGCATAATACTCAATGGAGAAAAGCTGAAAGCCTTCCCACTAAAATCGGGAACAAGACAAGGATG
>PVHT020000142.1:899823-915158 GCA_004024745.2 Catagonus wagneri | reverse complement strand
AACAGAAAAGAAAATCACGAACTTGGGGAACAGACTTGTGGTTGCCAAGGGGGCGGGGGAGGGGTGGGGGAGGGATGGGAGGGAGTGGGGATACCTACTGCTTTAATGATGGAATAGCAAGGAGCTCCAACTGTAATGCACGGGGAACTATATCTAATTACATGTGACAAATCCATGTATGTACATGTAATCGGGTCACCACATGGTGCAGTTCGAAAATCTGACAGAAATCTGTAAACCAGCTATAATGCAAAAAAAAAAAAAAAAAAAAAAAAAAAAATAAAGACTACCAGTTCCTCTTCCAGTATATTTTTTCCAAAGTAGGCACTGCTCTTCATACCAAACCTGTATACTTTGGCCGCTTCACTCTGCATGTCCTACAGCCTTTTTCCAGTATAATATTCCTTTCATATATATACTCTCTAGAGAAGCCTGCTCAAGCTAGGGGATGAAAGATATTCAAGTGCACAAATATTTATCTATATGCAGTCATTCATTTATTCATTCAACAAAAATTTATAGAGGAATACAGCCCCAAACAAAACAATTATTTCACTTGGCCTCATCTGGGTTCCAATCCAGAGGTGATGACAGGGAATTATGGAACAGGTGCCTTTATAACTGGCCAATTAGGAGGTATTTATGTGAGCACATAATAGAGGAACCTAGCTCAGACTGGAAAGCCAAAGAAACCTGTTTCAAAGAAGTAGTACTTAAGCTAAGATCTTAAGTTTGAATGAAATTAAGTCAGGAAAATGGTGTGTGTGTTTGTGTGTGTGAGAGAGAGAGAGAGAGGGAGAGACATATCAGGGAAGTACTGCAAGCAGAGAAACAATATACACCAAGGTCCTTGGTATAAAACCTGTCACACTCAAGGCACAGAGGGCTGGAGCTGAGACTGTGGTGGGAAAGCATGCAGACCCTCATAGGTCATTGGTTCTCAATGTCATGGGAAAACTACCAGACTTGTATTTAAAATAACCACTCACTGTAAGTTCCTGTTGTGGCTCAGGGGTTAAAACAAACCTGAGTAGTATCCATGAGGACACGGGTTCGATCCCTGGCATTGCTCAGTGGGTTAAGGATCCAGTGTTGCCGTGAGCTGTGGTGTAGGTCACAGATGCAACTCAGATCCCGAGCTGCCATCCGAGTTGCTGTGGTTGTGGAATAGGCCAGTGGCTATAGCTCTGATTCGACCACTAGCCTGGGAAACTCCATATGTTGTGGGTGAGGCCCTAAAAAGACAAAAAATAACCACTCTGAGGGGTGGACAGAATGGTTCCCATAGTTGCTCTGGGGAAAATGGATTTTAGAGCACCAAGAATGGGCATAAGGAAGCCAGCTAATATGCTAATCTGAACTATAGCGTTAAGAGTACCCTGGACTAGAGCGGGGGTGAAGATGAAGAAAAGATAACATGTGAGGAATATTTAGGAGACAGACTCAGTAGGTTTGGTGACTGACTAGGAAAGGGAGGTAGAGGAAGTGACAAGGACAGCACCGTCAACTCTTCTTATTGGCCAGAGGGGCACTTGCATAACAGTGGTGGTGGGGGCAGGGGGAAGGTGTCTTGTCTTTTTTTTTTTAAGGCCATACCTGCAGTATACAGAAGTTCCCATGCTAGGGGTTAAATTGGAGCTGCAGTTGAGGCCTATACCACAGCCCCAGCAATGCCAGATCTGAGCTGCCTCTGCAGCCTTAGCTACAGTTTGCAGCCATGTGAGATCGTGAACCCAGGCCAGGGATCCAACCACATCCTCACTATGTCAGGTTCTTAACTCAGTGAGCAACAATGGGAACTCCTACAGTGGGGTTTTTAATAAAATAATAAGGAAGTATGAATGGTGAAGGTGGTTGGAAGGTAAAAACTGCCAGTTACTAAGTTCTGGGAAGTAAAGCACAGCATGATGACTATGCTTTAAATAGGATGGGATTTTCTTTTTCTTTTTTTTTTTAATCCTGTAAGGTGTGATAGGAAGAGTCCAGACTTAGACCTGCTTAAACTGAAATACCTATGATATATCCGTATAGAGATGTCAGAATAATTGGTGGATATATTCAGGAGGACACTTTAGGGTGTTTCAGCATATAGATAGTATTTAAAGCAAATGGAGTGGATGAGATCACCTTGTGAGAGAGGTGAGCAGAGAGAATGTTAAATGGAAAAAAATTTTTTCCTACTTTTATGTTTTAGAATATAAAGATATCTTAATTACCTACATATGACAGTATCGAGTATTTTATGGCTGTGGTAATACTTAAGTATAATTTTTAAATATAATATAATGATTGCATAGCAAATTATTCAAGAGTTATTGACTTGAGACTACATTATTGATAAGGAATATTAATAGGGAAGAAAGGGGAGTAAATTGGGTCACCATATTTTCATCTTCGTTTCTCAGACCTATCTCAAAGCTGCTGGATCCATTAAGGGTCCCACAGATAGTCCCTGCATAGCATTCCAGTCTGGATGCCAGTCCTTACACACAGGAGGCAATGGCCACAATAAGACCTGGATTTGTCAGGAAAACTACATCCTTTTTGTCTGTGCCCCCCATGCTGTTCTCTGAAGCTGTAGTTTTCCAAGTCTCAACACATGCTATTATCTATCTTTGGAACATCAGAATGTGTTGAAATAAATTTTTTTTTCATTTGGACTTTCAAATGAAAAAAAAAAATTTGCAATATAAAGCCATCTCACAAAACAAAGAAATTATTTGCTCTGCTATTCACTCTTCATAGCATCTACCATTCCCAGTGTAGTCAGTTATTAGAGAAACCCGGAGAGGCATGAATTCAAAAAAGTAAGGAAAACATAAGGTTCAGTTGAGTTTAGAGATGATATTAATTCTGAAATCCTAGAGCAGCACTGGTGATGAAAATAGCAAGTTCAATCACAGACTTAAGTCACAGTAGGCTGAAATTATTATTTTCACCCCAAAACTGTTTAAAAACCAAAGACTGATACTTGTTTCAGCAGTGCGAAAAGGCTTAGGTTTTTATAAATGCCTTCCTGGGAATGAATAACAACCAGGATAGGCTCTGATCTGCTAAAACTGACTGAAGTTTATAATAAAGCCTGAGGGAGTGTATGACTCACAAAGTCATCAGAGCCCTTATTAAGATTATTAACTTAATCTTAGTGACCCTATCCTTCAGTGCAAGAGCCAAGATTCAAGAGAGTTTCTGGCTTGACTGCCAAAAAATTCTGAACAGAATTTTTTTAAGGTACATCATACCAGGTTATTATATAATGAAACCTGAATATAAAACAATTCAAAGTCATGTGGTTTCTCAAAAGATAATTATTACATTTTGGTAGCCATTCTACAAACTGAATGGAAAAGCCAAATGTTGAAAGACTTGACCAGGGTACATGCACCCCAAGCAATTAGTTAGCGAGATTGGTTATGTTGCTGTCACGCTTACTAGTTTTACCCATCACGAGTGCATAATAACAGAAAAACCTTATATGTTAAGAAAACACAAAAATGTTATTTGAGTCTGAATGTAACCTTTGTTCTTTTCTTATTGAGTGCACTTACAAAGGCCTAATTAACCATGGCAGGTTTTCTTAACCTTCTGGGGGTCAAGGATTCCTTTGAAAATCTTACAGATGGTCTCAACACTAATAAGTGCAGACTATGTAATTTCAAGGTGCTCGTGAACACCCTACACCCTTCCACTGGCTCCCTAGAACCTCTGCCATGTAAGGTATAAGGGACTGTGAGTTTCTTACACTTACAGGGGGAGGAGACTCACCACTGTGAGTACTTTCTTCTGGCAAATACTTACTTGACCTCCCCTCAAACTTGTCACAATGTTATCTTACCTCTCTCTTCTTTTTTAATGAACCTCCAAAGTCTTCACCTTCCACACCCTGACTTACTATATTTACCAAGCTATATGGATTCACAAGACCTCTTTCCTATTTGAAATACTATGGCACAAAATTGATTTTAAAATTCACATCCTTTTGACCCTTCTGATTCACGAAAGCAAATCTGTTGGTACGGAAAGATTTTAAGAAAGCTCGGTTATCTTGGTCATATCTGTTATGAAGAAAATCATCAAATTATCCTTAAGTAATAGTTTTGGGTTTTTTTTGGGGGGGTGTTGTTGTTACTTGGGGTTTTATTTTTTTGCCACACCCAGGACATATGGAAATTCCCAGGCTAGGGCTCAAACCTGTGCCTCAGCAGGGACAAAACCAGATACTTTACCCACTGGGGAAGGAACTCCTTAAGTAACAGTTTTATCAGACTCTGTAAATGCCAGGTGGTAACACAATTTCTTTTAAGGATGTGTTCCAGTTTACATCATATACTTCTCAAACACTGCCAGAGCAAAACACTTAGAAGGTCATTTCCACCTCATCCCAGTTCCAAGAGCCTGTGATTCCAAGAAGTCTTACCACAATCTGAGAAGTAAAAACTTTTCCTTTTGTTACATATTTTAATTGATATTAGACATTGTTTCATTATAAATAGCATTAGAAGATCAGATTAGTTGTTTCCTTTCTGCAGAGATGTTTCTTGCATATGATTATGAATGAGAGTTAAACTCTAATTACTTTAAAGAAACATTGTAATTTGGGGAAGTATTAATTCATACTTTTCTGCTACAAGTCCAGAATCTAACACCACAAAAATACTATAAAATACATTTTGGAAAGTACTTACTTTATGAAGAGAGATGGTTTTTAAATGCAAATATTTGGAATACAGCAATTAATTTAAATAATTACACAATAAGGAAAAATGAATCTATCTGGTCATTTATATATAACTCCAGGTACACAAATTGAATTAATCATGATCTGTGCTTCATGACATACTTATCACTGATTCATGCATAGTTCATTTTACTTAGTAAAATTGTTAAATCCTACTATACCCATTACTCTTGGTGACATTTTCTCCCTTACACAAAAAGAGTGGCCTCCCTCTATTTCATTTATTCAATAAATAGATATTCTTTTGGTAATTATGTCTCATTCATCCAGACATGTATAAACAAACCCTACTTATGCAAATAGGAAAGCATGAGCAGCATGTTCAAAGTTTTGAAGAAATAATCCATTTAACTCTATAGAGCCATATTTTGACAGCTTAATTTCTATCATTTCCAAAAACAGTGGTAGGGGGTGGGGGAGAACAAGCAAGTGTCTAATGGGTCACAAAATCCAGGACCTTTGCAGCATCTATTCAAGTCCTGATTATAGTTAACCCATTATGAAAAATAAATCATCCATCTACTCATCCCATTTCTGTTTCATCCTGTTTTTGTTTGCATCATGTTCCTAGTACCAAAAAAGCAGAGGAATAGGCAGGTGTAAATAAAACTATGGACACAGGTTTTATTTCAGAAAGGACAATGATATGGAATTCTACAAAATCCCTGGAGCACTTAGCCCAGAGATAAGCTGAGGGCCTCAGAGCATGAGCCCCAGGTTGGGGCTGGACATGTCTACCAGCTTCCAAATGATCAACCAGTCACCTAAAGCCAAACTAGCTTTTAGATCCACAGATATGAACTGCTGTCGGTTAGCTATATAAGTGTTCTAAATTTCAGCAGAGCTAACAATGAAAACTATATAGTTTGTAAATGCTGTTTCTCTACTGAACAAGAATAAAACTGAACAAATAAGTAGTAACTGATATTACTTGCAAATGTTTAATTTCAAATTAGTCCCTAAAGTGTTATGATATAGAAACCTACTTGAGGAAAATGGCACATTAAATGGCAATTGAGATCTCTCTCTTATGTGTAAATTAAAAAAAATTTTTAAATGGCCACACCTGTGGCATATGGAGGTTCCCAAGCCAGGGTTCAAATCTGAGCTGTAGCTGCAGGCCTACACCACAGCCATGGCCACACAGGATCCAAGCCACTCTATGACGTAAGCCACAGCACATGGCCACGCTGGATCCTTAACCCACTGAGGCCAGGGATCAAACCTGCATCATTATGGAGACTATGGCAGGTTCTTAACCCACTGAGCCACAGCAGGAACTCCTAAAATTAATTTTAAATCTTAGTTTTTGTGCAAGACAGAGAAGTCCAAGACATTATTGAGACATTTTACCATCTTGGTACACTAGGTCATGGAGGCAGATTTGACATATTAGTAGGACAGCAATTACCATTTCCTCCACACCCTCTACCCTACAGGAAATGGCACCCAGAAATCACTCACTCATTTCAGGCCCAAGTGAACTCACCTTTTACTCACAGACAAAATTAACAAGTGTTTAAGAATACTACCTAGTGGAGATTGGATTAAGATGGTGGAATAGAAGGACTGGAGCTCGACTTCTCTCCCGAAAAAGAGCAAAACTACAAACAAATGCCGAGCAGCCTTCAACCAAATGGACTGGAAACTTCCAAAAACGATATTCTACTACAGAAGACAAAGAGGAGACCACATCAAGAGGTAGGAGGGGCGATTATGTGACAGAAGCAACTCCATAGCTCCTGGGTGGGAAGCCCCACAGACTGGAAAGTAACTGCATCACAGAGACTCAGCTACAGGACAGAGAGTTCTGAGCCTCATGTCAAATCCCCACACCTGGGGATCGGGCACAGGGAGAAAGAGCCCCAGGAGCATCTGGCATTGAAGGCCAGCAGGGCTTGTGTGCAGGAGCTCCACAGGACTGGGGGAATCAGACACCCCATTCTTGAAAGGCACACACAGACTTTCATGTGCACTGGGTCCCAGGAAAAGCAGTCTCCATAGGAATCCGGGTTGTATCTGACTGCAATTCTTCGAGGATCTCCTGGGAAAATAGGGGTGACTGTGACTTGTTGTGGGGAAGGACAATGGAGGTGAAGCTCTCAGGAACAATCATCAGCCTGCATTTCTCTGGAGGTGGCCATTGCTGGGAAAATCTGGTCCCTCCCATCAGCACTGAGAAGCCACAGGCCAAACAATAATCCAGGTGGGATCTCAGCCCTACCCATCAGTAAACAGGCTGCCTAAAGACCCCGCAGGCACACAGCCAGCCTCTAATCTCATCCAGAGACAAAACCCCAACCATCAGAGGGAGAGGAATCAACCCCACCTACCAGTGGGCAGGCATCAGTCCCTCCCATCAGGAAGTCTACAGCAAGCCCTGCCCATACCAGCTTTAGTCACAGGGGAGGCAAACACCTGAACTAAGAGAGGCTACAACTCTATTGTTGGCAAAAAGGTCACCACACCAAAAACTTATAAAAATGATAAGACAGAAAACTATAACACAGATAAGGGAGAAAGAGAAAAGCCCAGAAAAACAGCTCAGTGGTGAGGAGATTATCAGCCTCCCAGAAAGAGACTTTAGACTGTTGATGCTGAAGATGATGCAAGGCATTGGAAATAAACTGGAGGCAAAGATTGATCATTTACAGGAAACACTGAGCAGAGAAATACAAGCTGTAAAAATTAAACAAGAAGAGATGCAAAATACAATCACTGAAATAAAAAATTCCTTAGAAGCAGCCAACAGTAGAATACACGAGGCAGAAGAAAGAATCAGTGAGGTGGAGGACAGATTAGTGGAAATCACTAATTCAGAAGAGAAAAGAGATAAAAGATTGAAAGGAAATGAGCTGAGTCTCAGAGAATTCTGGGATAATGTTAAACGCACCAATATCCGTATTATAGGGGTGCCAGAGGGAGAAGAGAGAGAGAAGGGGACAGAAGAAATATTCGAGGAGATAATAGCCGAAAACTTCCCTAATATGGGAAAGGAACCACTCAGTCAAATTCAGGAAACGCAACGAGTACCATATAAAATAAACCCAAGGAGGAACACCCCGAGACACATATTAATCAAAATGACCAAAATTAAAGACAAAGAGAAAATATTGAAAGCAGCTAGGGAAAAGAAACAAAGGACATACAAGGGAACCCCAATAAGGTTATCAGCAGACTTTTCATCTGAAACTCTGCAGGCCAGAAGGGAGTGGCATGATATACTTCATGTGATGAAAGGGAAAAACTTCCAATCAAGATTGCTTTACCCTGCAAGGCTCACATTCAGATTTGAAGGAGAGATCAAAACCTTTACAGATAATCAAAAGCTAAGAGATTTCTGCAACACTAAACCAGCTTTACAAGAAATCTTAAAGGAACTTCTCTCGGCAGAAAAGGAAAGGCCACAACCAGAAACAAAAACACCACAAATGACAAGGCTCACCAGTAAAGGCATATATACAATAAAAATACTAAATCATCCATGCACAACTATGTTACCAAAATTCGAAATCGTGAGAAGAGAGCACAAATGCAGGTCATTGGAGATGCACGTGCAATTAGGAAACCAACAACTTAAAACAATCTCATTTGTGTATAGACTCCTATATCAAAACTTCAGGGAAAAAAAAAAAGCAACAAAAACCCCAAACAGTTAATACAATGGCAATAAGAACATATATATCAATAATTACCTTAAATGCCCCAACCAAAAGACATAGACTAGCCGAATGGATACAAAAAACAAGAAAACAACCAACGGATCACTGAAGAAAACAAAGAGGAAATTAAAAACTACCTAGAAGCAAATGACAACAAAGACATGACACTCCAAAACCTCTGGGATGCAGCAAAAGCAGTGCTAAGAGGCAAGTATATAGCAATACAAGCCTACCTCAGGAAACAAGAAAAAGCACAAATAAACAACCTAACCAGCTAGAGAGGGAAGAAGCCAGGTCATGGAAACAACCTAAATGCCCATTGACAGAGGAGTGGATAAGGAAGATATGGTACATATACACAATGAAATATTACTCAGCCATTAAAAGGAACGGAATAACAACATTTATAGCAACATGGATGAACCTAGAAATTATCATACGAAGTGGAACCAGTCGGACAATTAGACAACAACACCAATGCTACCGCTTACACGTGGAAACTAAAGAGACAGAATGAACTTCTTTGAAGACCAGACAATAACTCACAAATTTTGGAAAACCTTGGTTTTTCAAGTAAGACAATCTGGGGGGTGGGGGGATGCACTTGGGTTTGGGACACAAAATCTATTGAATTGACTTATGATCTTTGTACACCTATAACTGAAATAAAATTCATTGTTAATATGGAAAAAAAAAAAAAAAGAATACTACCTAGTCCTTGGGAGTTCCCTTCGTGGCTCAGTGGTTAACGAATCCGACTAAGAAACATGAGGTTGCGGGTTCGGTCCCTGGCTTTGCTCAGTGGGTTAAGGATCTGGCGTTGCCATGAGCTGTGGTGTAGGTTGCAGACGCGGCTCAGATCCCGCGTTGCTGTGGCTGTGGCATAGGCCGGCGGCTACAGCTGTTAGACCCCTGGCCTGGGAACCTCCATATGCAGCGGGTGCAGCTCTACATAAAAAAGGAAAAAAGACCAAAAAAAAAAAAAAAGACTACTACCTAGTCCTCAAAATGTTCTCCAACATAAACTCTACAAATGTTTTCTTAGGTCAGTTTCCCAAGTCAATAGAAATAAAAACAAAAATAAACAAATGAGACCTAATCAAACTTACAAGCTTTTGCAGAGCAAAGGAAACCACCAAGGAAAAAAAGAAAAAAAAGCTGTGGTGCAAGGGGCTATGTCTCTGCAGAGCTGGGACACAGGTTCGATGCCTGGCCCAGGACAGTGGTTTAGGGATTTGGTATTACTGCTCCTGCAGCATAGGTTGCAACTGCAGCTTGGATCTGATCCCTGGCTAGAGAACTCCATGTGCCATGGGGTGGCCAAAAAGAAACAAAAAAAGACAACCTACAGAATGGGAGAAAAGAGTTGCAAATGGTGTAATCAACTAGGGCTTAATCTGGAGTTCCCAATGTGGCTCAGCAGAAACGAATCTGACTAGCATCCATGAGGACACAGGTTTGATCCCTGGCCTTGCTCAGTGGGTTAAGGATCCGGCATTGCCATGAGCTGTGGTATAGGTCACTGACTCAGCTTGGATCTGGCATTGTTGTGGCTGTGGCATAGGCTGGCAGCTGCAGCTCTAATTCAACCCCAACTAGCCTGGGAATCTCCATAGGATGCAGACACAGCCCTGAAAGACAAAAAAAGGCGGGGGGGCTTAATCCCCAAAATATACAAACAACTCATACTACGCAACTACAAAAACAAACAACCCAATTGAAAAATGGGCAGAAGACCTAAATAGACATTTCTCCAAAGACGACACACAGCCAGTAGGCACATGAAAAAAATGCTCAACATCACAAATTATTAAAGAAATATAAATCAAAACTACAGTAAGGTACCAACTCACACTGGTCAGAATGGCCACCTTTAACAAATCCACAAATAACAAATGCTAGAGAGGGTGTGGAGAAAAGGGAACCTTCCTACACTGTTGGTGGGAATGTAAACTGGTACAACCACTATGGAAAAGAATAGGGAGGTTCCTCAGAAAACTAAATATAGAATCACCATATGGTCCAGCAATCCCATACCTGAGCACATATCCAGACAGAACTTTCATTCAAAGAGTTAAAAGCATCTCTGTGTTCACGGCAGCACTATTCACAATAGCCAAGACATGGAAACAACCCAAATGTCCATTGACAGGTGACTGGATTAAGAAGATGTGGTACATATATATAATGGAATACTACTCAGCCATAAAAAAGAACAAAATAATGTCATTTGAAGCAAAAAGGATGCAACTAGAGATTCTCATACTAAGTGAAGTAAGTCAGAAAGAGAAAGACAAATACCACATATCACTTACATATAGAATCTAAAATACGGCAGAATGAATTTATCTACAAAACATAAACTGACTCACAGACATAGAGAACAGACTTGTGGTTACCAAGTGGGGAAGAGGAAGGGAGTGGGAAGGACTGGAATTTGAGGTTAGTAGATAGAAACTGTTACATTTAGAACGGATGGACAATGAGGTCCTACTACATAGCTCAGGGAATTACACCCAATCTCTTGGGATAGACCAAGATGGAAGATAATATAAGAAAATGAATGAATGGATCACTTTCTGTACAGCAACTACAATTTTTTAAAGTAAGAAAATATATTTCAAAAGAAGAAAGTATATATATATGCATTATTGGGTCACTGTGCTTTACAAAAGAAACTGGCACAACACTGTAAATCAACTGCACTTTAAAAAAGAATAAAAAGAATACTGCCTAGTCCTTATGACATAGTCACAAAAGAGAAAGAATCTAAGAGGCACAGAATCTGGTATGTGTTGGACATATGGATTGTGCTTACACAAAAGCACAATTAAAGAGACATCTCCAAACAGAATCTTAAAAGCAAACAGAAGCTGTTTTCTTAAGCTTATGATGTATTTCAGCATAGCTTTCAGTGTTTTAGAATTTTCCAGATAAATACTCCCAAGCATACTTTTTACCAATAGCAGATGGAAAATACTGTATCTATTTCTTAACTAAGGCAATTTGGACTAAAGGAAATTAAGACACAATACACTAAGCCAAGTCAATGAAGACATTACTGCAGCTAACCTTGTCAGACAGAACGTTGAAAGAGAATCAAGTTCAATATTTATACTCTTAAGAGGGGAAAGTTTTGCTTCAGAAAAATATTTGGTAGTTTCTGTTCAGGCACGTTAAGTACACTGAAAAACCACCACTAAAACAAACTGGAATCAAATTCAACACAATGGCATGTGTTTTTCAACCTGTAATCAACACCAAGAAATAGATCCCTCTGGTTATTAAAATCCTGGAAAGAAATCATAATTACCCCATATGGGAAAATGGCCTTTAAAGCATGAGTACTTTAGATAAAACAGTCAATGTCTAATCCCACATCTACTGATTTTCAAATTCCTTGAACAGAAAAACAGTAAAGCCAATGCTTTCACGAATGGGAGATTTCAATCAGGTGTCCTTAAATCAAGAAATTGAAATCAAGTTACTTGAATTTAATAAGTATATAGTAATAGTATATCTGAATTTCATTATTTTCCAAGTTAAATTTTATTAGGTTAAGTAGGCCCCAGCTACAGAGAATATGAAAAAAAATTTTTTTCACTTTAAAAGTGTAACACCGAGTGCAGTAATTCCACTGGTAGGCATTTACTCAAGGGATATGAGGACAGGTCAACGCAGAGACTTGTACAAGAATGTAGCAGCTTCATTTACAATAGCTAAAATGGGAGATAACCCAAACATCCATCAACAGAAGTGATAAATCAAACCAGTTAATTCACACAATGGAATACTGCTCAGCAGTACAAAGGAATAAATTACTGAACATGCAACAACATGGATGAAATCTACAGAAATTAAACTGAACTTAAAGAAGCGAGACGCAAAACAGTACTTCCTACATAATTTTATTTGACAAAAGCCTAGAAAACACAAAATTAATCACTGATGAAAACAATCAGAATAGTACGAAGTTGTCTCTGGATCAGGGCCAGGAACTGTCTGGGAAGGGGACACGAGGGAACTTTTTCCTTTTCGGCCATACTGGCGGCACAGGGAAGTCCCCTGACTAGGGACTGAATCCGAGCTGGAGCTGCAGCAACGCTGGATCCTTAACTCACGGCGCCAGAGTGGGAACTCCCAAAGGAACTTTCTAAGGTGATGTAAATGTTCTGTATCTTGATGGGGTGATGGTTATACAAAGACACCCATCTGTCAAGCGAGTATAGCTCAAGTATGTACACTTTACCTCCCCGTGCCCCTCAAAAATCCCACATTGTGGAAATGGGTGGGGGTGTGAGTAAAACAATCGCATCAGAATTTGATCACTGTTAAACTTAGGTGATGGATATATTTTTTTAATACTGTTCTGGTTTTTTTCTTATATGACATTTTCCAAAATAAAATGTTTATAAATATACATCAGTGAAATGTACAATTAAACATGTTTATACCATGAAAGTATGCCTCTCAAGAAGCTTTCTCTGTACACAGAAGACATTTATAAAATTCCACGGAGATCCCCTGTGTCTGTGCTTCACACGGAGAATTTGAAATGGAGCTCATTATTTTCTCCAGCTCCCTTGCCCCCACCCCAGCATGCCTCCCATCTAATGGGCCATCGGAGTGAATATGAGATGGTTGTCTCAGCTACCACCAGTCCCCAAATTAATTCTTCCCTGGCCCCTCAAATATTTATTTCTAACAAATACTGTTACAGAGGGAGAAATCCGAGCTCCTGCATACACTTGAGAAAACAACTAATTTGACAGATCTCAACCTTAGTCTTTATGCCACTACTCTCTGAAGATGGTGTTTTATATAAGTTAATGAGAACGAAACTTTATTTTTTAATCCTGATTTTTTAATCTCATATTCAACTTCTTTTAACCTTTCTTATTTCCCAGCAAGACAGACAAAAATTTTTAGAATAAAATCCAGAGAAGAGTCACCAAAGTCAATGGTCAATTTCTCTGCTACAGACTTAGGAGGTTCAGTCACATACCAGTCACTAAACATGCCTTAGGAGTTTTCTAAATTTTGCCTCAGAAAAATCCTATTGTTTTTCACATAACATGTCCAAGAATCAAAAGCACCATACAGAGGCAAAGAATACAGTGGCTCAGTCAGAACCACTTAAAGCTATGTTAATACCCTCCTAGGTCATAAGAGAATTATAAGTGCACATGGGTAAAGAATCTTCCTGATAGAACCTGAAAAGTAGACGTAAGTAGACTTAAGTATTGGTATCTATCAGTTCTCTGAAGCCAGCATATGATAATCCCTGACCCAGGAACTTCCATATGCTATCGGTGCAGCCATTAAAAATTTAAAAAACAAAAACATAAACCTTACGGGTACCTATGAAAACCAAGTGCTGTTTAGGTGCTAGAAATATATGTAATAATTCAATGTAATAGTGAACAAAGAAAGCAGAATTTGTGCCTTCATAGAGCTTACTTTTTAGTAAGGAAGGGGAAACAGGCTTACAAGAAGGGCTGAGGATAAGTGCCATGGAGGAGACTCAGTATGGAAGGTCACGCAGATTGCTATTTAATACAGCTAGTCAGGAAAGGCATCTCTTATAGTGACATTTGAGCAAACCTGAAGAGTGGGAAGTTCCAGAATTCCAGGCAGAGAAAATGAAAACCACAAAGGCCCCATACAAGAGCCCACCTGCAAACTGAAGAAACAAAGAGCCAGGGTGGGCCCAGTGCAGGGTTATGGTCCGAATACTGGAGACCGAAGGGGGAGGGGCACAGAGGATGTAGGCCTTTGTGGGCCATTTTCAGTCTGGGCATCTAGTGTGCGAGATAGGAAGCCATTGGAGGACTGTGAGCAGAAATGATCCTACTTAATGTTTTTTAAAAAATTACTAGCTGTATGAGAACAGAGAGTAGAGTAATAAAGGTTGAAGCAGGAAGACCAGTTCAATCTAGAGATCACAATGTACTCAGAAGAATTAACTTCATTTGTTTATACACCTGCATTTCTTTATACAACCCCATATTCCTGTAGCTAAAACAGCCATCAATTAAACTGCTCTCTTGCTACTGGCTTGGAGAGTTAGAGTTTTTAAGGGAAAAGCAAGAGTCATCTTACGTCACTTTTGAGGCTCTTGTTTGATCTACTGGCTAGTTAGTGGTTTCTTTAGATTAATCTAATAAGTAAGTAAGACAAGAACTGCTAGTTTCCCAAACAACAAACCTTTTAAAAAATATTCGCTCACAAATGTCAGAAAAAAAATTGTCATTTGCATGCTAGGTACAAAAGACTTCATGTTATTGAAGTTATTCATAACCCTCATCACAACATTTCTATACGGTCATACTCAAATTCCATTTAACTAATATTCCCAAAAGATAGTAAGTCTAAATAAAAATATCCTGCAAACCACAAAAAACCATCACTACTCTCAAACTTCTGTTTCCTAATTTATGAAAGGTCTCTCATAATGAAGACAGGCTCTCAATCACTCTCTCTCTCACTTAAGTTGAGCAAACAGCCTGTCTAACAGCTGCCTCGCCCAAACCCTGTGGTTAGCACTTTCGGTTATAAAAAGCCAGGTAGAAAAACCACCTCACACCACACACCCTTCAGGACTTTCAGCCACACTGGAGTGTTATTAATTGGTTTAAGAGGGTGTCAGAAACACATGCTTTCCTGCACACTTTGGTGATTTCATCTTATACTCAGAGCACTCTGATAAATCATCCTGGCTGTGTAAGGAATCGCAGCTGGTGAGTATTGCTCTTTGATGATGATCAAGCAGTACAAAATAAGACAGTGAATCCCACTTTTTAAAATCTTGTTTCAGCATCTTGTGTAACGTTACTAGGCAGGATTTTTAAACAAAAACAAATGTTATGATTCACTTTGGTTTTGCAGAAACCTAAGCCCCCCTTGGCAAAAAATTGATGGCTTTCTTTCCAAAT
>PVHT020000142.1:817859-898823 GCA_004024745.2 Catagonus wagneri | reverse complement strand
CCTGTAACAGCTACATATACTAAACGGTATTTCCTCACCCTTACTGAATAATGTTGAGAATCTACCTCCTTCCGTTCTACTAACAAGTAAAGAGATTCCCTCCTCGGGCGGCAGGCTTTGCTGTACCAACATCCATTACAGACTTTATCTCATCCATTCCCTCTCCTTTTCCCTTTCCTTCAATCACAAACTCTTATTTCATTTTCGTTTGTTTCATCATACTATACTGAAGGCATTCTTGCAAACTGCCTTAAACCCTTGCCGGGATAAGAAGAGACAGAAGAATGAAGACTTCTTTCTCCAGGGCTAAATTTAAATATACAGGCCGAGCAATATGGTGAAAAGAGGTGTGTGGGTGTCTACTGCAAGATTTTCCCGTTTCTAGGAGAGAAAAGGATAAAGAGCATAAAACTAAAGGGATTTGAGAATCGTGTGTGTGTGTGTGTGTGTGTGTGTGTGTGCGTGCGCGCGCATTTGTGTGCGTGGAAAATCATTCCCAGGGTAAAGGGGAAAATTCAGGAAAGGAGGAAGAAGACAACGATCAATCGAGGCAGTCACTCACTCCTATCCCTCCCGATTCCTCCCCACGCCACTGCAGAGCTCTGCGCTTCCCAGAAAGCTCATCACCCAAAGGGCAGATTCCCGAAACCAAAGCAGAGCCCGAGTCCCGGGCAGGCGGTCTGGAGAGATGGGGAGATGGGGGTGGAGAGACAGGCGATGGGAAACCATCTGGCTAGCGAAGGGACGAGCAGACCAGCGATGCCAGATGAGATCGCTGGCCTAGATGGAAAGGCAGGGCCGGGCTGCCAGGACCTACCTGGAACAGTGGCGATGGAGGATGCCTCTGGCACCTCTGGCTTCTCCTCCTCAGCTTCCTCCCGCTGCCGTTGCTGCTGCTGTTGCTGCTGCTGGATGAGGCTGAGGTCGGAGCGGCTGAGCTCGGCTCTGGCGGCCGCCGGGACCAGCCGCGCCTTCAGCAGCACTGCGGCCAGGCCGAGGAGCAAGGTGCAAGGGACGCGCCGGCTGAGCCTAGCCATGGCCGAGAGCCAGAGGGCCGCGGCGGCATATTGCGGAACTCCGGGCGGCGGCGGGCGCCAGGGCTGCGGGCTCTGGCAGCGCCCGCCCGCTCGCTCGCTCCCCCTCGCGCGGTCTGCCTCGCACACCCTCACCAGGAGGAGGAGGAGACCCGGGAGGCGGAGGGGACGCTGGGGGAAGGGGAGGGGGTAGTTAGCATCCTCTTGCACGTGACGAGCGGGGCGGAGCGACAGCCCGGGGCCCCCTCTCTGTCGTCACCCGCCGCTGGGCTGCTCCAAGGCCGAGCGCTCCGCAGGGTGCTGGAGTGCTGGTGGCCTCCGAGGGTAAACTAAAAAGGAGAGCTGGGGGTGGGGAGAGCTGACAGAGCTTCAGATCCTCCAGGCCCCTACCGAGACACAGGAAAATTTTGCAGAAAGTAGAATAAAATTCCCCCACCTGACCCAAAGTTGAAGAGAAGGGATCATACTGATTACCCTACTACAGCATTCAACGCAGCACCAATGGGTCGGAAAGCCAGGATCTCTTAACATATGGGCTTTGGGCCCTTAATTAGCCAGAAATTAAACTGCGGCTCTCAAAATTTTGATTAAACTTCCTCTTTCTGCCCAAGCGGGTATTGTTTTTCTATGTCATAAAATATTCTTAATCACACTTCCTCTAATTGCAGTCTACACTTTTAATTTGTTCAAAAAATATTTTTTAAATGTGAACCAGGTGCTCACCAAGTGCTAGTATTTACTCAGGTGCTTGGAATAAGCAAGCTCCAGTCCCTGCATTCTAGGTTCTCACTACCTGTTGGGGCAGAAGAACATATAAACAAATTATAATCCAGGGTGGTGGCTGCCACTGGAGAAACACTACAGTGCAGAGGTTGCACTGAATTGGAAGAAATTAACTATGTAGTATATGGAAAGGGCCTATGAAACACTAGGAGAGGTGGGGTTTAAAGAAGAACAGGACTTCCACAAATAGGTGGGTACAACCAGGTTATCTAAAAAGTGGAGTTGTGTGTGTGTGTGTGTGTGCACAAAGCCCAGAAGTGTGTAATAGCACAGTGTGTTTGGAAAACTGTGAGCAATAATTATGACAGTGACAGTATTTTAGACTGAAAAAGAGAATGGAGATTGGGCCATTAAAAAAATAACAGCAGGAGTTCCCTTCGTTAACCAACCGGACTAGGATCCATGATGATGCAGTTGGATCCCTGGCCCCGCTCAGTGGGGTAAGGATCCAGTGTTGCCCTGAGCTGTGGTATAGGTCTCAGACACCTCTCGGATCCCTCCTTGCTGTGGCTGTGATGTAGGTCAACGGCTACAGCTCCAATTCGACCCCTAGATTTGGAACTTCCACATACCGAGGTGTGGCCATTCAAAAAAAAAAAAAAAGCAAACGCTCCTATAGTACCTACTGCGTCTGTGCACTGTTCAAACCCTTTATATATGTTAACTCTTATAATAACCTTGGATGCTATAGAAGGAAACTGAAATTTACACTGGAAGTGATTATGAATAGTGAAAGAGATTAGTCAAGGAAGGGACTTGCTACCAGTCTGCATTTTAGAAGGATCACTTTGCTATCAATATGGAAGATGGATTGGAGTTGCCGTTGTGGCTCAGTGGGTTGATAACCTGACTAGAATCCATGAGGATGTAAGTTTGATCCCTGGTCTCCTTCAGTGGGTTAAAGCTCTGCTGTTGCCACAAGCTGTGGTGTAGATGGAAGATGTGGCCTGGATCTGGCATTGCTGTGGCCGTGGCGTAGGTCAGCTGTGCAGCTCTGATTTGACCCCTATCCCCAGAACTTCCATATGCCACAGGTGCAGCCATAATTTTAAAAAGGTGGGGGTGGCTAATAAAGAGCCAGTGAGGAGATGCTAAAGATTTGTGAGACTGGAAAGGAGTAGGAGATTCAGTATGCAGGGATAGAATCAGTAAAAATAGTTGATTGTTTGGGTGAGAACAGAAGGAGAACAATGAGTGTTTAGTGTGACACTCAAATTGCCTTACTGATATCTTGGGTGGCTGCTTATGACATTATCAAAATTAGCTGGTACCACTGACTACAAAATAGGTGATTGGCCATGGCTCATTCAGTTGTAGTCCCTTCGCATTTGGAGTGCCTGTGGGACATGTCATAGTATAATGTAAATATGATCTGACTGTGACATCACATCATTTACCATCAGAGTTGATTCAGCTGATTTGGCGGATTGGACAATCTCTTTCCATACTTACTAGTCTTTTATATGTTCCTCCCAATGTTTCCAACTTGCTGGAAAAGAAGAAATTTCTCAGGAGTGGAAAATTATTCTTTGGCCAAGGATATGAAACTAGTGCCTATATACCCATAAAGTAAAATAATAATAATAGGCATTTTACATACAATATCTCCTCAGAGCAGTTCTACAAATTAGTTGTCACTACCCTGTTTAGCAAATGGAAACACCGACAATCACAGAAGCAACTGTCTTGCCCAAGGTTGCACTGATAATATGTGACTTTACCTTTCTGCACATTTGAAATATTTACCATGAGCTTATACTACCTTTTTAGTGATTTTTTAGACAAAAATTAAAAATGCAGGCTACATAATTTTTGGAAAGTAGATGCCAAAGTTAGGCCCCTCACACCAAACACCACTTTTCCATCATGGCTTTGCCTCACCTGTGGGAGCAAAACTATGGGGGGACGGGGGCGGCTGAATGCAGAGAGTCCTCATTAGTTTAGTTAGGCTGTTTTTGTTGCATTTTCTTCCAATTAACTCTGCTTCTAGAGAGAAGAAAGGAGAAAAAGGAAATAGCTCCAAAAATGTGACTGGCATATCAGAAGGAAAGGAATGCTATGAGGATTTCTGTAATCCTGCATTATAGAAGCCAAGTTACCTTTAATATATCAGATAGAAACTGACCTTCCAGAGGCAAAGCCACTGATATCACAGCCCCCAGCAAAGGGTGTACATCAAATCCTTCAATACTTCATACTGTTGAAAGAAATAATTTGTCAATCAAGGTGATTTTTAGATGTTTGTTTGTTTGTTTGTTAAGGGCCGCACCTGTGGCATATGGAGGTTCCCAGGCTAGGGGTCTAATTGGAGCTACAACTGCTGGCCTAAGCCACAGCCACAGCAATGCTAGATCTGAGCCATGTCTGTGACCTACACCACAGCTCACGGCTACGCGGGATCCTTAACCCACTGAGGAAGGCCAGAGATCAAACCAGCAAACTCGTGGTTCCTAGTCGGATTTGTTTCTGCTGTGCCACAATGGGAACTCCAAGATAATTTTTAGGTGTTTTTAAATGCCCCATTACTCCTATAGCTCATGCTTGATTTCTGTGCAATATACAAAGGTCATATTATTTTGATGCAATCAGGGCTAGTAAGTAGTGACTCAAAAAAGTAGGCTAAGAGACAAAAAAATGTTTTAAATATATTTTAAACTGCTTATTTTACTTTAAATAAATAAGTATATATTCATTTACCAATTTTTTGATGTAGGGCCAAGAATTTTTTTTTAATATCCAGCCACATCCTAGAATTTGAAGTCATAAACCGCATTTATAATGCACCCCTATTATTTGCATTTTTTGTTAAGTGGAAAGAGTTTTTAAAGACTCCTGACCTAGGCAATTTGAATGCCAAATCCTTCTATTTTGAACTTTCCCCAATTTTACAATTTTCTGACCCACTTAGTATTAAACTTAGTTTTCATCGAAAAATATACTTCATTTAAATGTATATTTCAGCCATTCCTTATAACACATACAACTGCTAAAAACAAGTATGTGAACAAACATAACTGACTTTCAGCACAGACACAAACCAACTAACTGGTGGGGGAAAACCAAGCAGGTGTTCAGAAAGGAGTATCCTGCTAACTGCATGCAATATGGTGTCAGCCAGTGTGTTTTACAAAGGAATGGAAGATGCCAGTTGATCTAGGAAGTTATTTTCAAGTTCCACATTCATAATACTGTTCATGCTTAATACAATGTAATCATTAATGTTAGAACTTCATTTTAATACATATACCGATAAAGCCATCAGAAAGCAGAGTGTAATACCATGCATACATAATAGTTCTTCTCCACTTAAGATCTACTTATAGCTCCCTATTGCTCTTAGAATAAAGTCCAAAATCCCTAACAGATTTACAAAAGTCTTCACAATATATCCTTTGACTTCGCAGTCTCGTCTTTAATATTTCCTACATAAACACAGAGATGGGGGTTGGGAATGGGGAAGAGAGGGGAAGGCAGGGGAGAGGTAGGGAGGGGTGGGAGGGGAGGGATTTCTTTTATTCCCTTGAACTAGACTTATCTGGTTGCACATATTCATTTCCTCTGCCTGGAACGCTATTCTCTCATCTCTTTAACTGACAAGCTCCCACAGAGCCTGAGGTTAACTTAGGTACCCCCCCCTCAGATACATTTCTTGACACTCTTAGCTTTGATTAGGAGCCCATGCTATGAACTTTCATGACACCTCAGATTTACCCTTAGGACTCTATTACTTAAAATGAATATTTTCTTGCCTGTATACTCACTAGTGTAGGTTTCACAAAGGCCAGGGCCATCATGTTCACAGCTGTATCTCCAGCTTTTGCCGCAATGACTAACAGTGCTTGTTTACTTGGTTATTAAATCAATTTTAAGAGACAGAACTATTAGTTGATGGAGAAGGGCCCAGAATCAGACTGCCTATTATCCACCCCACACAGCTATGTGATTTATAGAAGCTTTTAGGCCTCGGTGTTCTCACCTGTACAGTGGGAGAAATAATTGAGCCTACAGGAAGTTCAAAATAAGATAATATATAAAATGTGTAGAGTTTCTTGCTGATTCCTATGGTGTGAAACAACACATTAACAAAATAAAGGAGAAAAATCATACGAGCACCTTAATAAATGTAAAGAAAGTACCCAACAAAACTCAACACCCTTTCATGATTTAAAAAAAACTCAACACCCCTTCATGATTTAAAAAAAAAATCCCTGACCAGGAACCATGAGGATGAGGGTTTGATCCCTGGCCTCGCTTAGTGGGTTAAGGATCCAGCATTGCCATGACCTGTGGTATAGGTCACAGACCCCGCTTGGATCCTGAGTTGCTGTGGCATAGGCCCAGCAGCTACAGCTCCCATTTGACCCCTTGCCTGGGAAACTCCATATGTGGCAGGTATAGCCCTAAAAAGAAAAAAAAAGGAAAAAAAAAACCTCTCAAGGAGTTCCTGTTGTGGCTCAGCAAGTTAAGGACCGGATGTTGTCTCTGTGAGGATGCAGGTTCAATCCCTGTCCTAGCGCAGTGGGTTAAGAATCTAGCGTTGCCGCAAGTTGCAACATAGGCCAAGATGTGGCTCAGATCTGGCGTGGCTGTGGGCTGTGGCTGTGGCCGTGGCTTAGGCCGGCAGCTGCAGCTCTGATTCAACATGGGAACATCCGTATACCACAGATGTGGCCATTTTTAAAGAGAAAAAAGATCTAAACAAATTAGATATTAATTAGGTACTAGGATAGATCTTGAGGACATTATGCTTAGTGAAATAAGTCAGATACAGAAAGACAAATAGAGTATTATCTCACTTACATGTGGAATCTAAAAAACAGAGCAAGCATATATATAAGCTTATGGATATAGAAAACAGATTGGTGGTTGTCAGAGTTGAGGGGAAGTGTTGAAAAAAATGGATGAAGGGATTTCAAAGTACAAACTTACAAAATAAATGTCATGGGATGTAAGGTATAGCATGAGGACTACAGTTAATAATACTGTATTGTATATTTGAAAGTTGCTAAGAGTAGACCTAAAAAGTTTTTATCACAAGCAAAAAAAATTTTTTAAGTCTATAAGCTGATGGATGTTAACTAGACTTATTGTGATGATCGTTTAGCAATGCACACAAATACTGAATCATCATGTTGCACACCTTTAAAAAAGTTATGTGTTAATATAACTCAATAGACAAAAGAAAAGCATTTGACAAAATCCGGCAAATACTCTTTCATGATAAAAATGCTTAGCTAGAATGGAGTTTCCATAAACTGGTAAAGGACATCTACAAAAACCCAAAGATAATTTCATAATTAATAATGAAAGACTGAGGGCTTGTTTATTCGGAGCAAGACAAGCATATCTACCCTCATGACTTTTATTCAGCATTAGAATTAGAAATACTAGAGGTTCTAGCAAGAGCAATTAGGCAATCAGGCAAGAAAAAGATATAAAAGTCATGCAGATTAGAAAGAAACAAAATTATCTCTATTTGCAGGTGACATGATTTTGTATATAGAAAATCCTAAGAAAGCCACTCAAAAACTATTAGAACTAATAACAAGTTCAAAAAGATTGCAAGATACAACGCCAATATACCAAAAAATTGTATTTCCATACATTTGCAATGAACAATCCAAAACAAAGCAATTTTGGAGTTACCATCGTGGCTCAGTGGTTAACGAATCCGACTAGGAACCATGAGGTTGCAGGTTCGATCCCTGGCCGTGCTCAGTGGGTTAAGGATCCGGCGTTGCCGTGAGCTGTGGTGTAGGTTGCAGACGCGGCTCGGATCCCACATTGTTGTGGCTGTGGCGAAGGCCAGCTACCCCTAGCCTGGGAATCTCCACATGTCACGGATGCGGCCCTAGATAATGCAAAAAGACAAAAAAAAAACAAAGCAATATTGAGAAAGCAATATTCATTTATAGTAACATCAAAAAGAATAAAATACATAGGAATCAACTTAACAAAGGAAGTGCAAAATTTATTCTTTTAAAACTATATTACATTGTTTGAAGAAGTTAAAGAGGATCTAAATTAATGGGAAAAACTCACATTCATGAATCAGAAAACTTAACATTGTTAATATGACAACATTCCCTGAGTTGATCTACAAAATCAATGCAATACTCAACAGAATCCCAGCAGACTTTCTTGTAGAAATTGACAATGATTCTAAAAATCACATGAAATTGAATGGGACCCTGAATAACCAAAACAGTCTTGAAAAATAAGAATGAAGTAGGAGAACTCACATTTCCTGATTTCAAAACTAACAACAGTCCCGTGAAGGCCAGCCTGGGAATGGGTGGCCTGGAGCCCTACATGGATTAAACTTTTATCTCCAGAGTGTTTGCCATCAAGGAGGAGACCATAATGAGCATCAAAATGATCCAAAACAGCCTCACTGGGATCCCAGCTGGCTACTGCTTTGTAGAATGAACAGATTTGGCCACAGATAAGAAGTGCTTGCATAAAATTAATGAGAAACCTCTTCTACAAGCCACACCTGCAAAACACTTTAAATTGAACTATACCACTTATGAGAAATAATCAGATAATACGGCGTACTATTTTGTTTAGTGTGTGGGGGGGTGCTGACCCACAATATGGAGAATAGCCTGCTATAGGAATTCTTTGTCAGCACCTACCCCTCCTGTCCAGGAGGCAAGATGTTTTGGCCAGACAGGTATGTCTAAGGAAGGGCTATCATTTTGTGAAATTCGTGGATGAACTGGAACAGAAGGGGACCCCAAGAGAGTGCCAGGGAGCAGTGAGATGATTTGGGCTCTAAACTGGTGCTGCTGAGTATGGCAATCCCTAACGTGAGCTATGTAAAGTCAGTGGAATATGGTCAGATGTGCAGTTACAGCTACAAACAGTATTACCAGCAGTACCAGAAGTACTATGCCTAACAGGGCTAGGACCAGAACATGGCAGCCACAGCTACAGTTACCTCCACTACAGCTCTACCTAAAGCACCATGCAGACATAGGAAGAAGTTTGAGAGGATGCACTAGATGAACCTATGACAACCCGGATGTGATAGAGCAGAGCGAGGGCTGTATGATGCACTGATGGACTGGCAGCCCCTGTACACAGTGTCTTCATAGATCCTCACCATGAGGTAGCCAGGACAAAGGAGAAGACAGACTCCTTTAAACATATACATACATACATGATCAATAGATATCTAAAAATATATATATCAGAGGGGTAAGAATATTTACTTTTTTGGAAATATGATTTTTGAGATTTTAGTAATCAATGGTTTCCTTAAATTATGACTATTTCTCCAACACTGCTGCCTTCCTTTGAGTGAACCATTTGAGTTTGAAAATCAAATAACTGTTAATGAGGGTTGAATAAAGTTCACATTTGTATTTCTTTGAACAAGGATCATTTATCCACGTATTAGATAAGAGTTTAGGATTATTAACCAAAGTTGGTCATAGGATTCAGTTACTAAACTCTGGGTTTAGAGGTCCTTCTCAGGTGACAGGCATGTAAATCATTAAGATTCTCTGGAATCAGGAGTTCCTATTGTGGCTCAGTGGAAACGAATTCGACTAGGAACCATGAGGTTGCGGGTTGGATCCCTGGCCTCGCTCAGTGGGTTCAGGATCTGGTGTTGTCGTAAGCTGTGGTGTAGGTCACAGATGTAGCTCGGATCCCGTGTTGCTGTGGCTGTGGCATAGGCCAGCAGCTGTAGTTCCGATTAGACCCCTAGCCTGGGAACCTCCACATGCCGTGGGTGTGGCCCTAAAACGACAAGACAAAAAAGAAAAAAAAGATTCTCTGGAATCAGCATGCATGGATTACCTTCTGTGTGTTAAACACTGGGCAACTTTATCTATGTTATTTCAGGTATCCTCCCCCAAAGCCCCCTGCCAACACATTTGCTCCAAGGGTAGCAGCTAGGTAGAACAGTTCACTAGGCACTTCAGCTGAGATGGCCCAGTGCGTGATGAGAAATGATGGAGCCATCTCAACGTAGATTACAAGACTCAAGAGAGTGTTTACTCTAGGACCGGGTCTAGATATTTTTTCAAAGCCTGGATTTTTTTAGGAACAAGACTGTTGAGGGGCCATCTATGTGCCAAGCCCTCCATCCCTGCTCTTGTGTTTCTTGACTTTATCCAAATTTATTAAATAGATATGAATCTTTAAAAAAGAGAACCCAGGAAGCTAGGACTCTATGATTTGAGAAATTTTCAACATATCCAGATTGCAAAAGATGCTAAAATTAAGAGATTTACTGTCAAGGGAGTTTGCTCAACAGAGAGCACAGAGACTATACAAACTTTTGCTAATATCTCAGAAATTTTTCCTTTGAAGAGATTGTGTGACTCATAGATTTCCCTCAGACAACTCATCAGAAGCCAAGAGTGGAGATGAGATTATTTAGGAAAGCTCTGTGTAATACTCTCTGTTCTAATGGAGTGAATATCCTTGACAAACACATGAGATCCGTAAGGGTCTTGCGAGTTATATATCAGCAGAAACACTGTCAGCTTGGTCTAAAGGTCATACAAAATGAAAAATGATATTGAATCTACCAGTAGAAACAAGCTGATAACAATTCTCATGTGCTACAGTTCATGGGGGGAGGGGAGGATTACTCAGAAGGTAAAGTCATGAACCACAGAGAATTAATCACAGACTTTGAAACCAAATGTAGTTTGTTCAGCTGGATTTTGGAATTGCTTGTACCAGTAACTTTTTTTCCTTCTATATTTTCCCTTTTTTTGAACCAGAATGTCTATAATTGTAATCAAATGCTTGTCTTACTGTGGTTTGTTGCAAGAAGATAGCTTGTTTCTTAAGTTTCACAGGGCCCCATATAGAGAGGAATTGTATCCCAGGATGGATCATACCCAAGCCTTGTTCATATTTTAGATGATGATCTTTGTGACATTCAAAGCTCCTGAGATTAAGAAGTCATTTTGGGAGTTCCCGTTGTGGCTCAGTGGGTTAGGAATCTGACCAGTATCCATGAGGATGTGGATGTGAAGATGCAGCTTGGATCTGGCATCGCTGTGGCTGTGGCATAGGCCAGCAGCTGCAGCTGCTGCGGCTGATTCAACACCTAGCCTGGGAACTTTCATTGCCATGGGTGCTGCCCTAAGAAGACAAAAAAAAAAAGTCATGTTGGACTTTGTGTTGATACTGTAATGGGTTGACTTTGGGAATGGGTTGAATGTATTTTGCATGTGAGACTGATGGGAATCTCTGAGGGCCAGACATGGACTGTGGTAAACATAATAATGTCCTCCAAAAGATGCCCATGGTCTAATCCCTGGATTCTGTGAATATGTCACTCTCCATGGCAAAAAGACTCTGCAGTAATTTAAAACTAATTCCTTGTCTAAGGCATGAGGTTTTTGGGCTCATCCAGTGACCAAGCCTGTGTGGGTCTGGGGGCAGGTGTGAAGTAGATAATGCTAAGAATGTGAAGTAGATAATGTTAAAAACTAGATTTGGAGACTCAGAGGTGAGAAGAGGGGACTCTTTCTGTAGTGTGTGAACCAGATTCTCTGCTCTGACATTAAATCACTCCTATACTGCTGCTGTTTTATGGTCCCCTTGAGAGGATCAGGGTGTTTAGTGGGAATATGGTAAAATTAGTTGCTTCTATATCATCCCCACTGTTACTTGCAAATCACTGAATTCCCATGGGATGATTGTGAAAAGACCCTTCAGATTCCATTTGTGCTAGTAATTTATTACTACATGATGTTGAAGTGCTTGGCTCTAGTTTAGTAGTAAAGGCTCAAGTCAGAAAGTCAAAATTGGTATTACTAAGGAGTAAGAAATGTGCTTATTCTTTAATAAACTCTTCCCTTTCATTTCCTCACTAAAAACATATACTGAAAAATTCAAAATCATTCACTTGCCTGCCAATTAGGCAATAATATTTCTGAATTGTAAAGGCATTTATGTCACTTATTATCTCAAAAAGAACTTTTAACTTCACAGTTCAAACATGAGATTTACAAGCCACCACACCATTCTTGATTCCTATGGTAAACTTACCATGTACCCTACCCATGATCAGAATAATTTCTATTACTCAAGTAGAGAGCATAATTCTCCAGATTAAATACTACTACATTTATACATCACTTAGCTCTTTTTGTGAACAACTCTGTAATAATTAATATTCTGAATACAAGACTGACTAAAAAATAATTCCTCAAGTTTCCATTTCAGCACTCTACTATCTGAGAAATGGTGTAGAAGAACATGGAGATTTAATTACTTGGAAACAAATCAGGTTATTTTAATAACATGGAGGTAAATTATGGTATAAATTTCAAATTCAAAATCTAAGTGCTCTTTTCATTGAAACATTGATTTATATATTTGCTATGCTTCAGGAAATGAGGCTAACAAGGAACCTGAGTGTAAAAGGAAATGTAATTATATAACTCTCTAGGCAATTCGGAACCATTTAGAAAATGAGTAAAAATATTACAATTGACCCTTGAACACAGGGGTTAGGGGTTATGATCCCTTGTGTAGTTGAAAATCTGAGTATAATTTATAGTTAGCCTTCTGGATCTGTGGTTCCTCCACATCCAGAGTTCCACATTTGGGGATTCTAACCAAGGATAGGAAAAATCCATAACATGAAAAAATCCATGTACAGGTGGAGCCATGCAGGTCAAACCCTATTACTCAAGTCAGCTGTAATTGGAAAAGCATAGGTGGTGGACCAATTGGTATTCAGGCATTCCAACCCATTTACCAGCTAATAACACATCTATTGTAAAAGCTGACCAGTAATTCAGGCAGTTTTGCATATCAGAAAGCATACTAGACAAGGTGTTTGAATACATAAACTTTTGTCCCAATCTTTCCAGCAACTGATTTGAACCCTCTGGGCATGCTTAGCAATATGAAGGGGGTGAGGAAAGCCCTTTTAGCAATTTGATCATGACCTGGACAGACGGTGTTATTTGTGATTGCCCTGTTTGGGATTTGTGATTCCAGAATTTCAGGTTGCTAATTTTTTTCTTTTTTCTTTTTTGGCTGCCCCTTGGCATATGAAGTTCCTGGCCTGGATCAGGTATGAGCTGCAGCTGTGGCAACAGCAGATCATTAACCCACTTGGGATTGAACCTGCATCCTAGCGCTCCCAAGAGGCAGCTGATCCCATTGCACCACAGCAGGAACTCCGCAGGTTGCTATTTTTGATGAAATTTGGGAACTTTGTGACTTGAAATATTTTCTTGCCCTTCTCTAAGATTCCTTTAACACCTAGATTGTCTGACAGATAACTGAGGCGGGGTTGTTTTTTCAGTCCCCCTTTTTTTTTGTGTGCTAGTTTGGATGAATCTTGTTGATCTCTACGTTCACTGATCCTTTTACTCTATCCACTTCACTTGTAACCCCCCTCCAATGAATCTCTGATTTCAGATATTGTAATTTAGTCTGAAGATTTTTCACCTGAGTCTCCTTTGTTAGTTTTCAAACCTCTCCTGAAATGCCCATCGTTTCATACTTTTCATTAGTTCCTATATACTCTTTAACATATTTATCATAGTTATTTAAAGTGATATCTGTTCAGTTGTTTGTAGGTCTGTTTCTATTGACTACTTCTTAAAACTATGGATCACTTTTTCCTTTCTTCCCATTTACACACTACATACACAGACACAATATGAATGATACATTGCAGAGTCTTTAGGTTGGGTTATCTGCCTTTTGAGCAGATAATTAAATTTCAGATGGACCACCTTAAACTTGCAGAAGCTTGGTTTCATGCTGTGCTAGGTTGAGGCACTTTGTTTTTGCCCTCTGTCCATCAATCTTGAGATATACTTATTTATTCCAAAGGAACAGATCCTCTAGGGATTCAGGAAAAGCCTGAGGCATTTCCAAGGCCCTGCCACTACCTAAGATTTGAAAAGCAGCCTCTTGTTTCTCCTGCACTGGACAGTAGCTGAAATAACTGCTCAGCTCTTTCAACCTTCCATCTGTAGTTTTCCTTTGGGGCTCTCACTAAAGCAAAGTCAGGGTCAGGGTCAAGCCAGGGCTTTGATGGGAAAATATTCCCCCTTCCCACAATGTGATTCCTCCTTTTCCTGACTTTCTCTTCTTGATTTCTGCCATGCTGGCAGTCCCCCTCCAATCTCCCTCAACTCTGATCCTAACTCATGTTGGCTCATGTGATTAAAAAACAAAACAAAACAACATAATAGAAGAAAAATATAAAGTGCTTGCACAAGAGTGGCACCATATACTCAAGTTTATTGAACAGACACAAGTTACACATTGGAAACTAATAAGCAGAACACTGTACTAGTTTTCACTAACTCAAATCAAGTTAGCAAATGACAAATTTTAGAACACATTTTATGTCTCACCCAATGTGGGTGATCACAAGAGAACTACATAAAGAAAATTACTTTCTATGTTATTTAGACAGCAAATTAATTGATATACACAGCTTCAAAGTTTCTTTAAGATATTGCAAAGTGTTTCAAAACTAGTAGGGAACAGTTCATGTCAAGCCTGAAATAAAGTGTAGAATGGACCTTTTGGGGTAAATAACTTCATTTGTATATCTATTGCAGAATCACTCCTTCCTGCTAACAAAAATACTAATAAATTTGTTTAGATTAGGTTTACTAAATTAATAATGACTTTGAAATATCTAGGTTTGGTTATATTATTATATTGCACTTGAGAAGAATAACAACAAAAATCAGACTCAGTACCTCTCCCAAGAAGCTCACTATGTATCAGAAATTACAATGAAATAAAAGCATATATGCATGCTACATGTTCAGAGGTTCACCGTTCAAACTATCCTACCATATCAACAAGTTTAAAGGGATACTCTCCAAAACACTGAGTATTAAGTCATTTCACTTACCATTTTATATCCTGTATTGAATTTTCAAATTTTATGTTGTTTTCTCATTAATCAAACTATCATATATACAGGTTATCCAAGATCACAAGCACAGTGACACTGAGATAGGCAATAGTCATACAGAAGTATTCAAAGAATGACTTATTCTTTGCCAAGCTCAACAAGGCATTTTGTAAAAAAGGAACATCTATCAACTTACAGGTGTTAGCCTTATTAAAAAAAAAAAAAAAACCCAGCTGATCTATCATATACTAAACTTTTGCCACATAAATCTCTTAGAGTCATGATTCACTAACAAAAATCTTTCACAACCTCTTAAAGATGCCAATATAGTCTTTCTAATTAATACTTGAATTTTTTAATATAAAGTATAACTGAGAATTTACTATAAGTACTTTCATAACAGGTTGAATTGTGTCATTAATAGTTTGATTGTTTTACATTTCAGTATTAAGAACTTAATCATAATTACAATAATCATTAGTCACAAAAAAAGTAAAAGAAAAGGAAAGAGCATTCCTTATATAGATGTTTCTCAAAATATCAATTCTGAAATAAATGCCTATGTAAGAAATCAACAACAGTATCAGTATTTCTTACCAATATCAAATGTTTTAAATATTCTATTCCAACCACGCGTGTTTTATTAAACTGAATCCAATTATGAGAATTTTACACACAAAATGGGTTTCAATTCTCAATAAATCACAAACACAGCAGTGACTATTTTTTGACATTTTAACCAAAACATTCACATGCTACTTGAGGGTAAGAAGAATCCCAACATTCTTCCACATATTTTCCTCAAAGACTAGGTTTTGAAATTATATTCCTATCATATTTTTGTAGAGCTATAGATAATCACTTTTTAAAAAGAAAATACTATTGCTTAAAACTACATTTTATAAGAGCAATTTAAAACATCATGTTAATTTCCATGACAATGCCCTTCAATCTCCTTCCTCCAGTTAATGTTCTCCCAACTGAGATATTCTGGCTCCTCCTTCAATCTCTGGTAAAAGATTATACCTTGAGATAAGAGGCCATAAAAGAACAGATTGTACAAAAGCAAACAGTAACAATTATTTTTTTGGAAACTGTAACTTTCTAGCCAACAGATATTTTCAGGAATGACTACTTTTAACCTAAACAGGTCAGGTTAAAAGAATAACTTTTTGACCATCTGGTGGCAGGTCCTAGGATAAAAGTATTTTTTTCTTTAAAAAAACTTCAAATTTGTTGGTAATAAATATACTTATTGCATATGACTAAGATCTTTTAAGCGACTAATAAAACCTAATTACAACACCTATTAATTTTGAAAACCACTAAAGCTAAGTATAGGGTCTTAACATTCCAACTTGTATTAACTCACCTGCATGTGCCTCTACTCCACGAACACATTCTAGCTTAGCCACTTGTATAGGGAGTTATAACAAAAGACGTGGCAAGGTAAATTTCTGTTATGTTTCAAACAGAAAAATATTCAATTCTTTAAGGGAAATAAAAGCCTATTAAACTCTCAATTCCCAATGTACAATATGATATAGTTGCACAAAAATAGGTATAATTAATAGCTATCCCCAGGCCTTGAGGAACTGTTAATAATTCATATATTCTCCTCTAGAAGATTCATCACCCTACAGATTTATAAACTTCAACTTGCCACCTGTGCAGCTTTTATTTAAGAATCCTAGAAAAGCAATTTATCTTAATAAATTTAAAAAGTTTTAAAAGGTTTTCAATAACTTGAATTGTTTGTAAAATAACCTCACAGAAGTCATTTTGAGAGCTGGGACTGGTTTTACATATTACCCCTTGCTTAAACTGTGGTAATATCCACATGAGTAGCATTATGCTATTGCTAGAAGTAACCCAGTGAGCTACTATAAGAATTTCGATTCCAAGCATTTTCCCGTGGTGTTGGAAGGTGGAGTGCAAGTTCCTGCAAGTTGTAAATATTCCTCATTGATCTTGATACATTCTCAGTAATAGTTTTGGAAATATAAGAAAAAAAACCACATATATAGGAGGAAAATAAATTAATCCCAACTAAAAACTCTTGCTCTAAGAACAAACTATTAATAAGCAATTCTATCAAAGAACTACAAACATAGGCTTTTAATTTAAATGTTTTTTTTTGTATTGTATATAGCCAGACTGACGCAATGGAATAAACATACTTTGGAAATGCTTTCCACCCCATATGGTTTTAAGCATCACGATGTCTAACAGAAATTAAATATTATACAAAAAAGGCATTTTTGACTATAGAACTAATTTTTAGTATAAATTGACTTAAAGGACTTGAAATAGAATTTATATAAAATAAAATGTAATAAAATGGATTATAGATAAAATATAAATAAAAATTTAATAGCATGTACCCAATTTTCATAGGAAAACAAAAAACTGTACCTTTGCTATTACAGAGTTTTGATGGGATCATTTGCTGTTTTTTTTTCCTAAAGTTCTACCACGTAGGTAATATTAAAATCCAAGTTTATGCTGTTAAAAAGTTAGCTTGAAAACTCAACTGTAGTGTAATGTGCATTAATATTAAGTATCTGTACAAACGATGTGGACACTAAGGAATAAATCTGGATTGCTTTAAAATAACAAAAACAAAGAACAAATTCCAACATACAAGATGAGAAACAATAATTATAGGAGGTACTATTTTATATAAAGTGGTAACTCTGGTACTACCTGTCTTTAGTACATTGAAGAGGATCTATCACTTGAAACATTATTATTTAAATACCTAAAAATACAAATCAGTGGATGTATATTAAATGTATATCTGAAATTAATTATAATGAAAAGGTGGACAAATATTGCTCTCACTTTGTGGTTAATACCAATGGGCACCATCAGTAGTGAAGTCTTGATATTTTATTCCCCCTGAAGGAAATTAAAATCTATAATGAAGTTGGTACTTCTAATGGGTCAGGATGTAGCGTAACTTTAAAAATCACAGTTAAGTTTCTGAGTTTCCTTCACCATTTTCATGAGGTTGAAGCTGTTCCCTTTCCTGTTCTTCTTGAGGTGGTCGGACACGTTTAAAAAAGCCCATCTGTCAAGTAAAACTAACATTACTGTCATATCAATGGAGGAATATTGTAAGTATTCTAAGTGACCATATTATGACCAAGATAATTTAAATGGCACTTTGTACAATTTTTCTTCCTTCAAATTATCAGGAATGCTCATCAAGCACCATCATTAAAGATTAAAGGTCCCTTTCTTCTTCTCTTCTTTTCCTCCCTCCCTTCTCCTTTTCACCTGTTTTCCCTCCCTCCCCCCTCTTCCAAAGTCCATCACTTACCCTGTACATTACAAATACCAAAACAGCCAGTAACAACAATCCTGCTAGAACTGCTAAAATGATCACCCACACAGGCACTGGCATGGGTGCTGGCTGAATGCCCCAGGTGACATTAGTGGTAACCTGTTGGGGGGAAAAGTTTTTGAGTTAGAAAATAGTTCACTGAACTATTCAACAAATATCTGAAGTCTAGTATATTTTATTTTAATGTTACATTATTTTCTTATATACAATAATTTATACATTTGATAGCAATAGCATACACATACACACGTGAAATTTTCAACAGGTTAACCACTGACTGCCTCTGAAATGATTTTTAAATAATGCAACCCAGTATTAGTTTTGGAAATATAAGATCCCACTTAGGTCCTCAAATTAAAATGCCTTCACTTAACTGCAGTTAATTTTCAACTTTCTAACTTTGTGGGAGAAATTCCCCAAATTTTCCCCTGTGAAATTTAGTATATGCTAAGAATCTTATATAGGATAAGATGCTAAAGTAAATGGTCTACCTTTAATAATTTTTTGGGTTGGGGGGAGTAAAATAGTAATATTAAACTAGATTACAATCTATTCAAATAGTTCAATTACTTTAAATTATCAAAATAGTTAAATTGCCATTATTTAAAATAAAATTTAAATATCTAAGGTACTGAACTGAGTGCACTTATTCCATTTCCCCAAATCCATGACTTACTAATGTGGAGTTGAAGAGGTCCTCAATTGGAAGGTTCTTATAAGGAAACTCTATGACATTAAATGAAGCAGATGACTTCAGAGAATACGAATGATTCTGGTTTTCTTTCTGTATGGAAATTACAATAAAAAGATTTCCTAGATGTCAGGCCTTTTTCATTCATTTCTTTGAAAAAAATGGGTAAGTTTGCTGAATGCTGCATCTGTTCACTTACATTCATAAAGGTCTCGGTCCACAGCAGAGACTTTACATACAGGATTGCACTCTTTCCTCTGTCTAGTCGCCCCACCTGGCAGACAATCTTCAAGCATTCAGCAATGCCACAACCCTGCCAAAAAAATTATTTTCTTAAAAGAAAAGGTCATTCTATCATCTCATAACATATAAAAATTAGACACTGACTTGTTTTATCTAAAGGCTGAAGTGATGATCCGGAGACTTTTGCCTTGTAGCAGTAATGTTTAAAATGAGCGTGATAAGGAGTTCTGCTGTGGCTCAGTGGTAATGAACCCAACTAGTATCCATGAGGACATGGGTTTGATCCCTGGCCTTGCTCAGTGGGTTAAGGATCCAGTGTTGCCATGAACTGTGGTGTAGGTTGCAGACGCAGCTCGGACCTGGTATTGATGTGGCTGTGGCAAAGGCCAGTGGCTACAGCTCCAATTTGTCTCCTAGCCAGGGAATTTTCATATGCTGAAGATTTGGTCCTAAAAAAGCACACACACACACACACACACACACACACACACACACACACAAATGAAAAAGAGAGAGAAATCAAGAGAGCAGCCTAATAGTTGAGTCTATGAATGCTTCTTATTATGAAGGGGTTGGTTTTAATGTGATTTATTATAGAAGGGTTGGTTTTAATGTGATTTATTATAGAAGGATAAGATCCATAATATTAAAATGTTTATTTTAATAGGTTGAACTCAACATTCTTTAGGCAAACCCAGAGCATAGTGATTTTAGTTAGACATGAACATCAGATCCCAATATGCCTGTGGAAAAGATAAAGAAACACAGTGAATCTTTAATAGTTATTTCATGTCAGACCTTTAGAAATCAAGTAGCATGATTCAGTATCTTTGCAGTATTTTTACTGAATCATGTATCAGTAACTTTAAGGCAGACAGTCAAAAGTAACAGATATTCTCCACCTTCTATATGCTGGTCAAACTGCACTAGACATGTCATATGCATACCCTTCACAACAGTGCTATCCAGTAAGTGACACTTCCAACTGATAACTAGGAACAGATGCAAACTTCCTTGACCTGATAAAGGACATCTATGAAAAGCCCACAGCTATACTTACTGGTGAAAGAATGGATACTCTTCCCCTAAGATCAGACACCAGACAACAATTCCCACTCATGACACTTCTATTCAACATTGCTCAGAAGGTTCGAGCCAGTACAATTAAGCAAGAAAAAATAAATAAATAAAAGGTATACAGATTGGAAAGAAAGAAGCAAAGCTAGCTCTATTCACAGATGACAGAAACTGATACATAGAAAAATTTAAAGAATCTACAATAAAACTACTGAACAAGTATAGGAAAGGTAGAGAATATAAGATCAGTATTATACATATGAACTGTTTCTCTATACATTAGTAATGAAAAATCTGAAAATGAAATTTTAAAAATAATTCCATTTAATTTTTTTTTTTCAGCTGTGCCCACAGAATATGAAAGTTCCTGGGCCAGGGGTCCAGGGAGGTGGCACAAGTAGCTATAGGGACACCAGATCCCTACTGCACCCCAAGGGAATTCCACAATTCTATTTTAAATAGCTCCAAAAAGAATAATATATTTAGAAGTTATTTAACCAAGGAAACACAAAACTTGCACGTTTTTGAAAACTACAAAATATTTTTGAGAGTAATTAAAGAAGACCTACATAAACAGAAAGACAGCACATGTTCAAGGAGTAAAAGACTTAATATTCAGATGGCAACACTCCCAAAAGGATAGACAGATCCAATAAAACTGCTGTCAAAATTCCAACTACTATTTTTGTAGAAATGGACAAGCTGATCCTAAAATTCATATGGAATTGCCAGGGACTCCAAGTAGCCAAAACATTCTTGAAAAAGAAGAAAACATTGGAAGGCTCACACTCCCTAACTTCGACTTACTGCAGAGCTATAATAATCAAAACAATTTGGTACTGGCAATAGGATATATGTTTAGATCAACAGCATGGAATTGAGAGTCCAGAAATAAACCCACACATATATAGTCAATTCATTTTCAACAATGGAGGCAAGACCATTTAAGAGAAAGAGATAGATTTTTCCAACAGATGATACTGGAAGAACTGGAAAGCCACATGCAAAAGGAGGAATCTGGGCCTCTACTTCACACTTTATACAAAAATTAACTCCATATGGATCAGAGATATAAAAAGTAAGAGCTAAAAGTACAAAACTTAGAAAACCAGAAAACTGAGCTGTAAATCTCCAGGACTTGAGTTAGGCAATGGCTTTTAAAATATGACAGTAAAAATATAAGCACACAAGATATAGACTTGATAAAAGAAATCTGGACTTCTTCAAATTTAAAAACTTTTTTTGCATCAAAGGATACTAGCAAGAAAGTGAAAAAAAAAAACAACTTAGAGAATGAGAAAAATTATATGTAGTAACATCTCTGATAAGGATAGTATCCAGAATATACAAAGAACTCTTTATGACTCAGCAACAAAAGGCCAACAACCCAATTTAAATATGGGCAAAGGGTTGAATACAGATTTCTCGAAAGAAGGTATACAAATGAAAAGATGCCCAGTATCATTAGTAATTAGGGAAATCCATTACTTCATTCTGACAAGGATGACTACATTATTTTTTTAAAGGCAATAGCAAGTGATGACAAGGATGTGGAGAAACTGGCACGCTTATACATTGCTGGCTGAATGCAACAATGGTGCAACCACTTTGGAAAACAGTCTGGCAGTACTTCAAAAGTAACTGATAATCATCAATGAATATAAACACAATACCAGGTTCTCTGCCAGTTGATTATTTGTATATCTGTTAAATTTTAAAAACTTAAGTGATCAGCTCATTTATAACATTATAGTCATTAGATAGGCTGACTCAGAATGGTTATCATCAAAAAGACTATAAACAATAAATGCTGGAGAGGATGTGGAGCAAAGGGAGCCCTCCTACACTGTGTGTGGGAATCATGTAAGCTTATATACATCATGTAAGCTGGTGCAATCATAATGGAGAACAGTATGGTGGTTCCTTAAAAAACTAAATATGCACTAACATATGATCCAGCATTTCCACTCCTGGGAATATATCCGGAGAAAACCATAATTTGAAAAGATACATGCACCCTAATGTTCACTGTAGCACTATTTACAATACCCAAGATATGGAAGCCATGTAAATGTCTATTAACAGAGGACTGGATAAAGAAAATCTAGTACATATATACAATAGAATATTACTCAGCCCTGAAAAGAATGAAATGCCATTTGCAGCAACATGGATAGACCTAGTGAAGTGAGACAGAGAAAGACAAATATCATGAGATCACTAATATGTGGAATCTAATAAAAAATGATACAAAAGAACTTGCAAAATAGAAACATACTAAAGATTTTGAAACCAAACTTAAGTTTACTAAAAAGGAAACATGGGGGAATGGGGAGGGATAAATTAGGGGGTTGGAACTGATATATACACACTACTATATATAAAATAGACCGGTGACAAGGACCTACTGTATAGTACAGGGAAATCTATTTAATACTGTTGTAATAACCTATATGGGAAAAGAATGGATATATGTATAACTGACACATTGTATACTTTGCTGTACACCTGAAACTAACACAACTTAGTAAATACTATACTCCAATAAAAACAACAACAGCAACAAAAAGAGATGGGCTGACTCAACAAAGGTTGATCATAATGCTAATTATTCCCATAATACATTTTTATTGAGACCTGCTGGGTTTTTCCTGAAGTACTGCACATAGTTTCAAAGATTAGCATGAGACCAAGAATGAGGTCAGTTAAGGGGATGCAGCCAGAGAAATAAGTTGGAATATAAAATATTTTTACTAACAATCTACAAATATTTTTATTAGCAAGATAGATCATTTGAACAAAATGTGGCCTTAATTCAATTAGGGACAAGGAAAGTAAGAGGAGTGAATATTATAAAAATATATGGAGTTCTTTCTAGCACAGCTGTTGTTACTTTTGAAATGTTCTTTGGCATCAGTTCTATAATCACATATTTTTAAATATTTGAAGTGCTTGTTGTTGAAACGGCACTTACCAAAGTGTGAACATCTCCCTCACTGAGGGTGAGATCCCGCTTAGTGACAAGATGGTTCCGGTCACCCTGCCCACCAACTGTGTCATTCTTTTCAGTTTGTGAATTTGAGATCTAGGATTACATTAATAAACTGGTGGTAAATAACAATGGAAAATATTTTGCACTGACATTCTGGCATCAACTGTTACACACGATTAAAATATACGAACAAAAATTTGGTATGACAGAAAATTCACCACTTAATATATGGCTAGAACTAGGCACAGAAAATAAGGATTAGAGTCCTTAATATGTGAAAAACAGTTACCTCTCCTTAGCCATCATTTTCTCCCCTTGCACAGTTAGAAGAGAAACAGATAAAATACATAGAAACAGCCTGAAATTTTACAGTGTAGATCTATGATATATGTCATTCATAAGTATACATTTTTTATTTTGTTTTCTTAACTTTCCTTAGTCCAACCTGTGCAATAACCTCTTATTAAATATATGTGCTAGGATAGAGATGACTATATCCAAAAATATATAGAATATAATAAAATGACATTTTCTAGGTCATGTAAGTCAAAAGAGCCAACGGTAAAATGTTGGATCTTATCCCAAAGACAAAAATTTCAACATCCAAACATCCTTGACACAATATTACAAGTGAATAAACCACAATGTGATGAAACAAGTCATATACGGTCACTTAAGATTATCTCTAGAGGCTCACTAAAAACTACATAAATAAATGGTTCAGCAGGACTTCACAGAATTTGTCCTTACTCATTACACAAATAAACAATTTAATCCATAGAGTACTGGTTATGAACTAAAATATTTTTGCAGAATGGGTTTACCATTTAAAACAATTGTTTTAGGAGTTTCGTTGTGGTGCAGTGGGTTGAAGATCTGGCGTTGTCACTGCAGTGGCCTGGCACAGGTTTAGTCCCTGACCATGGAACTCCCAAATGTGGCAGCCAGAAAAAAAAAACAAACAAAAAAAAAACCCAAAAAACCCCAAAACACCCGGTTGTTTTATTTCATCTGTTTCTTTTGTAGATTAGAAAGAAAAACAACAAAAGATCATAATAAAGAGCTGCTTAATTTAAGCACATTACCTTAATTCTCAAAGGGTTGATCTCCATATCTGAAGTGCAGTTCATTGGCCCATCAATATCATACTGAAGGATGTACAACAAAGTGTTGTTGTTATATTTGTAAGGCCACTGAAGATTTAGCATTGCTTTGCTGAATGAACTTGGACCATTGTTTCTCAGCTAATAAGGGAAAGAAAACATAAATACTTTGGGAAAAAATCTATACTATAATCCTTCCCCTACTTCAACTCTAGGAAACATTAAGCAACAGGATTTGAGTAACAGCAGTTTCCATAGTTACTCTAATATAATCCATGATTATTATTATTTAAAAGAGATCAAACTAAACATCTGCCTCTGCATAGGGCAGTATGTATCAGGATGCAAATGTAGAGGAAAATGTGAAGAAGTTATTGATAAGATGGCAAAGACCATTTTCTACCTATATAAACAAAATTTGGGGGATCTACTACAGGCATTTTCAATTTTTCAGTCAGAACTGAAAAATGTCCGCATGAAAATACTCAACGATCTATTTCTTTTACTCAAGTAGAACAAGTTGGTTTTAAACAGCAATTTGCATAAACAGATTTCTTGTCGAATAAAAATGAAGTTAAGAATAGGGAAAAATTCAAAGAAATCTCTGATACATACTTAAACCATGCAGAGTTTTCATAAAAATTAAAGACTTAATTTTTTAAAAGTAGCCTATCTGTTCTTCTCTTTGTTGGCTCTCCACGAGGTATCGGATAAATCTAACAACTGCAAACCTCATAGATGTGCTGAACAACTGGCCCAACGTCTTCCTCAGTCTCAGGGTTCTCCTTGTGCTCCCAATTTGGAATTGGAAGAAAGATATGATCAGGACTTGAGACTCTAAACAATGACCAAAGAAAACCTACCATGAATATTAAAATGATATGGTCAGTTCATTTTCAAAAGTATGTAGAATACAAATGAATAAAATGAGAATTAAAAAAATACATTTAAAAGACAAAAAAAACCCAACACCCAATTATACATGTATGGGTACATGTACACATGTACGAACTACTTTTTATTGACTCTAATGGAACAGGTGAACTGATAAGTTAATTTGCATAAAAGTTCAATAAACTTCTTTTGGGCCTGCTTTTGCCATGTCTGGTTTATTTCCAGAGGATTATCAAACAAATATTTGTGGTTTTGGAACACACCTAGTACCTTCCTTCAAAAGAAGCTACAGGTCTAGTAAAACCACCCTAAGTGTGGAGTGTCTGCTATCCAAAAAAGCCTGGAGTCTGAGAACTTACTTCTAGGAAATAATTCCTTTTTAATGTAGTTTAAATCATGAGAATGAGATACTTCAACTGGGTAATCATACTGACCCTCTTATCTCAACAGCAGCTAAAACAGCAAGGTCAACTTTGTAAGATACAACCGGGCTTACTTTGTCAAAAAGATTGGAGCTGAAAAAGAAAAATAAAACAAATTTAAGACTGAATTGAGCATAATTGTCATCAAAATCATACAGAAACAAATGCAGCAAAACTAAGAGTGAACAAATTAAAAGTGATAAAGAAATTACAAATTAAAAGTGATAAAGAAATTATAAACTGGGGGAGTTCCCATTATGACTCAGTGGTTAAGGAACCTGACCAGCATCCACGAGGACACAGGCTCCATCCCTGGCCTCGCTCAGGGCGTAACAATCTGGCATTGCTGTGAGCTCTGGTGCAGGCCAGCAACTACAGCTTTGATTTGACCCCTAGCCTGGGAACCTCCATATGCCATGGATGCGGCCCTAAAATGACAAAAAAGAAATGACCAACTGTATAAATCAAAATTTTTTCATTAGCATTTAATTCTAAGAGTATGATTCCCATTTAACTTTCAGTTTCGTTTTACAAACTTATAAGCAACAATAAAATTATTGCTATGATGTAAATATTGATTTTAGGGAGTTCCCTTTGTGGCTCAGCAGTTAAAGAACTGGACTAGGATCCATGAGGATCCAGGTTCCAGCCCTGGCCTCACTCAGTGGATTGAGGGTGTAGGTCGCAGACGGAGCTCGGTCAGCCTCACTCAGTGGATTGAGGGTGAAGGTTGCAGACGCAGCTCGGATCCTGCATTGCTGTGGCTATGGTGTGGGCCAGCAGCTGTAGATTTGATTTGAGCCCTAGCCCAGGAACTTCCATATGCTGCAGGTGTGGTCCTAAAAAACAAACAAACAAACAAAAATAAATATTGATTTTAAACTGCTAGAACTAAGTACTAAAATTTTAGCCTGTCGTATTCTATAATACTTAAGTATACTGCATAATGTATTTATAACAAGTAATACTTCCTCAATAGTTGTCAACAGAAAAAGGTTTTTTTCATACCTTTGGATTTGTAAATCAAATTTAACAGACGTATCCATCTCTGATTGTTGGTGCACACTGAAACGAAGACCAGCTAAGAGCTGAAGGAGAAGGAAAAGATGGCAATGGTAGTTAAAAGTGTCTAATTAGTGAAATTTCAAATTCAACGTCCAAAGAAAAAAGAATGGTCTAAAATAGAGTTTTTCTGGCCTCACAATAAAACTGGAAGTACTCTAGCAAAGATAATTGTCTGATCATCTATCAAATCTCTAATTATTTAAGATACTTGTGCTGATCCATAATGGAACCTCTATTTAACAATGATGATTAATCAATTAATATTATATACCTCCCTATAATATTAACTATTCTTTACTACTATCTCTTTATAATATTAACTAATCATCTCCTTATAATATTAACTAATATTTACTTTCTGAAAAATGCAAAAGGAAATGTCTGTTGATCCAATGAAAGTATAGGAGTTACACACAATGATCTGGTTTTCTAGAGTAAACTAACACCTGAACTTGTGCTAATCAAGCAGGAAGAAACGAATGGTTCACAAGAGTGAGAGAACTTGGCTAAAAAGGACAGACGTAGGAGAGCCAGAAGCAGAATTTTCTCACGCCACTCACAACTCCAACAAACATCAAACATCCTACCTTCCGTGGGTGGGAAATTACTATTATTTTACTTTTATTTTGTTACCACTTAGCCACAACAGGAATTCCCTGGAATATATATTTTTTAATTGAAACCTATTTGACATATAATACTGTGTAAACTAAAGGTGTACAACATGTTGATTTGATATATTTATACATTGTTATATGATTGCCATTGTAGTAATAATTGCACCTCTGTCGTCGTGTTACATAATTATTATTTCTATTCAGTGGTTAGAATAATTCAGATCTAGTCTCTTAACAAGTTTGATGATTATAACACAGCCCTGTTGTCTATGATCACCATGCTACGCAGCAGATCTCTAGGACTTATTTACTACTCATTACAAGTTTGTATCCCTAAACAACATCTAAGATGTTGTTTATAAGGGTAGATATGAAACGTTTAATCCCAAATTATCACAGATCCCTTCAAATTACTGATAGCTATGTGCTATTAAATTACATTCTATTGAAAATATAACATATATTGATGTTTTTTTCCTTGATACCAGGAATTCTACAAGATATATTGTGTGCCCTTTTTAGAGGATTTGGGAAGCGACTGACTGAGTGCTTCGTCTCAAGTTCCTGGGCTCCCTTCACTACCTGAAAGTAAGTTTGATCCAACCACTGTGCTCTTTGATCCTACTGGGATGACCATTTAGGTTTGAAGTTAATGAAGTCACTCTAACGCATCTAAAAATGACAATCTTGGTATCTGTCAGAACAGCTTTGAGGATGTAGTAGAGCATTAGTTTAAAATATCAAAGTTAAAACTCAGTCCTTAGTTTAAACTGTGTTTGCATCCATTTACCCAACTGAAGACAAAGAGCAGCTTATTGAATACAGGTAACAGCATAACTCAGTACTTCAGCTTAAAACAAAACAAAACACTGATAATCATTCCATTCTAAATGAAAACCAATTTAAAGACACTATTTTGAAACATTTATTTAAAAAATTACTACAGACACACTCACAGAAAAAATATGCTATTCTCTATAAAAGATAAAGAAAAAAAAGATCCACTTAACTAAAATGTCTTACTTGAGTTCCAGCCTTCATTGGGTTTCCAAGGTCACATACCACCTGACGGGTTTGGTTTTCTGTCTTAAATGCACAGGAAAGTCTTGCTAAGGCCTTTGATCGACAAAGAAAAAGGATTGAAAGGAATAAATTAATGACCAAAAAAAAAAATAATGGAAGCAGAAGCCATAATAAGACTTTAAAGTTCCTAGACAATATAATGCAGCTGGATCTTTTGGGTTCTTGCTTTACAAAGCAAATACTTCTATTTGAGCAATAAAGGGTACAGGAGAAACCAAAATTATGTACAATTGCCAGGTATAAATGTGAAGTGTTTCTGAAAGATCCCTAGAGGACTTAGATACATAACCATACTGCCTCTGACAAATTATTTGATGGATAGGCTCAAATATTTTATCCATCTGACCTTGTTTCAGGCACTTAGCTAGCAATTTTTAAAATGTCCTATCAATGCATTGTGCAAAGTATTAGGCTTGAAAGGAATTATGTAAGATAGGCACTCTACTGTCTAGCAATTTAGCCTTAGGTAGAATGGCTAAGCTTGTACTACACTAAATAGAGAAGCAGCTCATTAATGTTAATGAGAACTATGAGTGCATTTCGATTTTAAAGAGACTGCTTGCTTACTTCACTGTTGCGGACTACCCCGATGAAATCAGCCTGCGGTGGGATGGAAACAATGAGCTCAGCTTCATAGGCACCTTCTCCTTGATTTTGAGCCTTAACAATCAAGGTCAGAGGGTTGTCATCCCCAACATAGATCTTCTTTTGATCACTACAAGTAAATACAAATCTAGACAATGAAAAAACTACACAGGGAGAGCATGAGTGTTCAAAGCACTTACATGTTCAACATTGTCTCAAGATATTTTAAGACCACTTCACAGCTCAACAGAAAACTGGAATTAGCACATTGGGTGTAAATCCAACGCTTCTCCCAGTAAAAGAAAACACTGATGCCACTAGCTTATCATAATCACTCAGATCTATTATGGAAGTCATTTTATAATTAGTATTTATTAATTCCCTGACTGTTTCTAAAAACTGAGTTAATCATTTATCATGGCACAATAGTCACTATCATTTATACATCTTATAAAATGGCAATCAGAGTCCTTTAATTAAGAGTATCTTGAAGAAGTTGTGTTAACTTTGTGACACTGCTCAATGATGAATGGAAATAGGTCTGTTAACCTCGGCAACTAGTGAAAACATAGTGCCTGTTTTTTTTTTAATCTGCTTTTTAAGGCCTCACCCATGGCATATGTAAGTTCCCAGGCTAGGGGTCGAATCAGAGCTGCAGCTGCTGGCCTAAGCCACAGCCACAGCAACGCAGGATCCCAGTCGTATCTGCAACCTATACCACAGTTCATAGCAATGCCAGAGGCCAGGGATCAAACCTGTATCCTCATGGATGCTAGCTGGATTTGTTTCCACTGCATTAGGATGGGAACTCCAGTGCCTGCTTTTTGAAAGTTCAACATGTATAACTTTACTGAAAATTAAGCAGTGTCCTCCACCCTAATTCTTATACTTTAATAGAAAAATGTGCTCTCCATTTAAATATCTTATTATACCATTATTTGGAGCAAAACTTACCTATCTACAGAAACTTCCAGTTTGGGTTTACAGACATTGTCTTCACCACAGTCAAGTAGTATGTGAGCCTAGAAAAAAACATTTTATTTTTTATAATAATACCAATACAAGTCACATGCCGTGCATATCAATACATATGTGAATATATATAAATATACATTTATGCACACATACATGTATTTATATATATACTCAACTTGTTTACATATCTGAATGCAAAAGAGATCATGGCTGCTTATTTTTAAGTAGGTCAGTGTAATTAGTCAAGAATAAAAAGGAAGAAAAAGATTGATAAAGTATAATACAATTAGTTGGAACCTTTTAGTTCTACCTCAAATTTGGCAGCTATGATTTTAGAATGAAATGGAGAAGAGAAAGTAAAACTCAAGAAATGAGGATTCAGCTTGCGTCTGCAGTTGCCAGCAGAGTTGTGTGATCTTAAGCACAATAAATTCCTTTCCAGAATTTATTACGGACTATGCCTTTGCCAATATCATGGAAATATGGCTGCAGAGTATAAAAGAATAAGGAACTGTGAATATATAGCAGCAATTCAGATAGCAGAACAAAGGGAACAAAAACTGGACAAAACGAGCCCATTTGCTTGGCCATTTGGAGAGAGATAAAGGAAAAGGAACCAGAAATATTAAAGTTCGCTGATCCAAGATGGGTACAATAAGCAAAGACCTGAACTTTCTCCCTCTAGGTATGACTATGAGACATGCCACCTGGAGCATTATGGAAAAACCAACTGAGAAATAGTGGGAGGAAGTATAAGAGGTTGGGCAGGATGTGAAAGAAGGAACATAAAAATTAAGAGGAAAGAAAAAAAAAGATGAAGCCATCCTTGGTTTGTATATTGTTAACATCCAAAGGGCTTCAGGCCCAAAGGCAGACAAAAGGAGAGAAAAAGATTTACAGAGGAAAAAATAGCAACAAGCTTTCTTAAAAAAAAAAAAAAAAAAGACTATGTTTCAAAGTCATGATGGATGCACAGCTCCCCTGAATAAAATTACATGAGAAAGATCTTAATTGTCAATTTAACTGGGATAAAACCCAACAATACATGTGAACTAATTCAATGACCTAAATGTAAACGGTTGCTATGGACTTCAAGGTAGTGGGGGGAAAACAAGGTCAGGAACATCAGAAGAACTCTGAGGCGACTCCATAAGTCATACCAAATACAACAACTGCTAACTTAGTTTAGGAACAAAGAATGGATTTAATATGTGATATGGTGTGTATTAATAGTTCCAGTTAGAATGATAGGTATCTGAAGTTTGGAATAAGAAGTATTACGAAATACTAATAAACTATGGAAAAGGGATATTTGACTAACTACCACTCCACATTAAAGAAAAGGGACACTACATTAAAGAAAAGGCACAGGTGCAACTGTAGCATTAAATTTGACGCTATCAGCAAAGACAGTTTCAGAAGTGGAAAAAACACAGCAATGTCTTGCATTCACAGAGAACTAAGTCTCTACAGGTACATACGTAATATCTTGTACAGAGTAAGAAATGAATACATATTTGAATGAATAAATGGAGGGTGGGGAATAAATACCATTCTTTCTGCAGAAAGGACTAAACCTCTAACTCCAAAGGATTAGGGTACAGAAAGGGAAACTCAAGAGCTGCCTCGTCCAATACAGGAGCTAGAAGTGAGCCACGTGTGGCTTCTGAGCACTTGGAACGTACCTAGTATAACTGAGGAGTTGAGTGCTACATTTTGTTTTATTTTAATTAATTTAAATTTAAAAACAGAGTTGATTCTGTTACTGAAAAACGGAGTAAGTTTAGAACTTGGTTATATAAATGTACTTTTTCAATTGTAAATTCCATGAGTTCTAAATACAGAAAAATTATTTCTGATGAAGCTCTGGCATCTGAATTGAGATGTGTTCTGCATGTGTGTAATACACTCGGGATTTTGAAGACAGTAAAAAACAGAGCATAAAATATTTTGCTGATAATGTGACTATTTGGAGATAGGGTCTTTAAAGAAGTAATTAAGTTAAAATGACATCATTAGTGTGGGCCCTGTCCCTGCAACGGGTGCTTCATAAGGCAAAGGACACAGACACAGAGGGGAGACCATGTGAAGGCACAAGGAGAAGATGACCATCTACAGGCCAGCGGGAGAGGCCTCAGAAGAAACCAACTGCACCAACACCTGGATCTCAAACTTTAAGCCTCCAGAATTATGAGAAAATAAATTTCTATTATGTAAGCCACCCATTCTGTGGTACTTTGTTGTGGCAGTCCAAGCAAACTAATATAGATATATTATTAAAATTAATGTCACCAGTTTTCTATGTTTTTTTTTAAATTGCTTGTTGACCAGTAAATTTAAAATTACAAATGTGGCTCACATTATATTTCTATTAGACAGCAGTACTTTGTAGAGAGAGAGAACAGTAAAAAGGTTTGTAATATGAGTAGTGAAATGAAGGACCATTTCAGAGAGAAGTAAATAATAAGAATGATGGGGTAAGTAACACAGAAATGAGAATACATAATAGAGCTAAGAATATAGAAAGAAAGATGCCTAACAGCAGGTAATGTCATTGTTGAAACAGATGTAGGACACAAAGGGGACAGAAAAAAGGCTCAAATAATGAAGGGGATGGGTGTGGACAGGGAAGAAAGCCAAATATTACTAAAGTTATTGTTTCCCTCAAAGGGGTTTTAAAAGTTAACCAATTTGATTAGCTGGCTTTAAAACTGTATTAGTATTAAAGACATTGGTGATATCAGTAACTTAAAGTAAAGTTAGTACCAATAAATAATTTCCCCAAAATTCTAAAATTATAGAGAAAATAATTATAAACTTCCTGGGCCAGGGATCAGATCCAAGCCAGATCTGTGATCCACGATACAGGTGCAGCAACACTGGATCCTGAACCTGCTTCACTGAGTCAGGGATTGAACTGGCACCTCCACAGAGATAAGCCAGATCATTAACCCACTGCGCCACTGTGCCACAGTGGGAACTCCATAATTTTTAAAAAAACATAAAATTGAAATGACAGACTCTGCGAGACTCGGATATTCATTATTAAACTAGTAATTAACAATTCTGTGTATCCCCTAAAAATAAAAATATAAAAAAATATGGACACAGAAAAAAATAGGCTACAAATTCTACACTAATGGGTAACAGAAAGTAGCACATAAACTATCTATGTGCAAAATGAAATATAAAATTTTTTAATATAAAAATTACAAAAGACTTCAAAACACTTTCATTTGACTTATGCTGCTGCTATATAGTCTTCTCAAAATAACAAAAAAGGTTTATGAGATCTTAGCAAGTTAGAAAAGTAATAATCTAAATGTAGGGTAAAGCATTTTATGAGAGCAGAAACAGTAATCTAAACATATGAACATGAAATAAAGGAGGAAAAAATAGAAACTACAATAATAATACTTGAATGTATGAGTTTTACATAGGATTTTCTAAAAATATTTTAATATAGTCTTTCTGAAATTTTACGCTGCTTTCTTTGGTTTTATGAAAATGTACTATATATGCATATATGTGTGTACATGTACTATTTTTTACAATTAAAATATAAATCAACGACAATAAACATACTAAAACATTACGTAAACAAACTGGCACTGTGCTGCTTTCCTTGACTCACTTTACTGTTTCATGTATATGAAATCTACCCTGTCTTTCTCTGCATATCACTAAGTTCTGAGTGGCTTTAAATGTCTCTGACTTGAAAATCCAGATTCCTTCCCCTCTGACTTTGGCTAAAAACCCAACATTATAAAAGCAATTCCTTATGCTATTTAAAAACATGAACTATAAGACTTTTTAAAAAGTTAAAAGTATAATATTAATGATAAAATCAATGATCCATTAATAAAGTACAATACCTGTCGACTAATGTTGGCAGGAGTAAATTGGTTAAGAATGGGTTGCAAGCCTGTTACATCAGCAGCTGTTGTATAATCCAATCGATACTCCATAAAAATAGTAATGGGAGTGAGTTTGTCTCTAAATTCAGATTCATCCTAAAAATGGAAAAGTTTTGAGTTAACAAAGACATCAACTTGTGACATCAAACTATCTGGAGAAAGCCTTAAATGCACAACACAAAGCCAGCTGTATTCATCCCTTGATCCAATTCTATCAAAACTCTTTGAAAAGCTACACTTACATAAGAATAGAGTATCCAAAAAGATTATCATTATCCAGTGAGAACCCTTCATCAATTTTTGTTTTATAATGTAACATCTGATTCACCCCAACATATTTGAGGCATGTCAATAAAATGACCACTGAAAACACACACCCGATATGAATAATAACTAGGACATTACCCACACCACTTAAGTTACCCACATGCTCTTTTCTCCTTTCATCCCTTTGTCTTCCTTCCAGAGATGCCTGAATTTTACCACTACCTGAATTTTATGTTCACCATTCCCTTGTTCGTTTTCAGTAGTTTTGTTCTAGCGTATATGTCCTTAAACAATATGTTCTTCAGACTGCTTTTCCTGTTTTTTTTTTTTAAATGAGATCATACATATTCTTCAGCTATTTGCTCTCTGTTCAACACTTTTTTTAAGATTCATTCACACTGTTAAAGGTTTTTACTGTTGAATAATATTTATCATATAAGAAAGTCACAGAGTTCCTGTCGTGGCTCAGTGGTTAATGAATCCGATAGGAACTGGGAGGTTGTGGGTTCTATCCCTGGCCTTGCTCAGTGGGTTAAGGATCTGGTGTTGCCGTGAATGTGGTTCAGATCCCGCGTTGCTGTGGCTGTGGCATAGGCCAGCAGCTACAGCTCCGATTAGACCCCTAGCCTTCCGTAGAAAAAGCAAACACACACACACACAAAGAAATCCATGATTTATCCATTCTTCTGTCAAAGTTATTCATAATATTCTATTATTTTAATTGATCATTTAAGTACTTATGTCCTTTTCAATTCTTAATTTTGTGGAGTTTGTTTATTTTTCCTTTATTTTTTTTTCTATAAGTTATTTGGATTGTTTTGGGTTTTTTGTTTGTTTTCTCTATTATAAAAAAATGCTGTATTGTTCTACATGGTGGCAAGCAAATCTGTCAGCTCTGTAAAATAATACCATATTATTTTCCAAAGTCTTCCTAACAATTTACACTGCTACCAGCAATGTGTAAGAATTCTCATTAATTCATATCTTGACCTATCAATAGGTACTGGCAGATTTTGTCTGAATGTAAAATGGTATTTCTTCATTGTTGTTACTTGAAATGTTTGTCTTGTTTGCTCATATCTTGAGTAGTTATTAAATTAAAAATCTTTCCGTCACTTAAGTAAGATGGCCATGTTTTCAGTCTGTTCGTTAAGGTATACACACACACACACACACACACACACACACACACACGCACAATTTTGGGCATGCCTATGGCATATGGAAGTTCCTGGGCCAGGGACTGAACCTGTGCCACAGAGCGACCCAATCCACTGCAGTGACAATGCTGGGTCTTTAATCTGCTGTGCCACAACGGGACTACTAAATTGGAAGATTTTAAAATCTTTTTTATTACTGCTAGGCTTTAGTTTGTTTATATTTGGTTAGTAATTTTACATCTATGTCTTTGTAAGACTGGAATGAATTCTCTTTGATTTTACTATCTTTGACCAGTTTGGGTATCAATTACACGAGTTTCACAGAGTAAGTTGAAAATATATTTCGTTTTTCTATTCTTTAGAAGAGTTTAATATTGGAATCTCCTGTTCATGACAGTTTGGTAGATATTGCCTATAAAAGTATCTGTGCCTTGTGATTCCTTTCTGTAAATATTTTTAACTGCCAGTTCGATTTTTTATATGGTTTAAATGCATTGTTCAGTTTTCTGTTTCTTCATATGACAGCTGTATTATGGTTTTCTAAGAATGTCTCTATTTTACCTAAATTTTCTACTTCTCCACAAAAGGTTATTACTAATATTCTATTTTTATAATTGATCCTTTATCTGTACTTATGTCCCTTTTCAATTTCTAATTTTGTTGAGTTTTTTTGTTGTTTTTCCTTCATTTTTTTCTTAATCTTTCATTAAATTAAATAGCATTTGAGGCTGTACATCTATCCTTACATTCTCCTTCTGGGATATTCGATACATTTTGATGTAGTATTTTCATTAGGATTCACTTCTAAATAAAGTTCTAATAAGAAAGTCCCAAAATTACTTGAACTTATAGACAAATTCAGCAAAGTGGCAGGATATAAGGTTAACCTTCAGAAATCAATAGCATTTCTGTATACTAACAATGAAATATGAGAAAGAGAATACCAAAATACTTTACCTTTTAAAATAGCACCCCAAAAAATCAAATACCTGGGAATAAACTTGACCAAGGAGGTGAAAGACCTACATGCAGAAAACTACAAAACATTAATCAAGGAGATCAAAGAAGATACAAAGAAATGGAAAGATATTCCATGCTCATGGGCCGGAAAAATAAATATTGTAAAAACGGCTATACTACCTACCCAAAGCAATCTACAGATTCAATGCAATCCCTATCAAATTACCCAAGACATTCTTCACAGAACTAGAACAAACAATCCAAAATTTTATATGGAACCACAAGAGACCCAGAATCACCAAAGCAATTCTAAAGAACAAAAACCAAGCAGGAGGCACAACTCTCCCAGACTTCAGGCAATATCACAGGGCCACAGCAACCAAGACAGTGTGGTACTGGTACCAAAACAGACACACAGACCAATGGAACAGAATAGAGACCCCAGAAATAAACCCAGATGCCTACGGTCAACTGATTTTTGACAAAGGAAGCAAGAACGTAAAATGGGAAAAAGACAGTCTGTTCAATAGGCATTGCTGGGAAACCTGGTCAGCTGCATGCATATCAATGAAACTAGAACACACTCTCACACCATGCACAAAAATAAACTCTAAATGGCTTAAAGACTTAAATATAAGACATGATACCATTAAACTCCTGGAAGAAAACATAGGTAAAACATTCTCTGACATCAACTTTGCAAATGTTTTCTCAGGTCAGTCTCCCAAAGCAACAGAAATAAAAGCAAAGATCAACCAATGGGACCTAATCAAGCTGACAAGCTTTTGCACAGCAAAGGAAACCAAACAGAAAACTAAAAGACAACTTACAGAATGGGAGAAAATACTGCCAAATGATGCAACTGACAAGGGCCTAATCTCAAAAATATATAAACAACTTATGCAGCTCAACAGCAAAAAAACCAACAACCCCACTGAAAAATGGGCAAAGGACCTAAATAGACAGTTCTCCAAAGAAGAGATGCAGATGGCCAACAAGCACATGAAAAAATGCTCAACATCACTGATGATTAGAGAAATGCAAATCAAAACTACTACAAGATACCACCTCACACCAGTCAGAATTGCCATCATTAACAAGTCCACAAACAACAATTGCTGGAGGGGATGTGGAGAAAAGGGAACCTTCCTGCACTGTTGGTGGGAATGGAAGCTGGTACAACCACTATGGAAAACAATATGGAGGTACGTTAGAAAACTATACATAGAACTACCATATGACCCAGCAATCCCACTCTTGGGCATATACCTGGACATAACTTTCCTTGAAAAAGACACCTGCACACGCATGTTCATTGCAGCACTATTGACAATAGCCAAGACATGGAAACAACCCAAATGTCCATCCACAGATGATTGGATTAGGAAGAAGTGGTACATATACACAATGGAATACTACTCAGCCATAAAAAGAATAAAATAATGTCATTTCAGCAACATGGATGGAATTAGAGACCCTCATACTGAGTGAAGTAAGTCAGAAGGAGAAAGACAGATACCATATGATATCACTAATAAGTGGAATCTAACATACTGCACAAATGAACCTTTATGCAGAAAAGAAAATCAAGGACTTGGAGAACAGACTTGTGGTTGCCAAAAAGGTGGGGAAGGGAATGGGATGGTAGGGGGGTCTGGGGTTAATAGCTGTAGATTGTTGCCTCTGGGCTGGAAAAGCAAGGAGATCCCACTGTATAGCACTGGGAAATATGTCTAACCACTTGTGATGTATAACCCTGTCACCACGCTGTACAGCTGGGTATAATGTAAAAAATAAAAAAAATAAAAATAAAAAAAAGATCTCTTTTTTGATCCACAAGTTACTTAAAATTACAATTCTTAATTCCCAATTTATCCTTGTCACTAATTTCTAAAAACTGCACTGTAATCAAATAGCATATTTTCTATGATTCCAATTTTTTGAAATTTGTTCAGACTTCCTTTACGACCTGTATATGGTCACCTTTCATATTATCTACATTTTTTTTTCTTTTTATGGCCCTGCACATGTGGCATATGTAAGTGCCTAGGCCAGGGGTAGAACTGGAACTGCAGCTAGGGCCTAAATCATAGCCATGGCAACACCATATCCAAACAACATCTGCGACCTATGCTGCATCTTACTGCAACACTGGATTCTTAACCCAGTGAGACCAGGGATCAAACCCATATCCTCACAGAGACAACATCTGGCTCTTAACCCACTGAGCCACAACGGAAACTGCCAACTTTCATATTCTCTAATTGTTGGATGCCATGCTCTATATAGGTCTGTTAAATTGAGCTTGTAAATTGTGTCTTCTAAACCTTTACTGACATTTTTGTCTTTTAAAAAAATTTCATCCTTTATTTTGTTAAATACTTCATATACAGTTATATTTTGCTACTGATAATTCCAGCATCTCAAGCTTTGCAAGACTAAAATGCTTGCTGCTTCTTCTAATGGTTTATTTCCCAGTGTGTTTAACACTTTTCTTAGAAATGAATTCTATTTGATTGATACTAGATTGTTCCAGTAAGGCCTTGAATTTATTCTTGCTGGAGTCAGAGCAGTTCTTTGTTCTGGGAACACTTTAGCCTTGTGGAAGAGTCTGGCCCTAATATAGGAGGCTCCAGTCAGACCCCTGGCTTGCAGAAGGCCCCAGGTGAGTCTGAATCCCTGTGCTGGTGTCTGCAAGTACTGCTTACCCTCTTCCCAGGGCCTATTCCTCCCTAGACACCTTGGCTCACATACCTGCTTACAACTCAGATCGGGTTTAGCCAATGGAGTTTCTTTTTAATTGACTGTTTGGTGGGGGGGGGGTTCTTTTATTGCCTTGAGAGTCCAGCAATATTCAAGAAATATGTTTGTCATAATTTATTCAGTAGCATTGTTCTAGAAAGGCCCTGTAGAATATCCAGTCTGACAAGAGTAGAAGTACATTACTCAAGTCTGATTCTTTAAAAAGTCCAATTTCCTCATATGTATTTTTCTGTGTTTTCCTTGTGATTTAATACCCAAAAAAATGTACAGAAAATCATTTAGATGAAAAGAAAAAAAACAATAAGTAAAAGAAAAGATGTTGGAGCAGAAAAGTATCTCTTACCCGCAGATATGCTATCAGCTCCTCACACTGCATCTGTCCCCCCCTAGAGATAGTCATGTTCTTGGAGTGACCCGGGGACCTGTTATGGAGAAACAGTGCTCGTCGAATTGCTCCTTTTTGCTTGAGTTTATCCAAAAGAAGCTCCACCTGGAAGTCTATCAAACCAAAGAATTTACAACCAACATAATCTTCATGGACACCTGTCTCTCCTAACAGTTTTCATGTATCTATGTATCCAGATATGAGTTTCATGTACCCAGAGATAGGTATCTATTCCTTAAGAAGTAATAGGCTTCTAATTCATCAAAAATGTCTATACATTGCTGTGAGACCACAACATATTAATTCTGAATAAATAATTACATAATTAATCCAACTATCCCCAAATTAATGTGACACATTAATCCAGATAATAGATAATGATGGTAATAAAACAACTATCAGAGGGGAAACTTATTCTTTTAATTTAAGCTGAGAGGAGAAAGTTCAGAAATGAAATATGTGTATTAAGACTCCCATCATTGGAGTTCCCATTGTGGCTCAGCGGTTAACGAATCCAACCAGGAACCATGAGGTTGCGGATTCGATCCCTGGCCTTGCTCAGTGTGTTAATGATCCAGCGTTGCCATGAGCTGTGGTGTAGGTCGCAGACACGGCTCGGATCTGGTGTTACTGTGACTGTGGCGTAGGCCGGCAGCTGTAGCTCCGATTCGACCCCTAGCCTGGGAACCCTCATATGCTGCGGGTGCGGCCCTAAAAAAAAAACAACTCCCATCATTAATGCAGGCAGCAGGACTCTTGCTGTCTGCGACTAAGAAATGTTTATAAATACACACCCTCCACCCCATACTGTTACATTCACCACTATGATGATTAAGCAGTTTGTATCACTTACAACTCCTACTTCTAACTTAAGCTACCATATCGAACTGTCAGATAAATATGTCCCTTATGAAGCAAATGACTAAACATAGCTGACTGGGTCAAGAACCATCTTAAAATGAAAGTGCAGTCAGTAGTCTGAAACACAGTTGCTAGATTACTGCCTTCTAAGAGTTAGTTCTTCTTTAAATAGTTTCTTTAAAACCACAAATCTCCTTCCAAGTTTTTCTCAGTGTTGAACTTCATGTCAAATGTGGTTGAAAACCCAAGGTTATTTTGCTTCCACCCACCCTTTAAGAAAGAGTAAGCTCCTGCCTCAGGCCTTGAGAAACTGCCATTTCCTCTTTGCTAAATACTGCTTCGGACACCCCTTAGCTCCAGTATTTTCTTCAGGTCTTTACTGAAATATTACCTTCCAGTGAAACCACCTTACTACCCTATGTGAACTCTCATGCATGAACACACCCCCAACAAACTCCTCTATCCCTGCTTTATTGTTACTCCTTAGCACTTAACATACTGACAAATCTTGGCAACTTAACTACCTTCCTCTCAGGAGCACAGAAACCATTTTTTTGGAAAGGAAGAGTCAAGTTAGAATTTGCTGTAGGGGTTAAATTTAGTGGTCAAGCTTCCTCTCCTTCTATTTCTAAACCACCTCTAGAGATTGTTGGGGCTTCTCCAAGACATAAACTTCTCATATGTCATTACTTCTAAAAAATGATACACACTTCCCCTAGAGTTCATTTGTCTCACACTGAGAAGTGCTTAACTTTCTGAAGGTCATATTAACTACTCAGTGGGCCATTTTCTTCACAATGTCAACAAATAAGTTTGTTATTTCTGAATTGGCTTATGAGTTGCCAAACAAAATAATTATTCTGCGATTTTAAATGTCTTTAAGTATAAACAAACTGATAAAAAAAAAGCAGTAACTATTTGAGTAGCTATTCAAATTTCTTAAAACATATTTTAGAACGATGTATGTAGCATCATTTAAAATAATACAGTTTTTCCATAGAACACTTACTAAGTTTCGTGGGAAGTGACCCTTTGCCATCCGCCTTTAAGCAGAACCTGACATGAAAACTGTAGAAAAATAAAAAATAAATACAAATCCCATAATCTGGTTTAAACATTTTTTTAATATCATCCATATGTCACATTTATAATACTTGGTTTACATTGTGAAGCCTTATATTTTTCTTTCTGTCATATTATCCTTTCACTTTTTTTTTTTTTTTTTTGGTCTGTGCCCACAGCATAAGATCCCAGGCCAGGGATCAAACCCACACCACAGCAGTGACCCAAGCCCCACTGCCGTGACAATGCTAGATCCTTAACTGACTGCGACATAAGGGAACTTCTGTGTCATATTATTCTTAAAACATGAAACTATATAGAATAATCTAATTCATTCTTCAATAATTTAGGCACATTTCCTTACATGATATCTAAATGAGAAAAAAGAAAAAAAAATTCCTAACTTCAAGTTTATAGAATCTGTTGATGAATCTAAATGAAGTAAAGAGTCCAGATTTAAAATAAATGTCTCATTTATTTAAAAGGACCACAAAGCTTCCTTTTACTTAGCAAGCTCCAGTAGAACAGTATTTTTTATAATTTACTAATAAGTCATGGAGTTCCCATCATGGCTCAGTGGTTAACGAATCCAACTAGGAACCATGAGGTTGTGGGTTCGATCCCTGGCCTTGCTCAGTGGGTTAAGGATCCAGCGTTGCCGTGAGCTGTGGTCTAGGTAGCAGATGCGGCTCAGATCCCATATTGCTGTGGCTCTGGTGGAGGCTGGCGGCTACAGCTTTGATTAGACCCCTAGCCTGGGAACCTTCATATGCTGCGAGTGAGGCCCTAGGAAAAGGCAAAAAGACAAAAAAAAAAAAGTCATGGCGCCAGTTTAAAGGGTTGTGTCCAGCATTTCAAAAAAAATAAATATGTAAAACTTTAGTATAAAGGGTGAGATTTCATGAAACTTTTGTTTTAATTATACACATGTGTTAACAGGATTATGGCACAAAATGTATTTCATTCTATGTGTCATACTCAAAACATATGAAAGCTACTGCTCTAGTTAGTGTACTCAAAGCCTGCACATTGTTATTATAATCATATTATCAGCAACTTTACCAGGACACAAAGGGTGAGTGAAGGGAAGAAAGGCAGTAAAACTTAGAACCAAAATCTTGAAAACAAATTCACTGGCAATCAATGAAAATGAAGACCAAATATTACTGAATTGCTAATATAATCCAATGAAAGGAGTAAAAACTTTTATTATGTATGTTTATTTAACATATGTTTTATTACAAATAAAATTTTGAAAGGTGGTTTTTAAAAAGTTTTTAATGCTTTTTATTTTTTCCATTACAGTTGGTTTACAGTGTTCTGTCAGTTTCTACTGTGCAGCAAAGTGATCCAGTCACACACGTATATATACGTTCTTTTCCTCACATTATCCTCCATGATGTTCCATCATAAGTGACTAGATATAGTTCCCTGTGCCATGGAGCAGAAAGGTGGTTTTTAATAACTATAATAAATAATCCAAAAACAAAATCAGGAAAAAAGTTTTTCATTAGCTCTTTTGTAGTAAAATATACTCAGCTTCCAATCATTTTACCTCCATCTCTAAGTCCTCTGATTTTTCTGTGTGAGCAGGGAATTGAACAATGTTTTCCTAAGAGATATTCAGGGGGAGTTTCATAGTATATGGGTCAAGACCTTTCATTATTAAATTTGTATTGATTTTTTGACATGTATGAGAAAGATACTGGTTTCTCCATTTTATGTGTTTTAAAGTAAATCATGAGTAATTTAAAGAAAAAAATCTTAAGAATGTCATACCTGCAGGCAGAATGAAAATTGTAGCAAAAATCATACAATATAGCAAAAAGTTAACATATAAATAATGGAGACTTGAGAAAATTCAGACAAACTTATTTTTTAAAACTATATTTTTCTTTAGAAATGAGTAAAGGAATAAGCAGAAGACCAATATATTAATATTTTTTCATACAAGCTGGTCATAGATATTAAATCTGAAAAAAATCATAGTTTTAAAAATTGAAATGTTCACAGGTTTAGAATTAAACATGTGTTCTGAAATCTTACTAGCTTTTTTCTTTTTGAATATATATTCACCAAGCATGCATATTTTAAAAATTAGTTTTATATGAGTTTTTAGCATATTTCTAGAGGCTTCTACATATCTTCTTTGAAACATTATTTCTATAATGCAATCTAAGACATGAAAAAAGAGTACACCCATAGAAACTGCTTTCGCAATATTTCAGGCCCCAATCTTCATTTTCAAATGTCTTAATAATGACTGAACCAATAATCACAATAATTACTATTGTAAAACAAACATCCTTACCAGGAAACTTTGAGATCTGTCCCAGGCAGTGGGCAGGTTTTATTGTCTTGATTTAAAATACTAGGGTACACTTCAAGGCCAGCGTTTACAGTGATAACTGGTCTGGCCCTGGTTAAAAAAGAAAGAAAAAAATTAACTGTTTAAAATGTTACATTGATCTAAGCATTTCTGGTTCATATTAACTGCATATACAGTGTGAGGTTCACTAAAGTAGTGTTTATAACAGCAAAAAAGAATAGGAACAACCTAAACACAGAACAACCAAGCATCCAGGTTTGTCCAGGACTGTCCTGATTTTAGGAGTGAAAGTCTCACATCCTGGTAAATCCCTCAGTTTCAGGCAAAGAAGGACAACGGCCACAACTCATGTGAATGCAGCCCATTCAAGCAGGATAGTTAAACCAGTCGTGGGTCATCTACTTAATGCAGACCAATATAGTGGGGGAAATGAGTGCTGTAAATCCATCATGTAAAGTGTTGATATGGTGCGTGACTTTTAGGATATAGCCAAGGCAGAAATACAGTATAAGAGAAAAAAATACCTTGTACAAAGGCTGCGATACATACACACAATTTTTTAGTGCACAGACTAGTTCTCATAGCATATACTTGTAAACTAGTACCTGGTGTGAGGGGAAGTATTCTTTTTATTGTATGCCCCTTATATATTTGTTTGAATTTTAACAGCAATTTTTAAAACTGAAAAAATAAATACTTTTCCAAAGTTCAGGTGCCAGGTTTCTACTCTGTGCAAAAATACAGCAGGCTCAGGTCAGTGTGTCTATTTCAATCACGATAAGTCCTGGTATCTGTCCCAAGAGGCACAATCAAGCTGCCACACCATAACCTCCACTACACAACCTCCTCTACAGGGTGCCAATGTTAGCTTTCCTGCCATGTATAAGCATAACCCATATATGTATAAACATCTTAGTCTACTTGGGATGCTAGATGATATCGTAAGGCATGAGGAACTGATGCAATATAGAGAATTACCAGGAACATGATTAAGCTGGGAAATACAGGAGTTCCATTCGTGGCTCAGTGGTTAACAAATCCGACTTAAGAACCGTGAGGTTGCAGGTTCGATCCCTGGCTTTGCTCAGTGGGTTAAGGATCCGGCGTTGCCGTGAGCTGTGGTGAAGGTTGCAGACGCGGCTCGGATCCCGCGTTGCTGTGGCTGTGGCAAAGGCCAGCGGCTACAGCTCCTGTTAGACCCCTAGCCTGGGAACCTCCATATGCTGCGGGTGAGGCTCTACATAAAAAGGCAAAAAGACAAAAAAAAAAAAAAAAAGCTGGGAAATACAGACATGTGGATTTATACATATTGCTGTAATAAAAATATTCATTCTGAAAGTCATTACATACTGACTTGTGGTCACAGAATGCTATGACACAAACACCAAGTTAATTTCTTGTCTCAAAGGAAAATGTAAACTCCTATCATATAATCTAAAACACAAGAGAATACGTTTGAACATAATTTAAAGGATAAGGAAAATTCTGAAATGTTTTTCTAAATTAAAAATCTACAGGGTTTTCTACTTTGGGATCTTCTTGGATCACAACTACTTGCCTGCAGCAAATATTGAATAGAAAGAAATTTTAATCATTACTGCATGAAAGTTAAGCTGAAATTCAAACACTGGTACTTAATTGTAAAACTTTTATGTAATTCATAATATTCCTATATTACAGGATATGGAAATGCTTACCTGTATAACACGGCTCTATCTACACCAAAAGCTCCTACAATTAAGTCTTAAAAGAGAGTAGAAAAAAAGTTAATAATAATAATGATTTTTTTTAATTCTCATACCATTTTATAAAACATTCAATGCATATAATAATGGTTTTAAGACAAAGTTGAAAAGATTAAAATGTATATGAAAACTCTAAATACACTACCCTCAATGGTAAACACTCATCATAAAACTAATTTTTCCATCCATCCAGGTAGATAAGAATCTTTTTAATGGATATTAGTAAAAAATCAGCAACACTAAGGACGTGTAAACCACCCAAACACACATAAGCCCAAAGGAAAAAGCTTTATAGATGCCTGTGGATTTTACAATTTCATTGTAAAATTTCTCTTTTTTTCATTGTATTTATTTTGTTTCAAAAACAAAACAAAACCAAAAAAGGACAATATGTATACAAAGACCCTTGAACAACATGTGTTGGAAGTGCATATAAGTGGATTTTTTTCACTGAATATAACATGACACAACCTGAGGTTGGCTGACTCCGCAGACACGGAACTATGGATACAAAAGTGCTGACTGTAAAGTTAGTTACACGTGGATTTTGACTGCACAGAGGGTCAGCACCCCTAACCTTCACACCATTCAAGGATCAACTGTACTTAGAATCTGTAGAATGACAGCAGGTAGCATCCAAATCAAGAAGAACAGAATGCCCTAGTTTTTACATGCCCTAGTTTTACCACTGGTTCACAATTAGGAAAAAATGAAAACAGAATTCTATCTCATAGTATACCCAAGCTAAATTTGACAAAGCCCTTTCTAAACAGAAAAGTATTGAGAAACCACAAAGATGGGAGTACAAAGAAAATAAAAAGTTCTTTATGCCCAAAAAGAAAATGTGATAAAACAGAAATACATATGAGTTAAAAAGTTAATAGCCTCAATATTTAAGGCACTGCCAAAAGTTCAAAAAAAGAAATGAATGAAAAAAAAGAAAAACATTCGAATAGAAAAAAGTGTAGGAGTTCCTGTTGCGGCTCAGCGGGTAAAAAACCAGAAACCAAACTAGTTAGTATCCATGGGGATACATGTTCAATCCCTGGCCTCATTCAGTGGGTTAAGGACCTGGCATTGCCATGAGCTGTGGTGTAGGTCGCAGACACAGTTCAGATCCATGTGGCTGTGGCACAGGCTGGCAGCTGCAGCTCTGATTTGACCCCTAGTCCAGCAACTTCTATCTACCACAGGTGAGGCTCTAAAAAAGAAAAAAAAAATGCAAAATAGAAATTCACTAAAGTAATTATACATATGCAAATAAACAAAAATGTTTATTACTCTAATAATCCAAAACTGTAAATTAGAACAAAATAACATTTGCCACCTATCATAGAGTTTAAAGTCATTTTAAAAGAAATAAAAGAGGATGGGAGTTCCCTGGTAGCTCAGTGGGTTAAGGATCCAGCGTTGTCACTACTGTGGCTCTGGTTACAGCTGTGGCATGGATTCAATCCCTGGCCCAGGAACTTCCACATGCTATGAGTATGGCCAAAAAAAAAGGGAAGAAAAAGAGAGAGAGAGCAAAAATATGACACCTAGTGTGAGCACAGTATGGGAAAATGATCACTCACTTGCTGCTGGTGAGTTCTTAAAAAACTTGCAAAACCCTTTTGAGGGAGTGAGATTGTAATTTGACAATGTCTATCAAGAGTCTTTTAAAAAAAGGTACATCTCTTTGACATAGCAATTCTAGAATTTTGTTCTAAGGAAACAACCAGAGGTATGAACCAGAATTATATACAAGGATATATTGGAGTTCCTGTTGTGGCTCAGTGGAAACGAATCCTACTAGTATCCATGGGGACATGGGTTCAATACCTGGCCTCACTCAGTGGGGCAAGGATCTGGTGTTGCCGTGAGCTGTGGTGTAGGTCACAGACTTGGCTCAGATTTGGGATTGCTGTGGCTGTGGCCTGGCAGCTATAGTTCCAATTCGATCCCTGGTCTGGGAGTTTCCATATGCCATGGGTGTGGCCCTAAAAAGCAAAAAAAAAAAAAAAAAAAAAAAAAAAAAAAAAAAAAAAAAAAAAAAAAAAAAAAAAAAAATAATAATAATAATAATAATAATAATAATAAAGAGAATTATATGCAAGGATATAAATGCCCCAAAGTAAATAATATATTTGATAGAATGGAAAACATAAATTCATGCTTCAGGAGAATAATTAATAACCTGAGGAAATATTTGATACTTTAAATAAAATACGCTATTAACAGTACATAAAGCATAATTCTACTTTGTTAAAGAATGTATGTTAACATGCTGGAAACAAGAAAGCATATTGAAAGATATGCTCTGCTTATTTTCTAGAAGTTCTATAATAAATATACTGCACTTGTAACAAAAAAAAAACTTCTTAAAATAACACTAACATAAGAAGCAACTTTGTGTCATATTTCTAAAAGCATTTCAAAATACTTGTACATTGAGCTCATTAACTACTCGAAGACAAACGTAATTAAATTTTCTATATTTCATTTAAAGAATATACCCATTATGACCTTAGATCCATTAAAATATTCCAAAGTGTCTAAGAGTCATAAAAAGCCTCACTTGCTGCACTAGCACAAACCAGTGGGCAACATAGGGCAAATTACCTTTCTCACTCAGTCTTTTTTCTCATCCAGAAAATGCTGTAATAGGTGGAACCAAGCTAGCTTAGAATCCTTCCCAGCCTTATTGGAATTGTGTATGTTTTAAAAATCACAATGATTAGTCAAGTCCATAAAAAAGCTAGATCATTAAGAAACAAGAAAAGATGGCTGATATTATAAATCCTAGACTGAGATTTTGTTTACAGTTTCTACATTTCACTCTGACATTTCATTACAGACTTCAAGACAGTAAAAGAAACTGAGTACATGTTTTCTATTGGATGCTCCCAGGAAACAAATCTGTCTATGCTTTGTAGCCCCCTTAGTGATGAGAACAGTGTCTTGAACACCAGCAGGGGCTTGAACAGTACTAACGGTACTTGAAATATTGAATTGAAATGGTGTGTAACATAAAAAAGAGAGCTGTAACTAATGCTACTTGCTATTAGGACTGAAAAATCTAAGAAGCTGTATGTATTTTTAGGAAAGCACCTGGATATCCATTCTTGTCTATGTCCGTGGCTCCTTTCATTGAATAGCCGAAGCTTGGGGGCATGCTCCGAGCAGCCCATTTCCCTTCAAGGATCTGAGATGGTACTGCATTCAAGCCTGTAGGTCTTCCGTTGAAAATATAAACAATTCCTTTTTTATCTTCACCCCCATATGGAGCAGCAATTGCAATATCTGAGGGGGAGAGGAAGGAGGAGGAAAGAGAGGAGAAGAAAAGAGGAAGGGAGAGAGGGAGGGAGGAGGGCAAGGATGGAGGGAAGGAAGGCTTAGCACTCGTCATTATTTCTGTGGAGAAGATCTTAACATCTATAGAACCCATGTATTATGATAAATATCGATTCTAAGATCAGCAGGGTACTCTCAATTCAAATACGACAACAAAATTCAAGCAAAACTTACGGAAATGACATTAATTTTCTGTGTGTGTGTTTTCCTTTTGCTTTTCCGGAGGAGTACTAGCAAAAACTGCACATAAATGTGGGACATAATTTTGTTTTAAGTATCCCTCTTGATGATACCTAGGGTTTTCATGGTAGGTATCAGTGGAAAGGGAGGAATATAGGAACAATGGCATAACAGAGGGTCAGTGTCATCAGGTCTGAACAAGGAAAAGAAAAATCTTTTTGTAAAATTGGAGTAAAACTTTCAACATTTTTTAGCTGTAATTGCTTATAACTGTTTTGTTCTCAGATAATACCTTTTTTTTTTTTGGTCTTTTTAGGGCCACACCTGCAGCATATGGAAGTTCTCATGCTAGGGGTTGAATCTGAACTGCAGCTAGCCTTCACCACAGCTCATGGCCTCGCTGGATCCTTAACCCATTGAGTGAGACCCAGGATCAAACCTGTATCCTCATGGATGCTAGTCAGATTTGCTTCCACTAAGCCACAATGGGAACTCCATTTTAATAAAACAGAGAAAGCAAGATGAGATGTTTTCCGCATGATGACACTAAAGAAACATTCTTGGAATTCCCATCGTGTCTCGGTGGTAACCAACTTGACTAGTAAACATGAGGGTGTGGGTTCAACCCCTGGCCCCACTCAGTGGGTTAAGGATCAAGCATTGCCATGAGCTACAGTTGTAAGTCAAAGACACGGTTCGGATCTGGCATTGCTGTGGCTGTGGTGTAGGCTAGCAGCTGTAGCTCTGATTTAACCCCTAGTCTGGAAACTTCCATATGCCACAGATGCAGCCCTAAAAAAAAAGAAAAGAAACATTCTTTAAAGTGGCTGAAAGATCCTCAACACAAGGTGACAGCCATGTCCAGGCTCTCCCAAAATACAAGAGACAGGCTGAGTTACAGAAAAGAACTCAAGGGAGGATCTCAGATCTGGACCTGATTTTCCGGGTAGGTTTTGCTATCAATAAGTAATGATTTTGTCTGTTCTATAGTATTCTTTTCAAGTTTTATGTTGAACTTTATACCAGAATTCTACTTGATTTATGTTAAATTTCCTTGTGGTAAAAATCTTTAAACTATTTTAGGAAGCAGAATGTCCCCTTGAGTAGTTTTTTTTTTGTTTTTCTGTTTTTTATTTTTTGCTTTTTAGGGCCAAACCTGCAGCATATGGAAGTTCCCAAACTAGGGGTCAAATCAGAGCTACAGCTTCCAGTCTACACCACAGCCACAGCAACGTGGAATCGAAGCCACGTCTGCAACCTACACCACAAGTCACAGCAACAATGGATCCTTGACCCACTGAGAGAGGCAGAGGATCGAACCCGCACCTTCATGGATGCTAGTCGGGTTCGTTAATCACTGAGCCGTGAAAAGAATTCCTTTTTTTAGAGTAGTTTTCATTAACAATGAAAACTTCTAGGGTTGGTGATGACACTTTTAGCATATGACATAAAACCAGCCACAAGGCAGGAGTGGAGTCTTGAGGCCAAACATTTTCCTTTTCTACTACTACTTGAGAGATTTGAGAATTGTCTATATTTTTGAAGTTTTTGTCTTAATTTATAACTTTCTTTATATTTTCAGGGGGATATCCCGATATATTGTTTTTTGTTTGCTTGTCTGTTTTCTTTTTACAGCCGCACCTGCAGCATACGGAAATTCCTGGGCTACGGTTCAAATCGAGCTCCAATTGCCAGCCTACGCTATAGCCACAACAGTGCCAGATCCAAGCCACATCTGTAACCTATGCTGCAGCTGTACCAACACCAGATCCTTAACCCACTGAATGAGGGCAGGGATCAAACCCACATCCTCATGGATACTAACTGGGCTCTTAACCAGCTGAGGCACAGTGGGAACTCCTATATATTACTGATTTATATAAACAAACCAACAGTTCAACTCTCCATTTTGTGATTGCTAGAAAGGTTTTTAGCAGTATTCTTAAAAAAAAAAAACACTTTGTAATTTATAATCTATATTTCATTCTATAGTAGAAGCTGACTTTGATTTTTAAAGATATATATACCTATTAATTAACTCATCAATTAACTTATCGGCTCAGTGGGTTAAGGATCTGGCATTGTCACTGCTATGGCTCAGGTCAGTGCTGTGGCACAGGTTCAATCCCTGTCCTGGGAACTTAGTGTGCTGCAGGCATAGCCCTCCCCTCCAAAAAAAAAAATCATTATATGGGACTATTATAAACTATGAGCTTATACCTTTTTACTTGTCCCCATGAAAAGAGATATAACCTCCCTCAGAATATTCTGGACAGCCACAAAAAGCTATGGCTTTAAAAATATTAATGGCTAATCATGCCTTGGAGGGATGCATCAGGGTCAGCATTGCCTTGACAAGGGGCCTTGCCAAACATTTTTCACATTTGAATCCAAATGGACAGCAGAGGGCACTGCTGCCAAGCAGGACAGAGTCAGAGAACACCAGAAGTTCACACTGGGCTCCCAGGAATGCAAGCTCCTTTCAAAAATTAGCTACTCAGACACTCTAATTTGAGGCTGCATGAACAATAACTCATGAGAATCAGTTTTTGAAAATTCTGCTCGAGTTTTAAGGAAAATGTGCATCCTGGCATTGAACCTGGTGTGTCACTCAAATCCTTCTTTCCAAGGAGTTTTGCTCATGTGAATCTCTGCAGATAGGGTTCAGCTTTTCCAGGTGGACAGTGAAAATCAGGGACCCACCGTTGCTAAACTTTGACCTTACCATTGAAGCCATCCTGGTCCAGATCTCCCAAAGGGGCTATGGCACTGCCAAACCTCGCGAAGACCTCAAACCCATTCAGCTTGGTCGTCTGGAAGTTTCCTGAAGCTCTTTGCAGAGACACTGAGACCTGTCCCACCTCCTGGAGTTTGCCGTCAGAACCACGATCCATGAAGAGAGGCGCTCCAATAAACACGTCAGCGTAACTAAAAGAACAGAATCCTTTTCACCGAAAGCAAGATCAAATGCCATGTGACTATTAAAAATCATTTTCTTTCTTATTAAAACTCAAGTTTTCCTGGAGTTCCTATTGTGGCTCAGTGGTTAAAGAATCCGACTAGGAACCATGAGGTTGCGGGTTTGATCCCTGGCCTTGCTCAGTGGGTTAAGGATCCGACGTTGCCGTGAGCTGTGGTGTAGGTTGCAGACGCGGCTCGGATCCCGCGTTGCTGTGGCTGTGGCGAAGGCCGGCAGCTACAGCTCCTGTTAGACCTCTAGCCTGAGAACCTCCATATGCCACGGGTGCAGCTCTACATAAAGGCAAAAAGACAAAACTAAATAAATAAATAAAATAAAACTCAAGTTTTCCTCTTTCTACATCTCTCACAACCACATATGAAATGATCATTTCTAACTCAAACCTTCCTTAGGCTCTTTTAAGAAACTATGAGTAATTCATAAAATTACTTTATTCTTTCATACTATAAAAGCTACTGAAATAAATTATGAACAACCTAAAAGCTTTTCTAGTATTCATGATAAGGTTGCTTCAAATTGGTTCCTTAAATAGAAGATTAGCAGGAAGGGGACAGAGAAGCAAAAGAAAAATGTTCAGTTTTAGTAAAGCGTTCATAAACACGAGAGGAAAACTGTTTTTGGAAACATTTTTTAAAACTTACTCATCCCCATTAATGTCAGTGGCAGCGACAGAAAATCCAAAATATGCAGCCATCTGGATAATAAGATGAAAATGAAATGTTTACATGTCATCCAACTAGTTTAGACAATTAACATTTATTGTATATTTATCAGATAGAAAGGCTGAATTTTTTTCTCTGCATATACTGCTTCAATCTAAATTTCTTCTGTTTATTCTAACAACACAAGGACAATCACGTAATGAGGCTTACACATGTTCCTAGATTTATTGGCAAAACAGCCCAGGTATATCATTTCAGTGTCTTCAACACTTGTCATTTAAGTCCAAATACAATCAAGGCTCCTTCAGAGGCCCCACCTATTATCTCTCTTACTCAACACCACCCAAAGCCCTCCAGAGAGACACACTATCAGAAAGACAGTCACAGAGGTTTCAATTGAACCCAAGAAGTTATAAATGATGACTATGCATAAACATAATAAATAATAATTACTAATGGGTCATAAATGGCTCTCCCTGTGTGAAACCACGACAAATCTAAAGAAAATACTGTCTGGAATGATACAGAATGCAATTCATTTTTGTTTCACATCTCACTCAATTATGTGTCAGTGGTTTTGCTTTTGAATTACAGACAATACAAACGTGCGTGGGTTTATCATGGGCTTGTTTTGGAGAAAGAAAAAGAATGTCCTCTCCCCCACCACAGGAGACGGCTGGCCACTGCAGACAAAGCAGCCTGGCTGGTAATAAATGGAAAAAAAGAAAGTTCTAAAGAGATTCCAACATGCAAAACAAAACTAGGAGAGGTGACAGATTAAAGATGAATGAAGATGAAGCATGAGTTAACAAATCAAAAAAAAGTAAAGTTAGCAAGCTTCTTAAATTTGATTAGCTGAGCTATCACAAGGGAAAGAGTCGGAGAATCCTGCGTTAATCTACTTTCAGTTGATACAGAGTAAGTGAGAAAAAAATGAGAGGTGCAATCTGCGTTCAATCACAAGGTTAAAACGTGTAATAAAGTGCACTGTACTTGGGGTACCACGTTGAAGTACTGACTGGAATTTAACAGAATACTATTCTTGGGCCTTAGTCTCGCAGGATGTTCAGTCTGAAACTGTAAAGAAAGGATGGCATTTACCGAGACAAGTTTTGTCCTGGGCACTGTCACTAAAATGTTTCTCTTTGATTCTCACCACAACCCCATGAGGAAGTTAGCAGTACCCCTATTTTTATACATGAGCTAGCAGATTTACAGTGGTAAACACCTTGTCAAATGCAATCAGACTGAGTAAGGAGAGCCCACGTCTGCCCTAATACAAAGCCCGTGCTCCCCCAACAGGTCATGAGGGGAACAGAGAAAGCATCGTGGACTGTGAACGACATAATCCAAAGGTACACATGGGCATTTGACAGGAGAAGCTGCTTGAGGTGAAGAAGTCAGGACAGCACAAAAGGAGAACTACTTCTGCTATAACCCTAACAGCCTGTCAACTGCAGGCTACTCGGCACAGTGGGTCAACCCTGAATGCCACACAAATGGGAAGAGGTTACTGGGAACCAGAAGGCAACTTCCCTATCCTACCAATCTGCTTGCAAAGCCCAACAGTCTCAGCTGAACAAGAAGTGGACTTGAATCCCAGATCTGCAAACTAGGAGATGCTCTTCCTCTGCCAACTGATTAATTTTTCCTTTCTTATTACAAGCATACCTTGGAGATATTACAGGTTGAGTTCTAGACCACTGCAACATATCAAATAGTCTGATACAATGAGTCACACAAATTTTTGATTTTATATACATATAAAAGTTAAATTTACACAATACTATAGTCTGAAGTATGCAATAGCATCATATCTAAAAAAAAGTACAGATTTTAATTTTAAAATACCTTATTGCTAAAATATACTAACCATCATCTGACAACTCAGGGTTGCCACAAACCTTCGATTTGTAAAAAATGTAGAATCTGTGAGGCACAATAAAATGAAATGCAATAAAATAAGGTACCCTGAACTCACTTATCATTTCATTGAGACACACAATATAGCATTTTATAAAATGCCTATAATTATACAGAATGTCCAGGACTTAAAAATATTCATTTTTAACTGAAGAATGTTTATTTCCGTAGTCAAAAGAAGTGTACTAATAGTATCTATAGTACCCACATACAACTGTACCATGTTTTGTTTTGCATTTAATAAAATTAAAGGCATAGATCATTCTTTAAAAGAACTGAATATCATCAGCTATAACAAAGGAAATTTCTTTGGCTTTGTACGTGTGTAATTTAATTTTGCGTTTTTCTTAAAAAAAAAAAAACCTCAAGCTATTATGGCAATTATAAAGGTCTTTGTTTATACGAATCACTTTGGTTAAAACAAGGTGAAATTTTTAAAGCCATTTTAATAATCCTTAATATCAAATACTAAAACAGTAGTTATTATACATTAAATATTAAGCCATTAGAATATTGCCAAGCAAGGTTTTAAAAGACATCAGGAAGTGCTGGTATTAAAATGTTAAGTGAAAAACAGAACATTTTAAAAGCATACCTGTTCACCAGTAAAATTGTGTAAGGAGGACATGTTTTTCCCATCATAAATATAAACCTGTACAGAAGAAACAAAAGCATATGAAACAGAGTAAAATATAAAATAACCCAGAGGTTATTTGAGGAAACACTTTTTAACTTTCCTACCATTCCCAAAGTCCTTGCCGCTCTTGGAACTCCTGAAACAAAGTCTGAAAAGAAAAAAATTGAATTACTGATTTTTAAGACCAGCATTGGCAACCGCAGGAGTAAGTAGTTATACTAGAAGACTTTAAATTTTGTTATTACAGTAAAACATAAGTAGGAGATTAAAAAAACTTGGTATTCTATAACAAATGACTACAGCATTCTTTAACCACAAAATAAAATCTTTACAAAATATGAAAAATTCTTGAAGACCTCAAATAAATGCAGGTGTGCCCTCAAGGCATATATAATCTTTTTAAAGAGACTGGACAAGAGAGAAGGGCTTAAGGATTAAGAAAAGCTATATGTACAATAATGAAAGGTAATCCAGAGTAAATTGAAACTGGGTGGAGATGGGAGTGGCATAGAAATGTGATCTAAATCAGGTGAAGTCGAGAATCCTCAGACTGAGTTCTCATGAAAGATGGAGAGATAGAGAGAATATGGATTAAGAGCTTTAGAGACAGAGCCCAGAAGGTTACAAATCATGTGCTTGAAGAAAGAAGAAACTATTAAACTATGCCTCTCCAAGAGACCTGAATCTACCGAAAGCAAGGAGCTCCAAATATCATGAGATCACTTAAATGTGGAATCTAATAAAAATGATACAAAAGAACTTATTCACAAAACAGAAACAGACTCAAAAAACTGAAACCAAACTTAGGGATACCAAAGAAGAAACCATGGGGGTTGAGGGGGAGGAGGACAAACTAGGAAGATGGAATTAACATATATATACTACTGTATATAAAAGAGATAACTGACAAGGACCTACGTATAGCGCAGGGAAATCTACTCAATATTCTGTGAAAACCTATATGGGAAAAATGAATACATTTTTGAATGGTGTACTCCATTGCTGTACACCTGAAACTAATACAACATTGTAAGTCAACTATACTCCAATAAAATTAGAAGAATGAAAGGAAGGAAGGAAGGAAGGAAGGAAGGAAGGAAGGAAGGAAGGAAGGAAGAGAGAAGAGAAGAGAAGAGAAGAGAAGAGAAGAGAAGAGAAAAGAAAAGAAAAGAAAAGAAAAGAAAAGAAAAGAAAAGAAAAGAAAAGGAGCTGAAAAAATAACCAGAAGTGCTGGCAGCTGTAAAGAAGCAGATGGGAGACCACTGAGGCCCGAAGCCCCCAGCCCCTTCAGCTGCTAAAGGAAGTTTTCCATAGTCCAAGCCCAATTTTATACTCTTTAACTGCTGAAATTTTTCAATGCTTTTTTCAGTTTTAAAAAAGGATTAAATATGGTTCAAGTGCATCATACCATCCACGCCATCACCGTTGAAATCTCCAACAGCCACTGAGTAACCTAAAAGGGAACCAAAGGTAAAACACCATCAGGGCAGGACTGGTTATCCCCTTTTTCTTTTTAGGGCTGCAAATGCAGTGTATGGAAGTTCCCAGGCTAGGGGTCAAATCAGAGCTGCAGCTGCCGGCCTATGCCAAAGCCACAGCAACATGCCAGATCTGAGCTGCATCTGCGACCAAACAGCGGCTTGCAGCAATGGCAGATCCTTAACCCACTGAGAGGAGCCAGGGATCGAACCCTCATCCTCATGGATACTAGTCGGTTTGGATACCGCTGAGCCACAACAGGAACTCCAGGACTGGTTATTTTCAGCATTCTTGCTAAGTTTTCCTGGATAGTATCTTCAAATAATCCCTTTAATTATGTAACATTTTGTCCTCTAGGGGTAATAGATTCATATGCATATGATAAATGAATTTTAGAGAAAATAATAATGGAGTTAAATATTCAAATACTACATCTCTGTTAGAAATATAAGACTGTTGGGAGTTCCCATCATGGCTAAGTGGCAGCAAATCCAACTAGTATCCATGAGGATAAGGGTTTGATCCCTGGCCTCACTCAGTGGGTTAAGGATCCAGTGTTGCGTAGGTCACTGATGTGGCTCAGATCCCACACTGCTGTGGCTGTGGTGTAGGCTGGCAGCTGTAGCTCCAATTCAATCCCTAGCCTGGCAACTTCTATATGCCATGGGTATAGCCCTAAAAGACAAAAAAAGAAATATAGGACCGTTTTATTAACTTTACAAAGGAGCTGGTTAAAAAGAGGGTAAATCTGCAACTCATCATAGAGAAGCAACAAATAACAGACCTTCTCAATCAACAAAATATTACTTTTGTCATGCATACTTCATTTAATGAATAAGAAAAATTAAAAGAGAGAAGTTCCCTTGTGGCACAGTGGGTTAAGGATCTGGTGTTGCCACAGCTGTGGTGCAGGCTGTAGCTGCAGCACTGGTTCCATCCCTGGCCTAGGAACTTCCACATACCACAGGTGAGGCCAAAAAAAAAAAAAAAGATCTCAAAAAGAACAAAAGCTAATAAATCCTAAATCAAAACTGTACTTTAACATAGTGGATAAAAGTTCAGGAGTTGCACTCCTGGGTTTGAACGTCACAAAAGCAAGTTATAAGTGAGGGGCTTTAGGCAAATTATTTTGCCTCTCTGTGACTCAGTTTCTTTATAAAATGGGAGTAATAAGAGTACACTTTCATAGACTTGTTGTGAGGATTAAATGAGTTAATACAGATAAAACACAATACAGAACAATGCCCAGAATGCAGTAAGCACATCTTAAAGGTTATCTATTATTATTCTTGTGTAAATAATCATGCCCTTAAATTTCAATTACTGAAATACAACATAACCTAAGAATTTAATAAACTGAAACTATGTTTCTTATATTTTAGGAAAATGTTAAAGTACTTTACATAAAAGGTCTTCCTACCTAAAGCAGCACATGCAAATCCACCACACAGAAAATAAATCCATATTTTGGTTTTACCTACCCAAATAACTGTCATCAAAAATAGCTTGTGCAGTCCGAGTTGCTAACTGGTTATTATACTTGATGCTGTAAACTTTGGGATCATATTTAGATACAATTTCTGCTACTTGATCTGAAATGAGCTGACCTGAAAGAAAAACATAAAATGAATGACAATTTTCTAATGCATATTTTATGAAGCAGACGATGGATGGCACCTGCATGAAAGAAAATAGACTGGATACATCTTCTAATCATTGGCCTTAAATAACTCTTTTTTCATAATACTAAATAAGAAATTTGATTATTTTTAAGTCATAATTATTTCTATCAAGCTAGTACTTAAAATTAGTCTCTGCTTACAAACAAAAATTTACATGCAGAATTTGTTTTAATTCACTAGAAAATCAATGGTAAATGGAACCATAAAATCAAGGATTGTTTCCCAACCAAATTTCAAATTAAAATTTGAAAAATCTGAAACAATTACTTTTACCTTTATTATAATTGGTTAAACTGATTTGTTTAAACAAATTATTTGGACACCTTTATAAAGCAGCCTGAATGACTGAGTTCATTTTCTTCACAACCTTAAGTTATTAAGTACAACAAGAAATCCAAACAACTACATAAAAATCAGACTGCCTACCTGCCCAAGAAAGGTTAGCTGATTTATCAAATGCCTTCTCCATAACACATGGAAAATAATCTCTTTATTTCTGCTATTTCAGAAAGAAAACCATATAGCTAAGGATTTCAACCTTGTTCCAATTTTTCCAGTCATATAAATTGAGTCTGTAGGGCAGAAATATGTTGTGTCTGGGTCACTACTTTACCCTCTGTGCCTAAAGAGAATCTAACACATATGAGGGATTCATTAAATACTCCTCGAATCAAAGAACACAGGAAAATTTATCATCTCTTTGGAATAAAACATCATTAACATTTTTTTCTGTTCTTACAGAGACAATTCTGATATCTGTGGAAAAATTCATCCTAACATCTTCCCCATTCAGGGAGAAATGTGCTGATTTTAATCTTATTAAAATAAAATACCTTCTGGCAAGTCACAGAGTTTTTAAGTTACATATCATATATACCATTTATGATAAATCTCCAATGAACATAATATCAATAGTATCTGTATTTGTCCTAATTTATAATAAATAGGAATGCAGACAGACATTGTGCAATATCCAAGGTATTAAAATAATAGGTCATTTGAACACATTCACAGCTGTGTCTCTTAAAAAGACAGAGTTAGCAAGGAGCCCTGATTGAAAATCACAAAATTTATCTTTGGTTCCTACACATGCCCATTAGACACTTCTCTCCTTTCACCTGAACGATACAACTAGCAGTAAAGAAAAATCCACGTTTTCTAACTAGAAAGTATTAATATCTATTTTCTTACATGCAATTAGAACTATTTTAACTTTTATTATAAACCCATAAAACTCAAGTATAATTTTCCTAAATCATTTCCAGTAGATGTATACTTCACAAAATTCAAAAATTTCAGTTGCAGTTAGTACATCTCCCATACTGATCCATCTTTGCCTGATTTTCCTCTTTTTCATTTTCTCCTTTGCTATCCCTTTAATTTTGCCCTTATTCCCATTTCTCATTCCTTCTTATTTTCTTTCAGCAAATCTCATTCTTTAGTTTCTCTTTCTATAAAGCAAAAGCATGGGTTTTCCTACAAAGAAGTAAGCAAAGAAAGCATAGTGGAGAATACAGAAATAAAATTCAGAATTAGAAAGTACTTGCAAATTAAGGTAATCACAGATTTTCCAGTTTTTCCAAATACTAATAATGCTTGAATATCAGAATGCCAATAAACAAGAGTTCTGACCTGGTAAATGGCACTTTTTAGCAGAAAATAAACATATAAATATACTGACTAAATAAATAATTGTGTATCTAATGATAAATGAAACACACAGGAAGCAAATAAGCAGATGTAGTTACCTGTTTTCAAACTGTCAGCAAATAATGATCTGTTACATTGTGAAATGGTAATTTTATTAGGCCTTCGAGAATGACTAAAGAATGTAGTGATTTAACTTTACACCAATCATCAATGCCAGTTTAATATATTCTTTTGAAACTTAATAAGACCCTCTATTTTAAAAATTCCGCAAACACAAAGAAATCATTCTTGCTATTAGTGATTAAAGAGAAAATAACCATGTAAACATTCTAATGAGAAAAATCAAATTAATTTTAAAAACACAAACTTTTGGAATGCCACAATTTACCTATTACAGATCAGTTCCATGCATTCCCTAATGTTTAATTACATCATTTCCTCTAAAGTACAGAGAAGTATATATCATAAAAAATTAAAATATTTAAATTACTTTATAAATTTTCTTTATAATTTACTTTGAAAATTCAGTTTATTTTATACTATGAATATATATATTATATAAATTATATATTATGGTATATATTTTGCATATATATTATATATGATGTTACAGTCCTTTTTAAAAATATTATATACAGATACTGATTATACATTTAAATTATATTTTTATATTTCTTTCTTTAAAATAATTTGAAAAGTTTCATAGGCACATGATAAGCCAGGTGAGTGTGATACATGGTCTTTATTGGGTAGTTTTAAAAAGATTAACCTACCTTGCCAATAAAAGCTACCAGGACCACCAAGAAGTACTCTGTCGGCCTAGATTAAACCAAACAACAAAAAGATACATATTTTAAAACAGAAAGCTTTAAAAACTGAAAGCAATGTAATAAACATAAAAGTTATATACACGTGTGTGTATATATATATTATATATATATGCAAAAAAATCATAAATCTAAAACTCATCTAATTCAGTTTCAGTAATTTTCACTGTAGCTTTTCTAAAACACAATAATCAAAAAGGAAAGTTATAATATATTCATTTAAGATAGGAAAACATACAAACATATATATGTATAGATTCTGTAGCTCTTGGCTGCTTCACACACTTGCCATGAAGTACTATCAGCAAAGTATTATGGGTTACTATAAGAAAAAAAGTCACTCCATTGTGTATATTACATTTGTGACTGTGCAGGAAAATTTCCTTTCTAATAATCATTAAAAATATTTCAGCTAAAGGAAAATGTGTAGTGTCTTGTAGATCTAAATTGGAGTGAGGTTAGAGGGTAAATTTTTCAGGGTATATTATACATACAAATTATATTTGCCTAGCATTTCTTATATTTGTAAATTACAAGTATCTAATTTAAGGTAGTGTTTGAGTGTATATATATATATATATATATATATATATATATATATAAATACACACATTTTTTTGGTCTTTTTAGGACAGCACCCTTGGCATACGGAAGTTCCCAGGCTAGGTGTCAAATCAGAGTTACAGCTGCCAGTCTACGTCACAGCAACACGGGATACAAGCTACATCTGTGACCTACACTGCAGCTCACAGCAATGCTGGATCCTGAACTCACTGAGCAGGGTTCAAACCCACATCCTCGTGGATACTAGTCAGGTTCATTACTGCTGAGCCACAATGGGAACTCCTTGAGCATAATATTTTAAAATTTTCTTCTTGCTGGAGGTAAGAGAAAAATTTTCTTCCTCCAAAGAGACATACAGCATTTCAAGCTTTCACCAAGCTCCTGCCCTAGCTATGTAAAAGGTATTTCTAAGTTGTCTGCTTTAAAATGACACCATTTTCAGAAGTCAGTTGAAGAACATAGTTAATTTAGCAGTGACTATTCATGGTATGGGAATACTTCTGGGAATATAGTCATACTGACTTAAGCACAGAAATCAAAGACATTTTTTGTTTTAATATAATACCTATTTGAAAATACATTATTCAAGTTTAAACCTAATATGTATTAATGTACTTTCTTTGCTATGCCTCCTTAAAGTTAATTATGAGTAATTATTAATAAATTTTAAATTATGAATTTCAAATTGAGTGAATTAAAATCAATTACTTAATAAGGAGAGAATAATTATCAGTACCTAATCTAGAAAAAAATTTGAACAAAGATAAAATACATTTTTTAAATATAAGAAAATGCTTTATTAGTTTTTAGGAATCACATCGTTATAGTTTTTGTTGTTTTAATTTAAGGCAATTCTGCTTGCATTTTCTAAGAAAGCCACATTAAGCTTTCTAAGGAAACTCTACTTTTAATCAAGCAATACATTTTTGAGACTTCCCTAGGAGTAATTAATATCTTCAATTTGATATTCAAAATTTTCATATGTCCCACCCAAAAAAACCATACACATAAAAAAGAATCAAATAAAGAAAAAACTTAAGAAAAAATGTCCTTTGAAAATATAAACAGAATTCTTATTTTAGAAAAACAGATTAAAAACTAGTAACTCTGGACAGCATATTAGCTTAGTTAAAAATATGTAGAGCCCTGCATGAGATTTCTTACAGTAATGAAATTGCTTCAGCTTACTTGTTGCCTACAGGCACATTGTAGATAACAAACATGCATGTTTTTCAACTTTCATGTAACTAAACCCTGATTTAGTAATAAAGTTCCCATTAATAGCTTTTATAATAACTCAATTTCAGTCAAAAAAAAGAAAGTTTTAATATTCTACAAATTTAGCTGACTGGAAATTTTAACATTAAGTCATAACGCTATCTTCTACTAAGGATTCTCTGTCTTCCATTCCCACTTTGATGTCTATTTCAAGTAAGCAATGTCTCCTAGGGAGAGAAAAATATATAAGGCAAAGGATATCAAAATGCATGGGTCATTTTTATTAGCTGTTTTCATACAACAGGTTATAGTTATAGAGAAGCTGAAGTATTGACCAGTTAATTTTTTTTTTTTTGGCCACGCCTATGGCACTTGGATGTTCCCAGGCCAGGGATTGAACCCACGCCACAGCAGCAATCCAAGTCACTGCAGTGGCAATGCTGGACCCTTAAGATGTTGCACCACAGAGGAACTTAACTTTTAACCATGGTTTACATATAATAAGGTAGATCTGAATCTCATTCAGTCTTAAATGAGAACTTACTTTAGTAAAATCAATGCTGAATCCTCCTTGACAAAATCCCTGTCCATCAGCATCAATATTTTCTAAAATAAAAAGATTGGAAATATACACAAACCCAAAAACAAACAAATAACACAAAACAAAACATGAGAAAAATCTGATATCACTGTAACTGTAAGATAATACGCTAGTTTCTGAGGGTGTTCATTCACTCAAGCACTTAATGAGTTATTACCACATTCTGAAACAGTGAGTATGCTTGTTTACCAGCACCCGTTAATCAGATAGGGAAACAGAGAGAGATGAAAGTATGTGGACCAATCACCAGGGAACAGAAAGATCACCTCAGATGGTGGATTTCAAACTTCTTATTTTTAACGACAACCTACAACAAGATTATAGTTTATATCACAGACCACACAACCCAACATACGCACATTATATTTCATACCACTTTTTAAAAATGACTGGTTATGATGCACTACTTTGATTTCATAAAGCAATGATGAGTTCTTATCTTCAAGTTAAAACTTCAATCTGAAAATTCTATTTCTTATTATTATTCCCCTGCAGTTGCTAGGGCCTCACAAAGTTATTATGAATACTAATAAAGAAATATCTACATCCCTGATGCATACATTTCCTACACATATATTTATAGCCAACAACAACATATCTATAAAAAATGTAGCTCAGAATTTGGGGAGATGATCAGACCCACATTTAATGTTCTGCAAAGATGAAATCGACCCTCACAACACATTTAGAACTGGGATTTAATGAAAGTCAACTTTTTAAAATATAACACTTTTGTGTATTTTCCAAGTGATAACAGACTCGATTGTTTTACTCTTTTACAGTTACCCCTTTTTTGGAGTTCTCACAAAAAGGGACAATACTTGGCTAATTATTATTAGACAATTAAGTTAACTCTAAGAGTAATACTGTACCTAGAATAGAGGTTAAGAGGGAACCTGAAGACTCTTCCTTGTTTTATTTTGAAGATAATAAAGAATAATGAAAAATAGCTACCCTTTAGTCATCAAGGAATTCTTGTAGTTGATGTTACAATATATAAATTGTGCTATAGTATTCCTATATTTGCCACCCAAATACAGGAACCAAAAATACCTACTTTCAGTCATAAGGACAACTAGCAAGAATTTTTGTCAAATACTCCCATTAAGAAAATTGAATGCATTTTTAAAACCTGGGAACTGCCCCAAGATTACACACTTAATATTTAAATTCGGATTTTTTTTTTTTAGAAAATAACCTCAGGAGTGTAATGCTAACCCAACGTAAATTTTTCTAACCAAGAGGGAATGGGAAAATGTGGGGCTGGGGATTCCAGTGTCTAATGAATCATACTAAGGAATTCTGCTCTGACCTCGTTAGCTGTTTATTTCCTTTATTCAAGATGCATCTGGGGAACTATTTTAAGCTATTTATAAAGACATCCTTTTTTGATTATAGTACTGTACAATTATCTACTTTATTTGATTTTCCAGATCATCCAGCTAGAAAACATTACTGCCCTTTAAAATTTTTAAATTTTAACAGGTATATATTAAACAATGTTTATGCCAATGTAAAGAATTTTAAATTGACTGTAATCTAGTTCAGTGAAGGCTTTTGCTATTATTTCTATGGACAATTAATACTTCTCCCATGTGTTATGCCCAACAATATTATAAATAATAATGTTAGTGATCATGACAGTAAGAGCAGCTAATGTTTTCTGGTTTTGTTTTTGTTTTGCTTTTTAGGGCTAAACCCGCAGCATATGTAAGTTCCCAGGCTAGGGGTCGAATCAGAGCTACAGATGCCAGCCTATGACACATCCACAGCAATGTGGGATCCAAGCTGCATGTGCGACCTACACCACAGCTCACAGCAACACCAGATCCCCAACCCATTGAGAAAAGCCAGGGATTGAACCCACATCCTCATGGATACTAGTTGGATTCACTTCCACTGTGCCACAATGGGAACTCCCAGCTAATGTTTATTAAGCCCAATAGTATATTAAAGCATTTAAAATCTTTACAGCAATCTCATAAGAGATACTATTATTACTCACAATTTACATAGAAAGCAACTAAGGCTCACAGAAATTGAGGAACTTGACCATAACCAACCAGCTAGTAAATAAAAGAGCATAGATCTGACCACCAGGCTGCACTATTTCGAACTAGCAATGCATTATAATTTCCTAAGTGACTATCAAGAGGAAGAAAAAGCAAACTAAAAATCATAAGAAAAACGTTTGAACAAATAACATTATCATCAGAAAGCAGACAGAAGGAACAAAAGACTCAGTCTAAGCATGGAGTATTTAAGTCATATGACTTGTGGTTCAGACACTCTTAGAACAGAAAGACATTCAGCCTATTGGGTAAGGCCAAGAATGGTCACAGATACAGATATCAAAAGCCAAAAGCAATCAGTAATAAGGTAAGTGTTTTAGACACTGAAGTTTCAACGTAGGTCAACGTAGGTCATGTTAAAAACAAAAGCAAACAAAAAAAAATGAAAAACAAGAACAAAAACAAAAAACCCCCACAAACTACCACCACCAAAACAAGCAAAGCTATCAAGATGTTAGCAATGTAGCCCTACAAAAGGGATATCCTCCTGTAAAACTAGTTACTAGGTTACATAATTTATTAAAGTATTAGGAAATACAAGATACAAAAATTGCACCTCTGAAGTTTTTTTGTCCAAATCAGTGTCTTACCAATGATGAATCACCTACAATTACAGGCAGGCTCTCAGCAGAGTGTGAGAATACAACCCAAGTAATCAGATTCCCACTCTTGAGTGCTTTTTTTTCTCTGAGCAGATAGCTTGTAATTTGGACCTACAGATAGCTTAATATTTCAAAGATTGAGCCAGAAAGAACATACAATGATCAAGGAATACTGAAAGCCAGACTTATTAGGAAGAAAGATATTCACTTTGATTTTTTTTTTATATAGTTCTTTGTGCTTTTTCTAATATTTGAGGTATTATTATTTGGAACAAAGAGTAGCAATGTCTTTTGTTAAGGGTCAAGTAAGAAATGCTTTAGGATCAGGAGCCATACAGTCTCTGGGGCAAGGACTCCACTCTCCCTTTAGAGATAATATGTAAACAAATGAATATCCCAATAAAACTTTATGTACAAAAACAGGCTCACAAGCCATAGTTTGCTGAGCTGATTGGGATGTTAAATACTTTAGAAAATAAGGATAAAATTAAAATGTCTGTGTCCAAACCAAATAAGTGAATTCATTATGTAGCAGCTACCTCATGCAAACACTGGCTGAATCATTTAAATGCACGTTAGGAAAAGAACTAGTTGTTAACTGAAAAGGCAAAATGATAAAAACTACTAGCCAAATATGGCATAGCCTCAAGGGATCATCATCAGAATGCTTGTGTCTGAAGGATTCTGTGGCCTCTTTCACAGCAGAAATTATGAAAGCAGACTGTATTCTTAGCAGAAAAGCTGTGCTTAATACAGAGGGAACTGAAATGGAAAACATTTTCTATCGTTAGTTGATAAAAGGGAAAAGTTTCCTGTGGATTAAGACAGAGCTGGGTGTAAATCCTCATTAGATTACTCATCGCCATAAGAAATAGGGCAAAAAAATGACTTCAATTGTTTGAATCTCCATTCCCACATGTATCAGATGAAAATAAGGGTGATTTTACGAGTGTGTCCATCATATAAACAATAAGTTACAAGCCTGGCACACAAAGGTTATCTCATCCTTCAGAGCTAGGAAATTATCTTCTCACGATAGCAAAATTTTTGCAATACAGAAGTTAAAAACAAACTTGGTCCTCATGTCTTTCATATACCACCAAAGAAACAGTACTAAGACCATTACCAACATAAAGGTAGTGATTCAGAGAGTGTCATATACTGAGTATAAAGCTACCCATCGCCTCCATCCTTGGAAGGCTATGCATTCTGACTGATCCTAATAAACAAAGTGGTTCTTGGTATGTATCATTCTTTTCATGTTTACCTCCCACTTAAGTAAGGCCAAGGCAGTGAGAAAAGAAATGTGTTTAATAAAATCATTTGTAATTTCTCAGAGGTTCAACTGCTTAGAATTTTGAGGACTAAGTAGATCCACTGACCTACTATGTTAGGTGTCACAAGCTGCTGAACATAGAAAAAAAGAATCTACCAGTAACAGTCTTACTGTTGAACTTTTATATTCTACTATACTATCTGATGACCAGTGGAACAGAAAAAAGTCATAGCCTAAAATATGCTCTAGGTAGCAAACACCAAATCATGTTTTTGTTTGTTTGTTTTGTTGTGTTTTTGTTTTTTTTTTGTTTTTGGGTTTTTTTGTTTTTTTGTTTTTTTTTTTTTGCTTTTTAGGGCTACATCTGCAGCATATTTAAGTTCCTAAGCTAGGGGTCGAATCAGAGCAGCAGCTGCTGGCATCCACCACAGCCACAGCAACATGGTATCCTTAACCTACTGAGCAAAGCCAGGGATTGAACTCACATCCTCATGAATACCTGTTGGGTTCATAATCCACTGAGCCACAACAGGAAATCCCCATATTGTATTTTAATAAGGTTCTGGTATAAAGAGGATCTGGAGTGGTGGCCAATTGATGGTAGAAAAGAAAAAGGACTACAATTTCCAAGGAGAAAAAAATGTATAGAGTTTGGGAAACATAATCAAAATTATAAGTGCTCGACATCATCTTTAGTCACAATATCAATTTCATTTGAAATTTTAAATAATCTGAGAGAACAGGGTAAGATCTTTTGAGTCATCAAGAAGAGTGAGCTTAGTTAAAAGACTGACAAAGAAACTCTCATTAAAGGCAGGGAATTTCAGACTTTGACTCCTGAACCCAGCCAGTGTTTCATCGTCTATATAAACTCTGGCTCTTAAAACATAATTTATTACATTTAATGTCATTATTAATATAAAGCTGTAGCTCTCAAACTTCGGTGTCCACCAGAACTACCTCGTAGAGTTTGTTAAAAATGTAGCCAGAAAAGGTTTCCGAAATCAAATATTATTATTATTATTTTTTGTCTTTTTGTCATTTTAGGGCTACACCCACAGCATATGGAGGTTCCCAGGCTACGGGTCAAATCGGAGCTGCAGCCGCCAGCCTATGCCACAGCTACAGCAATGCCAGATCCGAACCGCATCTGCAACCTACACCACAGCTCACGGCAACGCCGGATCATTAACCCACTGAGCAAGGCCAGGGATCGAACCGGGAACCTCATGGTTTCTAGTCGGATTTGTTAACCGCTGGGCCATGATGGGAACTCCAAATCTTAATTATTATTATTAAGATGAACACTAGTCCTTAGGGAGACGTGTAATCAATAATTCCTTTTTTTTCTTTTTCTTTTTTGCTTTTTAGGGCCACACATGAGGAATATGGAAGTTCCCAGGCTAGGAGTCAAATGGGAGCTACAGCTGCTGGCCTATACCACAGCCACAGCAATGCGGGATCCGAGCCTTATCTGTGATCTACACCACAGCTTGTGGCAACAGCAGATCCTTAACCCACTGAGAGAAGCCAGGGATCGAACCCGCATCCTCATGGATCCTAGTCGGGTTCATTAACCACTGAGACATGAAGGGAACTCCCATAATTTCTTTACATTAATAAGACTGCAATCATCAAACATCATAGCATGTCTACAAATTTCAAAACACACACACATACATTTTTTAACAATCTAGGCTTCCCAACCCTCTTTGTAAAAACCAGTACAACTCCCTATACATACTTGATCTGCATGGAGCATACTCAACAGTCTTTGTTCCATCCTGAAGAAAGCAAGTTCCAACAGGCTCTCTCTCCTGTTTCATTTCAGTCCTCCAGTGGTATAGTGGGGCGCAGGCCTGAAATCAAAGGAGGTTGCATAAAAATTCTCCGAAAAAATTAGTGTTTCAGACAATCTACATTGCCTCTGATTATAACATTCCTTTATATGCATTAATAAAAATAATCAAACCTATCCTCTATCTTAAATTCCTTAACACAGCAGTGGATAAAGATTTTAAAAGTACTCTTCTTACCTTCTTCTGAAGGCCATATTTGTAGTCTAGGTATATTTTCTTCAAAATAGTTATTAGCAAAATTATTATTTTGTGCAGCACCTTTCTTTTTCTTTTTCTTTTTTCTTTTTTGTCTTTTGTCTTTTTAGGGCTGCACCTGCAGCACATGGAGGTCTCCAGGATAGGGGTCCAATCGGAGCTACAGCTGCCATCCTACACCACAGCCACAACAATGCCAGATTTGAGCCTCGTCTGCGACCTACACCACAGCTCAGAGCAACGCTGGATCCTTAACCCACTGAGCGAGGCCAGGGATCAAACCCAAAACCTCATGGTTCCTAGTCGGATTCGTTTCCACTGCACCATGACAAGAACTCCTGTGCAGCACCTTTCTTGATGTTATATGCTAAGCTGAAGTCATAGACCCCATCAACATTTTAACTAAAACACTCTCATGCAAGTAGTATAAAGTTATAAAGCAAATAATTTTATCAAGAGAAAGTAAAAGACTTTGCAATGCTTATTTTACTTTCCAAATAAACTATGATCATTTTGCTTTCAGAGTTATAGATTTCAATACCATATATAAGTGGTAGAATGCATGTTTTAATAGCATAGTAATATACCAAAATGTAACAACTGGCTGGAAAAAAAGTTCCATGAATTTTCAACAATATCCTTTAAAGCAAAACATTTTAACACAAACCCTTGGAGAACACTGGGTTATTTAATATTTACCCTAAAAATTGAAAGTAAAAAATTACCGTTACTTCTTTACATGTACTTGATGTTCCAGAGTAGAATATTTGTCACTTCTGCTTATTTTTGCTTCTTTGTACCTCTTTCTAACTAGATAATTTGTCACTACTGGTTATTTTTACCTCTGAGCACCTCTTTCTTCCACTTTCAACCCCTTTTTCCACCTCTAATTGCTAAATTTTGACACATCATTTAAAGAAATGATGAAATTTCACTTCTTAAACAAATTCTTCCCCACAATCAGATTAAAAGAGAAAAGGACAACAATAAATACTATGTAAGTAATAAAAATAGGTAAAGGCTCTCTGAAGAAATAAAAGTAGAGGAGTTCTCATTGTGGCTCAGTGGTAACAAGCCCGACTAGTATCCATGAGGACTTGGGTTCGATCCCTTACCCCTACTCAGTGGATTAAGGATCTGGTGTTGCCGTGAGCTGTGGTGTAGGTCACAGACATAGCTAAGATCCCAAGTTACTGTGGCTGTGGTGTAGGCTGGCAGCTGCAGCTCCAATTTGACCCCGAGCCTGGGAACTTCGATATGCCGAAGGTGTGGCCCCAAAAATAAATAAATAAATAAAAGTAGAGCTGAAATCAGAAAGACAAGAATTCAGCCAAAATGATGAGCAACATGATGAACACAACGTAGGCAGAGGGGCAAACACTAAGAAACTAACTGAAATGATGTGGCATGGAAGAAATAAAAAGATTAGCGTAGTTACGCATTTAAGGTGGAGTGAGATGAGGCACAGCACCAGTGACTGGATGATGAAGATGCTTATAAAAGCCAGGATGAGCGTGAGATTTTTATTCTGAAAGTGATGAAAAGCTGCTTGGCTATTTAAATCAGGAAGGTGAAATATTCTGGTTTACTCTGCCCCTTCAATAAAGGATGCGTTGTAGCTGGGGCAAATGAGCAAGCACACAGGTGAGAAGAGCTACCGCACTGGCCCAAGGGAGTAATGTTGGTGGCTTGGTACAGGGTAGGAATAGTGGAGATGATGATTTCTTGATGCATGTGGGATATATTCTAGAAACTGGAGGCAGAACTTACAAGGCTTGCTGGTGGCTGGGGTAGAAAATCACGCCTCTAACTAACTTGGGGAAATTTTATATGGAAATAGTTATTTTTGTAGTTTTTCTTTTATGATAGAAGGTAACAGTTCTATTTTGTTCCACATTCATATTTAGTAATATATGAGATATGTAAATGGAAATGCCAAATTAGAGTTCTCTAGTGGTTCAGAGGGTTAAGGACCTGGCTTTGTCACTGCTGTAGCTCTGGTTACCGCTGTGGTGCAACTTTGAGCCCCAGCCCAGGAACTTCCACGTGCTGATGGCACGGCCAAAAAGAAAAATGAGGACCAAGAACAAAGCTCAGAAATACTCCACTATTTAGAAACCAAGTAGAAGTGGAGCTATTAATGGAGATACCAAAGGAGCAACCAGTGAGGAGGGGAAAATCAGAAATGTACAGCATCCCAGGAGCCAAGGAAAGAAGAGTATTTCAAAAAGAATGGGTCAACTGACTTTGCTGAATGGTATTTAGAGGGCAAGAAAAATATTCTTGACCTGAAAGACAAGGGTAATCTTGGCCATGCCTACCTGAGCCTGACTGCAAGGGCTGGGAAGAGGATGGGAAGTGAAGAATTAGAGATAGTTACTACAGAAAACATTTCCAACCCATCTTTGAAAAGAGGAACAAAGGAAGGGGGCTGTTGCAGAGAAGAAAATGAGGCAAAAGCTAGGGTGTTTTATTTGTAAGGAGAGGAGGTATTAAGGCATTTGAATAATCAAAGCACACAATTATCCCTCAACCTGGCTGGACAGAAACAAACTGATAGGAACTCTTAAGTCGGGCAGAAAAAATGGACAATGTAGGAATGATAGTGAAAGCAGCAAAAGCCAAGTCTTCAAGAGATGAGAGAGATGATAGCCTTAAAAGGGGTAGCTTTGATCAGAGCTATGTTAATTCATTATAACTCTCTGCCCCGGAGCACAGTAAATTTTACTATCAGCTTTCAAACATAAAACTTCCTGTGTTGCCACATAAATTCACTAAACCTGTGAGTAAATACCCGAAACACTTACCAAAATTTTATCCTGCTTTGACCTCACAGATGCTCCAAACCACTGGTGGGACTTAAACTCCAATGGATCATCCTTGGCATAGTCTCTATTGCCTTAAAAAAAATGTGAGGAGTGAAAAACAAAACATAAGAAAAATATACTTTCTTGGTATAATAGTGTTTATTTCAATAGCCAGGTTTACAAATAGTGTGCCTTTGATTAAGCAAATATTACACAGGCTATTTATCTCATACACTTTATACACAGGAATTTTCAACTTATCCAGAAAAATAAAACAGGGTGACTTAGAAGTGTCTCAGATTTGTTATTAACCATATCTATTATCATAATGCAAATGTGAAAAAATAACAGTAAGTGAAGCCTTCCAGTTGCTAAATTGTAAGATAATTAACCATTAAGCAAATATTTATGATTACCTTCTGTATTTCCAAAAGTTCTTTTTGTGGCATAAAGATATTTATGCAAATAGAAGGCAATGAAATACCTTTATAGAACACCAAGAGTAAAAGACTAATAGAAGACTAAGACCTTGCCAATGACATTATAACACAAGAGTCAGAATCCAGGAGACATGATTTGGCCGGCAGGAAAAAGAATTAGATTTGACATACTACATGTAAACATTTATTTTTCAGCCTACATTATTGAGAAAATTATTTTCAATATGCCAGGTACTCATATAAAGCACTGCAGATTTTAAAAGAAAAAGATGAAAACATTTTCCATGAGAAAGTTCTTGAGCTGGTCAATGAAAAAATTACAGAAATATGCATAAAGTATTTTGAGATGGAAAGACTTTTTTAAAACTTTTTTTTGGGGGGGGGGGGCACACATGTGGCACGTGGAAATTCCCCAGCCAGGGATCGAACCCACACCACAGATACAACCCAAGCCACTGCAGTGATGCCAGATCCTTAACCCACTGTGCCACAAGAGAATTCCGTTTTGTTTTTGTTTTTAGAAAGACTGCTTTTAAGGTCTGGTCTGTTCCTCTTAAAATCTGTTTATAATAGTCATTCCTTATAAACAACTATATTGGACAAATACATCAGACAAGTGTCAATTGTAAGAATGCCAGGCATTCCCATTGTGGCTCATTGGGTTAAGAACCTGACAGTTTCTGTGAGAATGCAGGTCCAATCTCTGGCCTCACTCAGTGGGTTAAGGATCTGGCACTGTCACAAGCTGCGGTGTAGGTCACAGAAGCAACTTGGACCAGATGTTGCTGTGGTTTGTGGCACAGGCCTGCAGCGGCAGCTATGATTTGACCCCTAGCCTGGAGCTTCCATATGCCGCAGGTACAGCCATAAACAGAAAAAAAAAAAAGAATGCCAGCCAGCATGTAAATATCATCAAAACGTTTGGTTAAATCTGCTCTCTAAACCCCACCCATCAAACTAAGACAGAGTTTATGGGTTATTCAGTTCCATTATGAAGACTTAAGACCAACTGGAGAGTCATAAATAATGAGCATTTCAATAATGTCAGATGTCTTACAGGCAAGGTGAAGGGTATGACATTGTTTACTATACTATTCCTTGAACTTTTTCATTGATTTGAAAAAAAAAAAGTTTAATATGTCAATCTCCAAAAGCCACTATCTGTAGTCTAAACACCACTGTTCTTTCTCAGTGGTCACAAAGGTACCTTTTTCATAGTAAAGGGATGGGGAAAGGAGGAATGAACTAGCTAGTCTATACTTTTTACCATGTAAACCAAAGTTTCTCAACAGTGGTTGACTTGCCTTTGAAGACTATGTTCACAAGCTATCACCACTGGAAACAATACACATCAGTGACCTGCAGATTACAAAACAGCCCACATGCTCCCTTCCATTCCCATTATCTGATAGTTAGGTTAAAGCCAAACACATTCTTGTCAACAAGCTAAGAGCAGAAGTGGCATGTATCCCTTCCAATTCAAGTCAGTTAAGTTTGCATTTCATCAAGGAAATGCAAATCAAAACCACAAGATAGCATCTCACACCAATTTTTTTTTTTTGTCTTTTATTGTTTTAGGGCCGCGCCCGCGCGGCATGTGGAGGTTCCCAGGCTAGGGGTCTAATCGGTGCTGTAGCTGCCAGCCTATGCCAGAGCCACAGCAACGCCAGATCCGAGCCGCATCTACGGCAACGCCAGATCGTTAACCCACTGAGCGATGCCAGGTTTCGAACCCGCAACCTCATGGTTCATAGTTGAATTCATTAACCGCTGTGCCGCGACGGGAACTCCTCATCTCACACCAATTTAAAAGGCTATTGCCAGAAGATGTGGAGAAAAGGGAGCATTAATATACAATTGGCTGGCAATGAAAACTGGTACAGCAATTATGGAAAACGGAATGTGGGCTATCCAAGAAATTAAAGATAGAACTATTGTGTGATTTAGCAATCCCACTTCTGGGTATATATCTGAAGGAAATGATACCATTATCTTGAAGAGATATCTGTACTCCTATGTTCACTGCAGCATATTCACAACAGTCAAGACAGGCAAGCAACCTTAGCGTCTATGGTCAAATGAATAAAAAAAAGAAAATGTGGTGTATAAATAAAATGGGATATTATTCAGCCTTAAAAAAAAAGAAATCCTGCTATGTGCAACAATATGGATGGATCTAAAAGACATTTTGCTATGTGAAATAAGCCAGACACAGAAAGACAAATGCTTCATTATATCACTTATATGTGAAATCTCAAACAATAATGCATTAAAAAAAAAACAGTGGCTATGAATTATCCATATTTTCTCTCTCCCATCCATGAGGTTAGAAGACTAGAAGATGTGGAATCGCTTTATGGAAGCAGCCTCAGTTCAAATTTCTAAAGCACCAAAAACAGCCAAATAACCCACACAAGATGATGGCATGCATAAGAAATTATCCATTTTCTTGAGTGAGATTTGGGGATTTGTTTGTTTTAAAAAACCATATTGTTACTGCATTATAGCCTATATATAATATACACTCTAAAAACAAAATGCTATTTCCAAAAGGGCCTGACCTACAACTACAAAGAAGCTAACCCCTTGGAAGAATTGGATTCAATTAATACTTTTTTCAAGGATTTGAGCCATGTGTGGTTACAAGCCATTTAATAGGATTCTTTTAAAAGTTCCACTATAAGCTGTGTTCTCTCACTGTGTTGCTGGTTTTCTATTCTATTCCTTTCAACAAAGGAAATAAAGACATTTTTCTCCCTCACATTAGTGAAACAGGAGAAATACAGTACGACAGTGAAACAGCTGGTGCTTGGAGGGACTCACTTCTATTCATTGTCCCTTGAGACCATAAGAATCATGGTAAACTCATGTAAGCTTAGCCTGAGGGAACTGGCTTTATGAGCTAATGTATCTGAATAAAAAGTACGGCATTTTCACAACTGCTACCTCCTACTTCTGCTTTCATTTAAATAGTTTTTTCAGCAAGATCTGAAAGATACCCAAGCAGAAGCAAAACTGTTCTATGTTAGAGGAAATACTCCCTGAACAAAAGTACCACATTAGAGACTAATTCACATTACGGCTCCATATAATTCTCATGCTCTCTAAAACCTCAAAAAAAAAAAAAAAAATGCAGACCCAACATCAGTATATTCTTGCCGATATAATATTCCTGCCCACAAGACACCTGGTATAACGTCTTCAAAATATCAATGTCATGAAAGACAAAAAAGTAAGAGTCAAGATTAAAAGAGAACAATGAGACATAGCAACCTACTGCAAGGTGTGACTCTTGATGAAATCTTGTATCTGAAGAAATTTTTTCAAATTACAAAGGCCTTTTTAATTTTATTTATTTATTTATTTATTTTTGGCTTTTTGCCTTATCTAGGGCCACACCCGCGGCATATGGAGGTTCCCAGACTAGGGGTCTAACAGGAGCAGTAGCTGCCGGCCTTCACCACAGCCACAGCAACGCAGGATCCAAGCCGCGTCTGCGACCTACACCATAGCTCACGGCAACGCCAGATCCTTAACCCACTGAGCAAGGCCAGGGATCGAACCCGCAACCTCATGTTTCCTAGTCAGATTCATTAACCACTGAGCCACGACGGGAACTCCCTCAAAGGCCTTTTTTAGATAACAGTATGCAATAATGACACATTCCTACTGTGTGATCATAGATAGTATCGTGGTTCTCTCAAGCAAGGTCGTTGTTATGAGGAGACATCTGCTGAAGTATTTAGGGGTAAAGTTTCACAACGTTAGCAACAATACTTGAATCTAGGTGAAGAGTACTTTGTTCACTGTATTACAGTTTCCAATTTTCTATAAGTTTAAATTTTTTCAAAATAAAAGTGCAGCAATCAACAAGTACCCATTGTACACACCATAAAGGAAATAATTTCTATTTCCTTTATTTGAACTCTTTATGACATTTAATAACAACTATCAAAATATTACAAAACAAATAAAAAAAACATAACACAAAACCACATGTAAAGTCGAGTCTAAATTCCACAATCCCACCATAAGGAAACATTTTCGTGTCTATCCTAAAGACTTGTTTCATGAATACATGCCTATCTTTTTTATGTAAAATAGATACGTTAAGCTAATATCAAAAAAATATTTGGAGTTCCCCATCGTGGTGCAGCAGAAATGAATCCAATCAGGAACCAGGAGGCTGAGGGTTCGATCCCTGGCCTTGGTCAGTGGGTTAAGGATCTGGCATTGACATGAGTTGCGATGTAGGTCACAGACTCAGTTTGGATCTGGCTTCGCTGTGGCTGTGGTGTAGGCCAGCAGCTGTAGCTCCAATTAGACCCTGGCCTGGGAACCTCCATACGCCACAGTTGCAGCCCTAAAAAAAGAAAAAAAATTCCAACTTATTATTATATATAAATGTATATACCTTTCCCCTCTAAAAATATGTCAATAAAAGTAGGCCTGCAGCACCATTTTCATTATTGTGTAGTACATTATACAGTTGTACAGCAGTTTATTTAATCAGTACCCTGTATCTCCTTCAGTTTCAAGTTTAATAATATTTCTATTTTAAGAGACACGCATTCCCTCAAAGTCACATCTACTTCCTCTTCCATATATATAAAAATCTCAGCATAAGCTATCTGAGCATGAGCTCACTGCTAAATCAAGATGATGAACCTTCTGGAAAATGGTTCGTAATACAGGATATTATTTTTTACCGAGGTTCCCAAATACACATTTTTATATGTAAGAGTTCCTTACCCTGAGTCTCCAGTGCCTGATACAAGTCCTGGTCATTCCCACCTGTAAGTCTTTGTACCCAAGGGCCTCAGGAAACCTTATTCTTTCCATGTTTGATTCAAACCCTAACTGAAAATTCAGTTGTAGTTGTCCATGACCATAACACATGATGAAATGGTCATCTTCCCCTGAAGGAAATACCTGACACAAGAGACAGTCCAGGAAATGAGTAATTATCGTGACACAATGATAGAGAAGTGTGTAGGGAGTACTGGGAAAAGGAGGGCAGAGTACAAGGGAGGGAACACTTTCTGAGTCAAGAGAAAATCCTGTGCAAAAGAAAGAGTGGATGTTCTTTAGAGACTAGTGAGCTGTTCACTGTGAGAAAGGCCTGTGTGTGGGGAGGAGGCGGCGGGGGGATCAAGAGCTTTCATGCCACGTGAAGAGCGAGCTTCATCGCGGGTTTTCTTTTGTTTGTTTTGCTTTTTCGCTTCTTGTTTTTTTATCCTGTATTACAAACCATTTTCTAGAAGGTTCATCATCTTGATTTAGCAATGAGCTCATGCTCAGATAGCTTATGCTGAGATTTTTATATATATGGAGGCATATGGAGGTTCCCAGGCTAGGGATCTAATTGGAGCTACAGCTGCCAGTCTACACCACAGCCACAGCAATGCCAGATCCAAGTCGTGTTTGTGACCTACACCACAGCTCATGGCAACACCAGATCCTTAACCCACTGAGCGAGGCCAGGGATCAAACCTGGAACCGCATGGTTCCCAGTTGGATACGTTTCCGCAGCACAACAGGAACTCTTCATTGTGTTTTTGAATCGCCCACTACAGTAAGCAATTTTTCTTTAATTATATCCTTGAAAGGTGAAATTATAAGTGTCCTCTTTGTAAAATGTCATTCAAATTTCTTCTGACTACTATGAAAATCTGCCTCCACAGATTTTTTTTTTCCCCTAAACAAATGGACTTTTCTCTAAATTTCTATGTGGTGGCACAGGACGTTGCTATGCACTGTCAAGGAGTATGTGCTTCTTCTCATCACCACCATGTTCTATTTCCTGTTTTTTTAAAAACATCAAAAATATCTCCTACCATTATGATTACAGGTATCTGTCTTTATCAGGTTTAGCTTAAGCTAAGAACTGTCAAAGTAAGTAGAAATTTACATTATATTTTGGTTTTATTTTTATCATCAAGTATTATGGAATACAGATATCCAATACGGCAAGCAACTTACACACAGCATTTAAGAAGAATGAAGGAGCACCAGTCAAAGGTGAAAAAGCATCAGGCAATCTGGCTTTTTTTCATTAAAAAGTACATTTGAGGGAGATCCCTGGTGGCTCAGCAGGTTAAGGATCCATCTTTGTCACTGCTGTGACCTGTGAAACAGAGTCAGTCCCTGACCTGGGAACTTCTGCATGCCACAAGTGCAGCCAAAAAAAAAAAAAAAAGTGCATTTGAAAGACCTGGAGCTTAACTAAAACTTATATATGCCCCAAGACAACAACCATGTCTTAAAGCAGCATGACATTAAATTAAATGTGTTCTTAATTACACTACCAAACAAAAGTACTCAAATATATTTTGCTATAGTGCACTGGTATACACTGGCACTCAAAACTTAGTCAACAGTTTTCAAAAAAATATGTCACCTGTTGCTTTGAATGCTTTCGGCTTCAACAGGGTCACAACCTCAAATTACCATCTTTTCAAGAAGTTTGCTCAATGAGAAGTTCTTCTTTACCAATCAGAACTTTTGTTTCCAGAGACCAAGTCTTAAAATAGCCATTCCAACCTTAGGCAGAAGTTTCACTCAGAGGAAGTGTGAATAGAAGTGGGTGGGGAGAGAGAAAAAAGGAAAGCCTGCTCTCCAAACACACTGACAAGAAGTTCATTCATGACCTGGTTGAAACTGGCAGCTAATCCAGGGCGCATGAGGGAAGTAAATATTTTGAGTCACAGCCTTAAGTCACCATTTCGAGTGATGCCAGAACTCTAAGGCTGCTTGGACTGACCATGCCACCAAGCTTGAAAGGGAAATGGAATACAGACAACTGCAGAAATTCCAGTGCTACAAGAAATGCTTCAGTCAAGAAAGAACAATGGTATCTGTCCACAATTCTGTAAAACACCTTGGAACATTAGCTCTTATCTCCTGTGTAAAAGGGGAAAGAGTATCTCACACAATGGCAAAATGAGAAGAAACTGCCCTGTATTACGGAAAATAACATAAGACTCTATATTATCACTTTCAAAAATTCATAGAGAAAAATGTTCCTAGAGTTGTTGAAGTTAATTAATTAGCAAGTACACCAGAGACTTGAAAACTTAATATCTATTTTTGTCGGCTTTAAAATTTGCCAGTTGTGCTTATCAAATTCCCATGATTGAAGACTTCAGGAGCGAAGCATACTGAAAACAAAACTGTCATAGGCTCTGGAGAATTAAAGAGGATACTTATTTTCAAGACAAAATTACCTTACCACCTAAAGGTAGATTTTTTTGGTTCTTCTTTCCATGCCTAAAGAAAGCATGGAAATCTTTGGAGCAACAAGATTATGTCATCTTTTTTGAAGAGGCCAAAGGCAAGAAGCCCAAAGCATTAGAAAAGCAAGACAGTAAACTTCTATTTGGAAGTTACCTGTATATTTAGTCATTCAGTTCCTATTTGTTACTTTATGAATAATGAAATAATGTAAGTTCTCAGAGAACTTATTTTTGTCCCCAAATTGATCATTAAAACAATGTACAGTATGGTGACTCTAATAATATTGTATTGCATACTTGAAAGTTGCTAGAAGAATAGATCTCAAAAGTTCTCATCACAAGAAAAAAAACATTTTGTGGAGCAACACTTGGTGGTGGGCATCTCTGCAGCACCAGGATGCAGGATCAGTCCCCAGCCCAGTTAAAGGATCTGGTAATGCTATATCTGTGAAGTAGGTCACAACTTCAGCTGGGATCTTATCCCTACACTGGTAACTCTATATGACAAGGAGTGGGAAAAAAAAGAAAAAATATTTTGTAATTATGTATGACGACGGATGTTAATTAGGCTTATTGTGGTCATCATTTTGCAATATATACAAATATTGAATCATCATATTGTATACTTGAAATTAATATGTCAATTACATCTCGATTTAAAAAAAACAATGCTGCCCTGGCGCCGGGCATGAATCCAGACCTCGCCCCTGACTGCTCTGCGTTCCCGAAGGCTTTCCCTACGGTCTCGGCGTCTTGGTTTTCCTGGAAATACTTCTGCCTCGGAGTCAGCTAAGCACTCCCTAGGGTACCCTGGAACGGAAGCCTCACTGGCCACTAGATCCAGATCAAGTGGCATCTTCTGGGCAGCAGTCACAAACACCAGGGCAGCAGACATGTGCATGAGCTCCTTTCTGGGAGGTACTGGTGACCTGGGGCGAAGCCGAGGGAGAGAGGGAAGATGTACCCACCAGAGTGTTCAGTTGGCTCCTGGGTATGTGTCAGATGAGAAGCCTTTCCCTCGGGCTTTTAAGATCATTCTAGAAAACCGATTAGATTAAGATGGCGGAATAGAAGGACTGGAGCTCAACTTCTTTCCCAAATAACAGCAAAAATACAGCCAAATGCCGAGCAACCTTCAACCAAATGGACTGTAAACTTCCAAAAAAGATACTCTGCTCCAGAAGACACAGCAGAGACCACATCAAGAGGTAGGAGGGGCGATTACGTGATAGAAGCAACCCCATACCTCCCGGGTGGGAAGCCCCACAGACTGGAAAGTAACTGCATCACAGAGACTAAGCTACACTACTGAGAGTTCTGAGCCTCACGTCAAAACCCCACGCCTGGGGATCGGGCACAGGGAGAAAGAGCCCGGGGAGCATCTGGCATTGAAGGCCGGAGGGGCTTGTGTGCAGGAGCTCCACAGGACTGGGGGAAACAGAGACCCCACTCTTGAAAGGCACACACAGACTTTCACGTGCACTGGGTCCCAGGGCAAAGCAGTCT
>PVHT020000142.1:705506-810726 GCA_004024745.2 Catagonus wagneri | reverse complement strand
GTCCTGCTGTGCCTCAGGTTTGATTCCTGGCCTGGGAACTTCCTCATGCCAAGGATACAGCCAAAAAAAAAAAAAAAATCATATATGTATATATAATATCTACATATATAATCCCTTAATATAAAGTTATTTGATCTTAACAAGGGAAGAGAGACTATTTCTCTCTGTGTTTTCAACTGTAATTTGCAGAACTGCTGCAACTGGGACAGATACCTAGATACAACTGAAACACAGAAAATTCACCAAGAAGACAGAGGCAAACTTAAGCGGCAGTTTTTCAGTTGGCCTGATTGTTTTGATTGCGATTAGTTGAAAACTGTATGGCACAGAGGCCAGAGAGCAGCTACGTTTTCTATTTTTCTACTAAATACAGAACATAGTAATATCCAGAAAATACTCCACAGCATTTTCCTTGACCAGAAAATTGGCATGGCTGGGATTTGCCCACAGCCTACAGCCAAGCCCTTCTGGGAACAAGCAGTACATGTTCCAGCAAGTTGTTTGGGTGGACAGGGCAATAATGGGACTTCTGACCTCCTCTGAGACAGATATTGGTCGGGAGAGGTAACATGCATTCACTGAATTTAGAACATAAACATAGGAGCCTCTCCTTTCATTAAGGGATGAATTTAACATCCATGCAGGCAAGCCCGTATTTCTAAACAAATAGACTTGGACGATGCCAGGTGCTACATAGTCTCCTTTGTCTGGGTATACCAGTAGTCTCTCTTTTGGGCAAAGACTTACTATTGAGAAAACTGGGCAATGGTCAGTCTGTTAGTAACATCTGTTTCCTAACAGGAAATCATGTTGCAAAAAAAAAAAAAAAAGAGAGGATTTTCCTAAAGGTCACCATAACGGAGGTTACAACATAAGCCAACATCTACTCCATTTAAGAATATCCACAATTATCTTCATTTTTTTTTCCTTTTCCATAATCATTCACTTCCCCACAGCTGTAGCATGAGCATGATACAAACCACCTTTTCTTCATTTGTACACTGATGCACCATTTATGAAGTCCCTTCATAACATGCTCTCATTTGATCCACAAGACAATCTTGAAAGGTAGGTATTATGTTTATTTGATAAATAAGAAAAATTGAGGCTGCCAAACTGACACCCTTGCACAAAGTCACATCTAGTGAGTGTCAGAGTCTGAATCTGAGCTTATACCTTCTAAATAGCATTCCCCACAACCAAAGAAAAAGAGTAAGAGAAGAAGGCCGACTTACAAGTATGGTTGTGTCCTAAAGAAGCTTATAGTATAACCAATATCAAAGTATTTTTTATTAAAGTATAGTTGACTTACAAAGCTGTATTAATTTCTGCTGTAGAACAAAGTGATTCAGTTACATATACATTCTTTGTTAGATTCTTTTCCATTATGACTTATCACAGGATATTGAATACAGTTCCCCACGCTATATAGTATGGCCTTGTTGTTTAATCCCTTCCGTATATAATAGTTTGCATCTACTAGCCCCAAAGTACCAGCACATACCTCCCACACCCCCTCTTCCCCTTGGCAACCACAAACAAACTGTTTTAAAGGGCACTGTGGTAATAGAACACTGCCCTCCACCCCACCCTGTCACCTAAAGATATCCAAGTCCCAATCCTGGGAAATTTACATGGCAAAAGGGACCTTGCAGGTGTGATTAAATTAAAGGCCTTGAGGAGTTCCCATTGTGGCTCAGGTGGTAACGAACCTGACTAGTAACTATGAGCACGTGGGTTCAGATCCCTGGTCTCACTCAGTGGGTTAAGGATACGGCATTGCCGTGAGCTGTGGTGTAGTTTGCAGATGCGGCTCAGATCCTGCTTTGCTGTGGCTATATAGCAGGCTGGCAGCTGCAGCTCTGATCCAACCTGTAGCCTGGGAACTTCCATACGCCCCAGGTGCAGCCCTAAAAAGAAAAAAAATAATTAATTAATTAAAAATAAACTAAAGGCCTTGAAATGGAAGATTACTCCAGATTATCCTGGTGGACCTGATGTAATCACAATCTTTTGGGGGTGGGGGGAGAGGAGCAGAAGAGTCAATGTCAGAGTGATGTAGCCTGAGAAAGACTTGATCAGCCACTGCTGGCTTTTAAGATGGAGGAAGGGACTATAAGCCAAGGAAGGTGGGTGATCTCTAGAGGCTGCAGATTCTTCCCTACAGCCTCCTAAACAAATACAGCACTGAAGACATCTTGGTTTTGGCCCAATGAGATCCATTTCAGACATCTGATCTCCATAACGGAAGATAACAGTCGGTGTTATTTTTAAGCCTCCAAGTTTATAGTAACTTATTATGACAGCAATAAGAAAATAATTCAGGCAACGAGGACAAAATTGAGATAACAGACTACCCCAATCTGCTACATAAATATTCTTGATATTGTTTTGCATGCCAACATAATACAGTTTTGGAATTTGTTTACTTCCTCAAATATAGAGATCAGTAATCCTTAAACTAAAGCAGCTTTGCTTAAGTTCTACTTTTCCATGTCTGGATTCAGGCAAATTGTGTTTTCTACATAACAATCACCTTTTTTTTTTTAGGGATAGGAGAATAAGATGTGCAAACTACCATGAAATAAAATAAATAAGCTACAAGGATTACACAGGGACTAGTGCCATTATTTATAATAACTATAAATGGAGTATAATCTATAAAAGTTGCGAATCAGTATATCATACATCTGAAACACAGATAATATTGTAAATCAACTGTACCTCAATAAAAAAAATCTCAGAATAAAGCAAACAAATCATAATGACCAAAACTATCTTTTTTAAAAAAATTTAATTTATTAGAGTACGGCTGACTTAACCCACTGAGCGAGCCCAGGGACAGAACACACAACCTCGATCGCTGTGCCACGATGGGAACTCCTTGATCTTTTTATTTTTAATTCAATGCTCTATGTGTGTTAGGTTTGATAGCGAATTTATTTGGTTGGGCAGCTGGTTTAGAGTATCTTTTTTTTTTTTTTTACGGGGGGAGGGGGTCCTTTTTAGGGCCACACCCACAGTATATGGAGGTTCCCAGGATAGGAATCGAATCAGTGCTACAGCTGCTGGCCTATGCCATGGCCACACCAGATCCCGGCCTCACCTTTGACTTACACCACAGCCCACAGCAATGCCAGATCCTTAACCCACTCAGTGGGGCCAGGGATGGAACCTGCATCCTCATGGATACTAGTTGGGTTCCTTACTGCTGAGCCACAATGGGAACTCCTAATTTCATTTCTCATCATGCTCTCAATGCTCTCATATAAGACATATAAACCGTATACTCATATACAGATACATATATGCAGGTCACATGGAATTACTTTCTTTCATAAACATCGTTTACTAATCTATGCATACACTGTTCCATCTTCCTGGAACCCTCATCCACATCTGGTGAATTTCATCTCATCTTTTATTAACTACCTCAAATATCACCAATCAATCTGGGAAGTCTGTCTTAAAGGCCTCAAGACGAGCGAGATACATTCCAGGTATGCCCCCTTTACTTGGTATAAATTTATTTGGGTCTACTGCTCAGAGTTAAAGTGAAATAAATTTATATTGGTCTTCCAAACATATTTTTTAAAACTTCTTCCTCTCCCACTACCCAAAATCATGCTCTAGGGTAGGAAGAAAAGCACTCTAAAAGTATTCAACTCTCCTCTTTAAGAGCTAAGAAACTAATTGTTATGTTATCTTAATGCCAAAATCCAGGCTTTCTTTTTTATCTACTACTACAACTCAATGCATGTTACAACTGGAATAAAATAGTAACATGGCCTAATAAATTATATACTGTCTAATATCCAGGTATATCTTTGATAAACAGAAGGTATAACTGGTTCATGAATTATTGATCAGTACAGAATAGGTTTGTAAAGGATGTTTTCTATTACCATTTTCCAATTCAAAAGAGAAAAAGGTATCCTTTTACTACTATTTTTTTTCTACTTTGGAGAGACCCTAAGTTTTAATTTTCTAAACAAGCTCATAATCTGTCATTTCTTAGCTATGTGAAATAAGATAGACCTTTCCTGACACTCATAGGCATGAGGCTTAGATTCAGCCAATCAGATACTGGAACGACAGCTTTGACTCTCTAGCAAGTAGTGCAGAGAGCCAGGGATTGGTAAGAAATTATTCCCATGCTGATGCCCCAGAGTCAGCAAGTGTAATTTCAATAGCAGCAAAATCTAGCACCCCTGTTTCCTCTGTTGGCTTCTCTTGCCCATTTTTCAGAAAACTAGTGAGTTATCAATATCCTGTCAATTCCTATCCAGCAAAATTTAGCCAAAGTCAATTTTTATTGCTTTGCATGAAGAACTCCACACCTACATGCAATAAATACACATATAAAGCCTATTCATATGTCAGGCCCTTCTCCATATATTCACACACAACAGCAAGCAAAACAAATGTCTTTCTTTTGTGAAGAGTTCATAGTCTTGTCAGGAAAACAAAAATAATATAAGATGCTCAAAAAAAGAAAAGAAAGGAGTTCCTGTTGTGGCACAGCAGAAATGAATCCGACTGGGAACCATGAGGTTGCAGGTTCAATCCGTGGCCTCACCCAGTGGGTTAAGGATCCAGCGTTGCCATGAGCTGTGGTGTGGGTTGCAGACACAGCTTAGATCCTGCATTGCTGTGGCTGTGGCTGTGGCCGGTAGCTGTAGCTCTGATTGGACACCTAGCCTGGCAACCTCCACATGCTGTGGGTACGGCCCTAAAATGACAAAAGGCAAAAAATGAGAGAGAGAAAGAAAGTAAAGAAGTATAAATCTCAGCTAAATGAAGACAAAGAGCTGTACTTAGCACACTAACGGCCTATACAGCAGAACCTAACTTAAAAGGAAGAGGAAAGGAATGGGAGAGGACATTCATAATATACTATATAACACCAAGCATTTACAGTACCTCCAAAAAGCATCTTACTGTAAGAGTCTACTGTTTTGTTTTGGGTTTTTGTTTTTTTTAGGATCACATCTGTGGCATATGAAAGTTCCCAGACTACGGGGCGATTTGGAGCTGCAGCGGCCGGCCTACACCACTGCCACAGCAATACAAGATCCAAGCTGCAACACCAGATCCTTAACCCACTGAGCAAGGCCAGGGATCAAACCCACGCCCTCATGGATATTAGTCGGGTTCTTAACCTGCTGAGCCACAACAGGAACTCCCTTACTGTAAAAGTTTTTATTGTGATTCTGGAGCTAGTGAGCTTTGATCTTTCTACAAGAAGGGATAAAGTCACTTTTATCTACTTTTATTTCTGTTTTATTCTAAAGAAAAATAGCCCAAGAAACAAATGAGACTACAGAACTTCACAGTTATGAACTTCAAATGTTGATGCAACAACGGTCAGGAGGGCTTCTCAAGGCTCAACTAAACTTTCAGACTCACAAAACTACCAAAGGCCACATGTAGCATCAGTCTATTTAGAGGTTATAGGACAGAACCGGACATACCTCCCTGATGAGTCCTTACGTGAACTTTCCCACGCAGCAATACACACAGCTGTCCAGACTCTTCTCTTTGCCTCCCCAGGTGACAGCTCAGATATGAAGAAACAAGATCTGGTAGGTACAGGAGCTACCCTTACCCTCAAAGCCTCATGCCCCATAGGAACGGTTCTCTTGTAATAACCCGACAGCATAGCTTTCAGAGTAACTGCAAAGGACATGGCAGCCATGAGAATCCCTGTACTTAGGGAACCCAAAAACTACATCTTCTCATCAGGTACTTATTCTCCCAGTCTAAATGCAATTTGCCAACTTGGGGCCATTCTTAGCATAAGCAATGATATCAGGTCACTTAGCCACTCAGGACCCAGTAAAACAGAACAAGAAATTTAACAGAGGGGAGTTATTTTGAGGCACAGTGGGTTAAGGTTCCTCAAGAGCATTTGGCGTTGAAGACCAGAAGGGCTTGTGAGCAGGAGCTCCACAGGACTGAGGGAAACAGAGACTCTACTCTTGAAAGGTGCACATGGGCTTTTGTGTGCACTGGGTCCCAGGGCAAGGCAGAGACTCCATAGGAATCTGGGTCAGACCTGCTTGCAGTTCTTGATCTCCTGGGAAACCAGGGGGTGACTGTGGCTTGTTGTGGGGGAAGGACATTGGAGGCAAAGGTCTTGGGAATAATCATCAGTGTGAACTACCCTGGAGGTGGCCAGTTTGGAAATATCTGGCCCCATCCATCAGGAAACAGGCTGCCTAAAGACCTCCCAGCCACACAGCTGTCTCTAATCACACCTAGAGACAAAGCCCCACCCAACAGACGGATAAGAATCAGCTCTACCAGTGGGCAGGCACCAGTCGTGGGCAGGCACCAGTCCCTCATCAGGAACCCTGCTGCAGGCCCCTGTACCAACTTTTGCCACAATGGGGGCTATTAGAAGCAAAAGAAGCTACAATCCTATTGTCTGCACAATAAAAAATAAGAGAATTATGACTCAGATAAAGGAATAAGACAAAAACCCCAGAAGAACAGCTAAATGATCTGGAGATTACCAACCTCCGTGACAAAGATTTTAGACTAATGATAGTAAAGATGATTCAAGATGTTGGAAATAAACTGGAGGCAAAGACTGATAATTACAAGAAACACTGAACAAAGAAATAGAAGATTTAAAGATTAAGCAAGCAGAGATGCAAAACACAATAACTGAGGAGTTCCCTTCGTGGCTCAGTGGTTAACAAATCTAAGAACCATGAGCTTGCGGGTTCAGTCCCTGGCCTTGCTCAGTGGGTTAAGCATCCGGTGTTGCCGTGAGCTGTGGTGTAGGTTGCAGACGCGGCTCGGATCCCATGTTGCTGTGGCTGTGGCAAAGGCCGGCAGCTACAGCTCCTGTTAGACCCCTAGCCTGGGAACCTCCATATGCCGTGTGTGCGGCTCCAGATAAAGGCAAAAAGACAAAAAAAAAAAACAAAAACAATAACTGAAATAAAAAAATTCACTAGAAGGAACCAGCAGCAGAATACAGGAGGCTGAAGAACAAACAAGAAATGTGGAAGACAGACTGGTGGAAGTCACTGACCAGAAAAGAAAAAAAAAAGGAAAAGAAATGAATAGACCTCTGGAACAACTTTAAATGCACCAACATTCACATTATAGAGGTGCCAGAGGAGAAGAGAGAAAGGGCCAGAGAAAATATTTTAAGAGATGATAGCTGCAAAAGTCCCTAACATGGGAAAGGAATCACTCACTCAAATCTCGGAAGCACAAAGAATACCATATAAAATAAACCCAAGGAGAAACACTCTGAGACACATATTAATAAAACTGACCAAAATTAAAGACAAAGAGAATATACTGAAAGCAGCTAGGGAAAAGAAACAAATAACATGAAAGGGAACCCCAATAAGGTTATCAGCTGATTTTTCAGCAGAAACTCTTCAAGCCAGAAGGCCGCAGCATAATATACTTAAAGTGATGAAAGGAAAAAAACCTCCATCCAAGACTACCCTACGCAGAAAGGCTCTCATTCAGATTTGAAGAAGAAATCAAAAGCTTTACAGACAAGCAAAAGCTAAGAGAATTCAGTACCACTAAACCAGCTTTACAACAAATACTAAAGGAACTCTCTACGTGGAAAAGAAAAGGCCACAACTAAAAACGGAAATATTACAAATGACAGGAGTTCCTGTTGTGGAGCAGTGGAAAGGAATCTGACTAGTATCCATGAGGATATGGGTTCAATACATGTCCTCACTCAGTGGGTTAAGTATCTGGCACTGACATGAGCTATGGTTTAGGTTGCAGATGCAGCTCGGATCCCACGTTGCTCTGGCATAGGCCAGCAGCTGTGGCTCTGATTCAACCCCTAGCGTGGGAACTTCTTATGCTGCAGGTGCAGCCCTTAAAAAAAAAAAAGCAAAAATTACAAATGACAAGGCTCACCAGTAAAGGCATACATACAGTAAAGGTAGGAAATCATCCACACACATACAAGCTACCAAACAGAAATCATGAGAATATGAAGATATAAATGCAGGATATTGGAGATGCATTTGTAATTAAGAAACCAGTAACTTGGAGTTCTTGCTGTGGCTCAGCAGAAACAAATCTGACTAATATTCATTTGGACTTGGGTTCGATCCCTGGCCTCGCTCAGTGAGTTGGGTATTCAGTGTTGCTGTGAGCTGTGGTGTGGGTCACAGATGCAGCTCATATCCCGAGGTGCTATGGCTGTGATGTAGGCTGGCAGCTGTAGCTCCGATTTGATCCCTAGACTGGGAACTTCCCTATGCCGCACATGCAGCCCAAAAAAACAGTAAATAAAGAGAGACCAGTAACTTAAAACAATCTTGTGTGTATGAGTGTGAGTGTGTGTGTGTGTGTGTATACATACATATATATAATCTAAAAACGTCATTGTAACTGCAAACCTAAAATCAACAATAGATACACACACAAATAAGAAAAAGCAATCCAAACACAATACTAAAGATAGGCATCAAATCACAAGACAAGAGAACAAGGGAAGAAAAAAGACCAACAAAAACAAATCTAAAACAGTTAACAAAATGGCAATAAGAACATACATATTGGAGTTCCCGTTGTGGCTCAGTGGTTAACGAATATGACTAAGAACGATGAGGTTGCGGGTTCGATCCCCAGCCTTGCTCAGTGGGTTAAAGATCTGGTGTCACCGTGAGCTGTGGTGTAGGTAAGACAATAGACTGGCTGAATGGATACAAAAACAAGAGTATATATTTGCTGTCTTCAAGTGACCTACTTCAGTTCTAGGAACACATACAAACTGAAAGTGAGAGGATGTACAAAAATATTCCATACAAACAGAAATTAAAAGAAAGCTGAAGTAGCAATACTCACATCAGACAAAATAGACGTTAAAATAAAGAATGCTCCAAGAGACGTAAAAGGACATTACAAACTATCAAACTATCCAAGAAGATATAAAATTCTAAATACATATGACCCAACATAGGATCACCTCAACACACAAGGCAACTGCTAACAGCTTTAAAAGGAGAATTAAGATTAACACAATAATCAAGGGACTTTAACACCCCACTTATAGCAATGGACAGGTCATCAGACAGAAAGTCAGCAAGGAAACACAGGCCTTCAATGATGCATTAGACTAGATGGATTTAATAGATATTTATAGAATATTCCATCCAAAAGCAGCAAAATACATATTTTTCTTAGGTGCATAAGGAACATTCTTTAGGATAGGTAACATTCTGGGCCACAAATCAAGCCTTTGTAAATTATAAAAATTTGAAATCATGTCAAGCATATTTACCTATCACAATGCTATAAGACTAGAAATCAACAAGAAAAAAACTGAAAAAAAAGACAAACAGGTGGAGACTAAACAACATGCTACTAAACAACCAATGGATCATATTGCAAAAAATCAAAGAGGAAATTAAAAAATACCTAGAAGCAAATGACAACAAAGACACAACAATCCAAAACCTATGGGAAAAAGCAGTTCTAAGAGGGAAGTTTTTAGCAATACAAATCTACTTCAGGAAACAAACAAAAAAATCTCAAACAAACAACCTAACTTTGCCCCTAAAGTAACTGGAGAAAGAACAGACAAAAGCCAAAGTTAGCAGAAGGAAAGAAATCATAAAGATCAGAGCAGAAATCAATGAAATATAAACAAAGAAAACCACAGGGGGGAAAAAATCAATGAAACTAAAAGCTGGTTCTTTGAAAAGATCAACAAAACTGAAAAACCCTTAGAGTCATCAAGAAAAAAAGAGGACTGAAATCAATAAAATTAGAAATGAAAAAGGAAAAATTACAATGGACATCACCAATATACAAAGGCTCATACGAGACTACTACAAGCAAATATATACCAATAAAATGGACAACACAGAAGAAATGGACAAATTCCTAGAAAAGCACAATCCTCCAAGACTAAACCAAGAAAGAACAGAAAAGATGAGTGGACCAATCACAAGTACTGAAATTGAAACTGTGATTAAAAACTTTCAACAAACAAAAGTCCAGGACCAGATGGCTTCACAGGAGAATTCTATCAAATATTCAGAAAAGAATTAACACCTGTCCTTCTAAAACTATTCCAAAAAACTGCATAGGAAGGAACACTCCCAAACTCATTCTATGAAGCCACCATCACCCTGATACCAAAACAAGACAAAGACAGCACAAAAAAAAAAAAAGGAAATTTACAGGCCAACATCACTGATGAACATAGATGCAAAAATTCTCAACAAAATACTAGCAAACAAAATCCAACAATACATTAAAAAGATTGTAAATAATGATCAAATGGGATTTATCCCAGGGATGCAAGGATTTTCTTCAGTATCCGCAAATCAATCAGTGTGATACACCACATTAACAAACTGAAGAAAAAAACCGTATGAACCTCTCAATAGGTGCAGAAAAAGCTTTTGACAAAATCCAACACCCATCTCTGATAAAAATCTCCAGAAACTGGGCATAGAGGGACCTCAACGTAATAAAGGCCAAATATGACAAACCCAGAGCTAACAGCATTCTCAATGGTGAAAAGCTAAAAGAACTCCTGCTAAGATCAGGAACAAGACAAGGATGTCCACTCTCACCACTTCTATTCCACATAGTTTTGGAAGTCCTAACCACTGGCACTCAGAGAAGAAAAATATTTTTTTTTCTTTTTCTTTTTCTATTTTTTTTCTTTTTCCATTATAGCTGGTTTACAATTTCTGTCAATTTTCCAACTGCATAGCATGATGACCCAGTGACACATACATATATAGATTCGTCACAAGTAATTAGACATAGTTCCCGGTGCCATACAGCAGGATCTCCTTGCTTTTCCATCTCAAGGCAATAGTTTACAACCCCAGACTCCCATACCCTCCCACTCCCTACCCCACCCTCTTGGCAACCATAAGTCTGTTCTCCAAGTCCGTGATTTTCTTTTCTGTAGAAAGGTTCCTTTGTGCAGTCTATTAGATTCCAGATATAAGTGATATCATGTGGTATTTTTCTTTCTCCTTCCGACTTATTTCACTTAGTATGTGGGTCTCTAATTCCATCCATGTTGCTGCAAATGGCATTATTTTATTCTTTTTTATGGCTGAGTAGTATTCCATCATGTATATATACCACATCTTCCTAATCCAATCATCTGTCAATGGACATTTGGGTTGTTTCCATGTCTTGGCTATTGTGAATAGTGCTGCAATGAACATGCGTGTGCAAGTGTCTTTTTCAAGGAAAGTTTTGTCTGGATATATGTCCAAGAGTGGGATTGCTGGGTCATATGGTAGTTCTATGTATAGTTTTCTAAGGTACCTCCATACTGTTTTCCATAGTGGTTGTACCAGCTTACATTCCCACCAACAGTGCAGGAAGGTTCCCTTTTCTCCACACCCTCTCCAGCATTTGTTGTTTGTGGACTTATTAATGATGGCCATTCTGACTGGTGTGAAGCTGTATCTCATGGTAGTTTTGATTTGCATTCAGAGAAGAAAAAGAAATAAAAGGAATCCAATTTGGAAAGGAAGAAGTAAAACTATCACTGTTTGCAGATGGCATGGCACTATATCTAGAAAATCCTAAAGACACTACCAGAAAGAACACTGTTAAGCTCATCAATGAATTTGGCAAAGTCACAGGACACAAAATTAATACACAGAAATCGACTTCATTTCTATATACTAACAACAAAAGATCAGAAAGAGAAATTAGGGGAAACAATCCCATTTACCATCACATTGAAAAGAATAAAATACCTAGAAATAAACTTACTTAAAGAGACAAAGACCTGTACTCTGACAACTATAAGATGCTGATGAAAGAAACCAAAGATGACACAAATAAATAGAAAGATATACCATGCTCTTGGACTGGAAGAATCAATATTGTCAAAATGACTATACTACCCAAAGCAATCCACAGATTCAATGCAATCCCTATCAAATTACCAATGGCATTTTTCTCAGAACTAGAACAAAATATTTTAAAGTTTGCTTGGAAGCACAAAAGACCCAGAATAGCCAAAGCAATCCTAAGAAGGAAAAATGGAGCTGGAGGAATAAGGCTCCCTGACTTCAGACTATACTAAAAAGCTACAGTCATAAAAACAGTATGGTACTGGCACAAAAACAGAAATAATAGATCAGTGGAATAGGATAGAAAGCCCAGAATTAAACCCACTCACCTTCAGTCAACTAATGTATGACAAAGGAGGCAAGAATATACACAGAGAAAAGTGGTCTGGGAAACTGGAAAAGAATGAAATTAGAACACTCCCTAATACTATACACAAAAATAAACTCAACATGGATTAAAGACCTAAATATAAGACTGGATAATACGAAACTCTTAGAGGAAAACATAGGCTGAATACTCTGACATAAATGACAGCAATATCTTCTCGGATCTACCTCCTAGAGTAATGACAATAAAAATAAAAACAAAAAATAAACAAATGGGACCTAATTAAACTTACAAGCTTTTGCACAGCAAAGGAAACCCTAAACAAAACAAAATGACAACCAACAGAACGGGAGAAAATATTTGCAAATGAAGCATCTGACAAGGGATTAATCTCCAAAATATATAAACACCTTCTGAAGCTCAATATCAAAAAAAAAACAACAACAACAAGAACAACCCTATCAAAAAGAGAACAGAACGGGAGTTCCCATTGTGGCACAATGGAAACGAACCCAACTAGTATCCATGAGGATAGAGGTTCGATCCCTGGCCTTGCTCAGTGGGTCGGGGATCTGGAGTTGCCATGAGCTGTGGTGTAGGTTGCTGACACGGCTCAGATCCTGCGTTGCTGTGTCTGGGGCTTAGCTGGCAGTTGTAGCTTTAATTCGACCCCTAGCCTGGGAACTTCCATATGCCACAGATGCGACTGTAAAAAGACAAAAAAAAAAAAATTGGGTAGGAGATATAAACAGACAATTCTCCAATTCCCCAAAGAAGGCATACAGATGGCCAGAAAAAAAAAACATGAAAATTTATTCAAAATCACTAATTATTAGAGAAATGCAAATCAAAACTACTATGAGGTACCACTTTACACCAGCCAGAACCATCATCAAAAAGTCTGCAAATAGGAGCTTCCTTGCCTGCCCGCCTGCACCTCTCACAAGTGTCCTATCTTAATAAACCCATTTCTTTCCTAAAAAAAAAAAAAAAAGTCTGCAAATAATAAATGCTGGAGAGGGTATGGAGAAAAGGGAACCCTCTTACACTGTTGGTTGGAATGTACACTGTTGCAGCCATGGAAAACATGGAGATTCCTCAAAAAACTAAAAACAGAATTACTATTTAATCCAGCAATCCTATCCCTGGGCAACTATCTGGAGACAACCATGACTCAAAAAGATAACAAGTATCCTAGTGTTCACTGTAGCACTATATACAATAGCCAAGACATGGGAGCAACCTAAATGTCCATCCACGCAGAATGGATAAGTAAGATGTAGTACATTTACACAATGGAATATTACTCTTCCATAAAAACGAGTGAAATAACGACATTTGCAGCAACATGGATGGACTTTGAAATTACTATGCTAAGTAAAGTTAGTCAGACAGATACAATCATGGCTATCACTTACATGTGGAATCAAAAAAAGGATACAATGAACTTATTTGCAGAACAGAAACAGACTCACAGACTTTGAAAAACTTATGGTTACCAAAGGAGACAGGTAGAGGGGAGGGATGGACTGGAGGTTTGGGATGGAAATTTTCTAAAATTAGGCTGTGATGATGGTTGTACAACTGTAAATACAATAAAATTCATTGAATCTTTTTAAAAATCTAAAAAAATTACTTTGTTGAATGAAAAAATAATAAAATAAAAAGGGAGGGAGCCACAGATAAATGAAAGACAGCAGTGTTTCCGAGGAGGGAGAAGTAAGAACAATATAAAACACCTTTTACTAAGTGGGCCATTGCAATGTGCCAATCCCTGCCCGAAGCACTTTACGTGTCTTAACACATATATTAATCAACTTATTAAGTTTAATGCATTCCTATGGAGGAGGGTTGATGAGGATACTCCATCAGGAAGAGGGTGGTAACCTGACAGTAACCTGTGCAAGTTAAACAGCTGTAAATGACAGGGCTGGGGTTTGAGCCCCAGACAATCTGCCTCCAGGATCTACTCAGCTAATTACCTCCCCCAACTGAGATGAGGGAAAGAAAGAGGGAAAAGCCACTATCTCTCTCGAGATAAGGGAAAAATACAAGCTGTCAGTGGGGCAGAGATATTTATGTGTTTGGGCTAGGATGGGACAGAGGTGTGAGGAAAGTTCAGGAGGAAGCTGTAAGTTACAAGCATTTCTTCCATAAAGTCAAGACACAATATAATGGTGCTGTTTCCAGACATACGTTTTCATGACTAGATTACTGAAACACTATTTGGATCAAATTTCCAATGTAAAAAACGCTGTCGATTTGTAAACTCTTTTCATAAGAGAAGTCTCAGAGGTTATACAGAATGATTAGAGAAACATCATAAGCAAGGACAAAAAGAGAATACAACAAAAAAAAGTCCATATTTGTACATGCATAACTAAAGGATGTTAGATATTTCTTCACTATATAAAAAGCTCTTATGATTCATTCATTCATCTATTCAATTTATTGGGCACTAACCTGTGCCAGGCACTGGGCATTGTTTTCAGCCTTGGGGTTTCAGCAGTGAACAAAAATAGATAAAAACTATCCCTATGAAACATATATCCTAACTGAAAGAAAGAGACTAACCAAAAATAAATAACGGAGTTCCCATTGTGGTGAAGCGGAAACAGATAAAAACTATCCCTATGGTACATATTCTCTAACTGAAACAAAGAGAGTAACTAAAAATAAATAAAAGAGTTCCCATTGCAGCCCAGTGGAAACAAACCCAACTAGTATCCATGAGGATACAGGTTCAATCCCTGACCTCAATCAGTGGGTCGGGGATCTGGCGTTGCCATGGGCTGTGGCGTAGGCAGCAGAGGTAGCTCAAATCAATCCCAGGTTGCTGTGGCTGTGGCATAGGCCAGCAGATTCAGCTCCGATTTGACCGCTAGCCTGGGAACTTCCATATGCCTCGGGTGCGGCCCTAAAAAGCAAAAAACAATAAAAATAAATAACTTGTACAGCAATGAGTACCTCAGGGAAAAATTAAGCAGAGAAGAGGACAGAAGCACAAAGCAGGAAAAGGGGAATTGCAATTTTAAATAAGATGGGCAGGACATTACTGAGAATAGGACATTGAGCAATTCCTGAGGAGGTGGTGGAGGGGTACCCAGCGTACATTTGGGGAAACAATGTTCCAGGCAGAAGAAACAGCCCAGGAAAAGGTGAGGTGCAAATGTGTCTACTGTTTACAAGCCACTGCAAAGAAAACCGGTGAGGCTAGAAGGGCATGAAGGAGGAGAGGACACTAGAAGATGAAGGTAAAGACAGAAACAGTGGCTGGAATACCCAGAGTCTTCTTGGCTACTGTGAGACAGATGGGAAGATATTAGTAGAATTTGAGAGGGAGTGTTGTGATCTAAATATTTTAAAAGAATCATCTGGCCGCTGTAGAGAATGAAGTGTCTATCAGGGGGTACCCAGGGCAGAAGTGGGGAAGATAGCAAGGGGGTGCCTGCTCTCTTCCATCCGCGCCTCCCCCTCTCCTCCCCACCCTTCTCCAGCCTGCTCATTGCCCAGGATGCTGTTCAGTGTGACCTCAGGACAGCTGGGCTCTGGCTCCCAGCTGGATTCAGCCAGAGGGAGTAGCATGCACAGAGATCACAAGGAGGAAGGGGAGGGAGGCCAAGGTTTACTCTCCTGCTCCTTTCTTCTGTTCACCTTGGGCTGGCTGCTGCCCTCTGACAAAAGCCACAGCCCCTCTCCCAGGGCTCCCTCCACCTGCCTCGATTCTGATAACTGCTCCCTCCTCGCTCTCCCTTCCGGCTAATGGCCACACCTCAACTAATGCCTAACCACTACGGATCCCTGAGGCCCTGCACAGTCCACTGTAAGTAATCCTATTACCAAAAGTTCCTCAAACTATTAGGCCAATGTAAGTGTGCCATCTCTTTAGCTTACTAATTCAGGAGTCTAGGGCAACAGTCCAGGTGACAGACAATGGTGGCCTGAACTAGGATGTTAGCAGCAGAAGGACAAGGACAAGAAGCAGTTAGATTTTAGCTTTCTGAGACTTCATGTCAAGCATGGCTCCAGATTTGGCCTAAGCAACCGAAAGGCTAGAGTACCATCAACTGAGATTCTTTTTTTTAATTCACAAATCATAGAAAATATATGCAAATACATTAAAAATGGCTCAAAGGAAAAGGAATATTATGCCTTACAAACAAATGTAAAGATACAGAGTCGTACTGTTAAAGGCATATAAATTAATAATGCAAAATAATATAATACAATACTATATGTATAAATTATACACATGTTATATATAATAATGACATATAAAACTGACAAAAATTTAAAATATTGTGATAAATGGTTTTGGCATGGATGTCAGAAAACATAATTGGAGGGATGTAAACCTCTGTGAAGAATATAATTTCTATCAAAACATGTGGAATTTCCAAGGCCCGGGAACAAAACCAGGCCACAAGAGTAACATAAGACACAGCTGTGACAATGCCGTATCCTTAACCCACCTTTCCAATAGGGAACTCCAAAAAAACAGTACATATACTTTGATCAAAAAATCCTGCTAGGACTTTATTCTACAGACATACATCTGTACAAATACCTGTGTATAAGATTTTCACTAGAGCAGTATTTATAATTACAAAAACTGGAAACAACCTAAATGTCTATCAACAGGAAATATGAGTTAAATAATCTGGCCTACATATACCATAAAATGGAATATTATAAGTGATTCACAAGGAATGAGGTAAATCCGTAAATTCTACATGAGATTTATAGTGGGGGGAAGGGCAGTGATCTGTTGCCTAGGAGTAGTATTTAGTACATTCCTATTTGTGAATTGTGTTTTTTTAAGGATATATAGATATGTAGGAATAAGAAAATTCCAGAAAGATCAAAGAAGTTGTTTAAAGCAATTGCCTCTAGGCAGGCTGATGTGAGCAAGTCTTATATTTTTCATTTTATACCCTTTTGGACTGTTAGAAATGTTTTATAAACAAAATGATACTAAAGCCAAATTTTTAAAAAGACCAGTAACAATTTATGTTTCACTGTACAAAAACCAGTGTTGTTGAATACAGAAATATATTTCAACAGTTCAATCAATCCAAACTGAATTAGTTTTACTTTATTAATATCCGTATTTTGTTAGAGGATATAAATGCCCTGACCCTTAATATCCTGAATCACAGGTACTTCTCTATTTGTTATAAAACTGAGCCTATTTACAAACTCTTGGGGTTTTCCAAACGCCAGCCATATGTGGAAAAAAAAACGAGGCTGAATGTAGATGGTTTCAAATGGAAAAAACGCAAACATGTGACACGATTCCTATGAAGAACTGGCTTAATGACAGTCATTTTGGCACCGATCATGACATCAAATGGAACAGTCCACATCATGATTTCTGTTTCACTGATATTATAATTCCCAGAATGAATATATTTTAGAATTTGCAAGAAATAACAATATGGGGGAAAAAAGTATTAATTTTCTTCAGGCTTATCTAAATATATTCTGTCAAAGCCAGCAAAACAGAACCATTGAAAAATTTTGTAAAACTATTGTACTAGAAGAATGTCACATTATTTTTTTGAGGATTCGCTAAGCTTTCACAAATGTAAATAAATATACCAATATAAATGAGTACCAGAGTATGTATATTTTATTTCACTGAGGTAAATATAAAACAAGTTATTTATGTTTTCCTTTTGCTACTGTTCTCCTTACCACTACCAAAATCCTGACTGACACTGGAATTTATCCCTATAGATAAAATTTTAATGTTGTCTGAACCATAACATGTTATTGTTCTAATAAATTTTGGATAAGGATTTTATGTCAACCAAATCTACTTGAATACAAAAGATTCCTCAGCTGGTTTTGGAAGCACAACACAAGATTTAGATTATTTCATGATTAAGGAAGTGACCTTCTACAGTTGTCTGTGAGTCAATTTTGCCAAGAGAGAAAGGACCAAGAGCCTTGCTCTCTCTTCTCAGAAGAGGTGCAGAAACATGTTAATAAATTTTCCCCAGACTTTTGCAGATTGATACTATTAAAGCTGAAGACATACAAAGCAGTGGAAATACAATGTATTTTTAAGGCTTTTGTATGTCCAAAATTGTAAAAAAAAAAAAAAAAAACCATAATAAGTCATTTGTCTTTAGACAACTTGCTCTGGAAATCTGAAATGCTTATACACATTATTTTATTAAACTGTTATATTTAAGCTAAAGAAAGTGCTTTCAAAAATTAAATCATATTTTAAAATATCTCAAAGGGGGGAGATAAAAGTAGGGGAAAAACAAATAACAGAAATTAAGAAGCACAGCTACTGCATCAGCATTTACCTGTTGCATCAAATTCAATTGGCTGGCACCCCTGGTGAGAAGACCAGTCACACTTGAGGACTTGCCCTCCCTCCACAATCCCAGGTTGGGTAGTGTTTGCTTTGGGTGCTCCCACCAGAAGAAACATCCTGCTGAAATACAAAATGGAAAACAAAACTTTTAAGTGGCACATAGCATAAATAATATCTTATGACTTATTTATGAAGATCAATCATTCTCTTGATTTTATTCACACACACACACACACACACACAAACCCACTCACTGAAAGTATAATCAACCTTTGTTACTCATTTGGTGCTCTTTTACATACACTATTCAACACAGTCTATTCATCTTAGTAACACATTATAAGACAACTTCAGGGTTACATGTTATTTAAAAATTTATTCTAGACAGGAGTATTCTTGCAGTGCCAAGGGTTAAGGAGCCAGTGTTGTCACTGCAGCAGCTTGGGTTGCTGCTGTGAAATGGGTTCAGTCCCTGGCACAGGAACTTCCATATGCCATGGGTGTGGTCATAAAAAAGTAAAGAAAAATAAAGAATGGAGAGAAGAGACCCCTTTTAGATAAAGTAGCATCTAGGTAAATTGAGATGGATAGATTAGAAGGAGGTCGCCAAGGAATGTTTGTGTGTTGGGAGACAGGAAAAAGGCAGTGGGATGGAGACGTGGATGGGGGCACCCCAGGCAGAGGTGGAAAGACCCAAGGCACAAGATAAAACTGGGGTGCTTGGCAAGAACCAAAACATGCAGGGCCATTTAGCCAGGGTAAAACTTTTGGATTTTATCATAAGGTCCATGTGAAGCTTTTGAATATTTTTTTGTTTTGATTTAATTTTTAGGGCCACACCTGCGGCATATGGAAATTCCCAGGCTAGGGGTTGAATTGGAGCCGTAGTTGCCAGCCTATGACACAGCCACAGCAACACCAGATCCAAGCTGCATCTGTAACCTACACCACAGCTAACAGCAATGCCAGATCCTTAACCCACTGGGTGAGGCCAGGGATTGAACCCGAATCCTCATGGTTATAGGCTGGATTCTTAACCCTCTGAGCCACACCGGGAACTCCAAGAATATATTTCAAAGCAAGAGAATAAAAAAAGAAAATAAAAAAGACATAACCTAACAAAGAAAATGAAATATGGTGCCTTATGTGGAAAGGAGGGCAAAAATGGAAAAAGAAAAGCAGAAGACTTTCAGCAGCTGAAGGAGGAGGTGAGTAACCTAGATTGGGAGGGCAGATGGAGAAACAGATGGATGGGGAGCCTTGAGAAACATGTGGAATAGAATGGAACAGGAACAGCTGGTGGCCTGAATATGGTAGAAGGGGAAGATTAGACTAAAGAAATGTCCCCTAGGTTTCTTTCAGGAGTGCATGTCTGGGAAAACCATTTCCTGTGCTAGAAAAGCCTAGAGAGTAGGGAAGCAGAAGGCAAACCAAGTATTTACAGAAAAACCAAGAGTTCAGTTCTCAACAGGTTAGCCTAAAATACCTGTGAGATACCTAATTGGTAGCCTGTTGCTCTAAGCAGAGTTGAGAATGTCAACTGAATGGGCTTCAGAGAGCAGAGGATGAGGCTTCAGAGAGCAGAGGACCAAAGAGAGGAAGCAATGACACTGAGGAGTCAGAGAAAGCAGACAGAGTACAAGACAGTGAGAAGAAATAGACTGAAATTTAGAAGAAAACAGGATACAGAGAGACAATAAGGGCCCTCGATAAATGCCATCATCATTATTTCATTTCCCCCATTAAACACTAAGTCACTTACTTTCTTCTAGCTAAGAAAATACTCAATAACTGCTTTCATTTTTTGTGACGTTATGAACAAACCTACATCTTAAATATGGAATGCTTTCATTTGAACTTTTATTCATCAATTTCAATTTCATTTCTTCCGGATGGTTATCTGCCAAATCACATATAGACCAGGACAGAGCTGGGTGCATGAACTGCTGGAATGCTGCTTTCAGATACTTATCTTAAAATTCCATATTCAAAATAAAGACAAAACTCCCAGCCGAACCACACCCTGTTTAAGGAAGCTTTATGCAGTCATATTTGGCATCAGTAAAACACCAATGCTGGCTCTTTCTCCTCATACCTAACTTAGTTTTCATTAAATAGGAAAAAATAAATAAAGCTGAATAAGAGAGTCCTCAGCCCCCAAGACTAAGAGAGCAGCTAAGTATCATCACATCCTCCTTTTCCACAGCAGAGCTGGTTAACAGTTAAATATACACACACATACTCACATATACACACACTGACACACACACATACACGAGATTTATCTTTCCAACAGGTCAAATATTGAGTCACAGAATCACAAAACTGCCCCTCCTCATCGGAATTAAATGATTTTTTGAGTACATAATAGGGAAAAAAGAACATTTCAGACAAGTGTACTTTTCAGGTCTACACCTGAAAAGGCAGAGGGGTCATTCCTTCAGCAGCCCTAATGAGCTAATATAAGAACAGGTTTGCATATGATTTTAGTGCTGTCAATAATGACCCAGTTCCGGGAGATCAGAACAGAAGAACTTGTTCTCAGAATTTGCCTACAAACCTTCAAGTAAACTCACTTCTAAACTGCCATCACATAGCATACTACAGAATCTTTTCTAATTTTTTGTCAGAGCAGTTCTTCCTGCCTTATGTTAAACTGCTTCACTGAATGTAGGGGACCCTTATTCATCTTTGCACTGCCACGTAATATGCACTTTAAAAAGAAAAGCTGGAATTCCCGTTGTGGCTCAGCAGTTAAAAACCTAACTAGTGTCCATGAGGATGCAGGTTCGATCCTTGGCCTTGCTTGGTGGGTTAAGGATCCAGCGTTGACGTGAGCTGTGGTGTAGGTCACAGATGAGGCTCAGATCCCAAGTTGCTGTGGTTTAGGCCGGCAGCTAGAGCTCCAGTTCAACCCCTAGCCTGGAAAACTCCATATGCCAGGTGTGGCCCTAAAAAGACAAAAAAAAAAAAAACAGCTTTTTTTTTCTTTTTAAAAATTTTATGGCCTCATCTGCAGCATATGGAAGGTCCTAGACCAGTGATCAAATCCAAGCTGCGGCTTCAACCTAACACCACAGCTGTGCAACACCAGGTCCTTAACCCACTGTGCTAGGCTGGGAGTTGAATCCATGCCACTGCAAAGACAGTGCTGATCTTTAACCCATTAGGTCACAGTGGGAACTCCCAAGAAAGTTTTTTAAACTGACAACTGAGTAGCAAGTAAATCAGATAGTTATAAGTCCCAATCTTAGCAGCCATATATAAAAAGCCATCTCCAGTATCAACAACCCCTGTAGAATGCAGAAACCCTCTATTAAATGCCCAATTATTTAAATTATCCTTAAAGCAATTTTTTTCTATAATGTATTTCTCCTTGATTTTAGATTTCACATACTTTCTTTACCTGGCACTACAAGACAGAGAAAGTTGGAACGGTATTAGGGGAGGTGGGACTTCAGCAAAGACAGAAAACAAGGGCACAGTAAAAGAGGTCTGAATGGAACCTGTACTCACCGGTTTGGCAGCACAGAGATGGAGGTCCTTGGGTAAGACCAGAACAGGCCAGTGCTTTCATCAGACCATTTGCACATTACAGGCATGAAATGATGGTAATTACATGTACTAATATGGGTGTTCAAGTTTTCCTAAGCATACCTTCAGGTACAGGCTTGCACACTGGTAAAATGCCACAGAAATGGTAGAATAATATAAAAGGAATGTATGAGCATTCTTGATCTCTAAATGCTAGGTTAATGGGGGGGGGACAGAGGGGGAGGCTAAGGAATAAAGTTCTTTGTGCCAGGTGTCAGCATGGCATTTAAGTTAGTTTTAAGAGTCTATAGAAAGTTTTTGAAAGAAAAAAATGGAGACTAAGGCAGTAAGACTGCCTTAGGAAAATGTTAAGTCCCAAGAGGGAGGTATATAGAGAAGAATTAAATATTAATAGAGAATAAAGACTACAGGATGGTAAAAGATGCTATATGAGAAATTAAGGACTATAAAAGCAACACATACTACAAAAAACAAAAGCATATTAATGTGTTGGGAGGGCGAATTTTATGCATGTGTCCTTCTGCCACAATAACAAAAAACAGCCTGTTAATGAAATGCCTTACAAAAAATTAAATCATTACTACTAGAAGTTCACCTAGGAAGTCTAATGAATGTCAACAGCAACTTAATTAAAGTAAGAGAAGTGAGACTAGAAAAAATTTTTCAATATAAACGACACTGTCTAAAGGGTAGTTTGGAACTAAATGTTACAGTCACCATATAAGTCGATTGAGACTGAGCCTCAGTTTCCTTTTCTATGAATGAAATAACAATGCTCAGTATAATTACTTAAAAAGGAGCTACTGTTGTGGCTCAGGGGATCAAATCCAACTAGTTTCCATGAGGATGACAGTTCAATCCCTGGCTTAGCTCACTGGTTAAGTATCTGACATTGCCTTGAGCTGTGGTGTAGGTCAGCAGCTGCGGCTCTGACTCGACCCCTAGCCTGGGAAAGTCCACATACCATGGGTGTGGCCCTAAAAAGATAAAAAAAAAAAAAGGGAAATTTCTGAATGGGGATAGTAAACATAAAACAAACTTAGAAAATGTGAAAGCATAAAAATATATGATGATGACATAAATACAAACAATAAGATACTTCCTAATAAAACAGGAAATATAAAAGTTAAAATCTGTTTTTAAAAGAGCTTTTCTTAACACACTTATCACACTATGTGCTCATCAGCAGAAATGACTGTGTGTATCCTTCCTCTATATATTTTCATAATTTTTTACATAGATAATTATGTAAAACACTGCTTATTTGTTTATAAGTTACATGAATATACTTTACAGCATGTATCCTTTGGCAACTAACATGTTTCTGTTTAAATATTAAGCTTTTGTGATTTACATACTTAATTTTTTAATTGCTCTAGATTTTTCCAATGCATTAAACAAATTACTTTCTGGGGAAAAAAAAAAAGGCTGTTCTTTTCTCAATTTTCTCATAACTCACATGCAAGCTCTTAAGAGAGGAAAGAAAAAGAAGAGTAGGAAATAGTTGGCTTGCAACATTTCCTGACAGTGGTGGAGAGCTGAGGAAGACACACTGGGTTAGTTGAAGTTGACAGATTTCATTGATAAGCAAGTGAAAATCTAAAGCTGAGCAACTTACTTTCCTAAGCCTGCAACTTTCTCCTCACAGAATCCATCTTCCTCCAAAACGTTTGAACAATATCAGGATTCCCATCGTCATCATTCTTTTTAAATGACATGAGTCATTTTCTTTAAATGAAAGATTTAAGTAAGATTTACAAACTGAAGCAGGCTATTAAGACCATGCAAAAAATTCTAAAGACTGAGTAGAAAGTGTGTTGAGGTGGGAGTGGGGTAGAGCAGCAGAAAGAGGGAGGGGGAGGGTGTAGTGGGAAAGAAGGGAGTGAGGGAGGGAGAAGGGAGGAGAGGACAGTGGAGGGGAGGAGAGGAAAAAGAGAGGTAGGGAGGGAGAGGGAAAGGAAGGGGAAGAGGATGAGAGAGAGAGAAAGAGAGAGAGAGAGAGAGAAAGGATCCTAGAAGGCGGCAGCCAGCAGGGAGGATACCCTTCAGATGCACTTCCTATCCACAGTGTACTTTAAGGGCAGTTGCTTCAGGGAATGTGACCTTGACTACCAAGGAGAGGCAATCAGCCAAACAATGACAAGTACATTTTTTAAACCCTCCAAATGAACTAAGTTATTTGGCTGCTTTCTGTATTGACTTTTCCAAGATAAAGCATGTTTAATATATTTTGGCTGACTTTGGCTGACCAATGAGGCTTCACCAAAAGGAACTTCTGAAAAATTATCATACACATCTATCGAAAGAAACGCGTATAAAATAGTAGTGAATGTTATTTTGGAGCCATAATTCCAGTCTCATTTACTTATTTTTAAAAAATGCTAGAGTCAACATTTATATGATGTATTAACTAAAAATTCTATACACTTCCCCTTCTCTTTTATAATATCCTATAAACCCAGGGCCTTAATCAGGAATAATCAACATAGGACTTGCTTTCTAAATAATCTATGCATGTATCTTATATACAATAAGAAAAAAAGAACCGATACAGCCAGAGCCACACTAAGTTCATGAAAATGAGCTGGTGTCGTTTTGTAAAGGGTTGTGAAGACAGTTACAAAGGTGAAGGGAGAAATGGGATACAAACTTTTAAAAGTAGATGTAGATTGGTACACACTGAAAGGGGCTTTCATCAAGGTTAAGCAGTTTGGACTGTCTCTCTGGCCACTGTTGAGGAAATTTTAGCAGCAGAATATCAAGATCAAAAAGATGCTTCCAAAAGATAAAACTGTTAGAAATATGTAGGAGGTTTTGCAGGCCTGTGAGCTAAATGATGGGCAGAAGGATAATGCCCTTAGTGCCACAGACCATGCTTGTGATGACTGGTCCAAGGAGAAGCGGAAAGCCGAGATGGATGCAAGAAGCATTAAAAGGAAGAAATCCTAGGAGTCCCATGGCTCAGTTCGGTTAGCGGGTTAAGGGTCTGGCATTGTCACTGCTGTGGCTCAGGTAACGGCTATGGAGCAGGTTCCATCTCTGACACAGGAACTTCCATATGCCACAGGCATGGTTTAAAAAAAAAAGAAAAGTGAAAGAAATTAATTAGTTCTAGGACCTTCTGCCCGGTGACTAATCACTGACTAATATTAGGGGTTTGCAGTAGAAGAGACAAAGAAAAATAGAAAATGAGAGGGAGGAATATGAAATTATTTCCAGAGCAACAGAGAAAATGATGGCACCATTAATAGAAACAGAGGTGCAACTGACATCATGTGATGAAAAAGATTTCATTTTTAGTCAAGTTGAGGTAAGACAGGCTAGTCAAGGAGAAATGATCCACAAGCTGTTGAATATAGAGTTAGAGCTCTACTTTTAGATCAAAGATGCAGCCAGGCCAGCAGTTTGGTTTTAAAAGCTCTCCAGGTGTTGCAAACAGAAAGTTAGGATTGAGAACCACTGCCTATTCTTTATGACCATCTGCGACAAGACACACTTACCCACACGTTGTCTCTGGGGTCATAAGAACATGAAGTTAACTGTAAATAAGGCTCCATTAGTGTTTAACTGGGAAAAAAGCCTGGTAATCCAGTGTTGCTCATTATAGCATTATTTAAAAATAAATATATATGTAGTGAGAACTGTATAACTGACATTTTAAGAATAAGAAAACTGTTCAATCATTTTTTTAATTTTTAAATTTGAATGTAAAAATTAAATGGAATTTGAATTTCATATCCTCTGCCTTTTGTTTCTATCTTTTCCCCTACCCCACCTATCTGACTCAGACAACTAAAAGCTGCAAACTCTTCTGGCTTATCTGCTTTCCTGCTTTCCCTGGTGGTTTGTGCTGTAGGTAAAATGAGCCATCACAAGTAAAAGTGCTTTGTAAATAATAAAATAGGTCAACCAATGTAAGACATCATTACTATAACTAAACCTAGGGTGTAATTTTTGATTTCTCCAATTATTCTCCACAAGAAAAATATGACTTTACTTCTTGGCCTATATATAATATTTAAATTTTACATAAACTTGACAATATAGTCACTAGTTAATGCAAAAAATATAGAGTGCTAATGTATTATTTTTCATAATTTTCTTTTTTATTGAAGTATACAGTTAATTTACAATGTTGTGTTAGTTTCTGATGTACAGCAAAATAACTCAGTTATACAAATATATTCTTTTTCATATTCATTATTCATAATTTCTGTATAATTTGAGAAGATATCGAATATAGATACATGTGCTACACTATAAATCCTTGTTGCTTATCTATTTTATATATAATAGTTTTGTATCTGCTAATCCCAAACACCTAATTTATCCTTCCCTTCTTCCCCCCTTCCCTCTTTGGTAATTATAAGTTTTCTGCAGTTCTCAAATTTTTCTTTTTTTTTCATAATTTTCAAATGAAAATTTCTTTCCTTTTTTTTTTTTTACAGGCCACACCTGCGGCATATGCAAGTTCCCAGGCTAGGGGTTGAATCAGAGCTGCAGCTGCCAGCCTACACCACAGCCACAGCAATGTCAGATCCGAGCCGCATCTGCCACCAATACCGCAGCTTGCCGCAACATGGAATCCTTAACTCATTGAACAAGGCCAGGAATCAGAACCGCATCCTCCTAGATACTAGCTGGGTTCTTAACCCACCGAGCTACAAGAGGAGTTCCTCAAATCACAATTTTTGTGACTTTTCATTTCAAACCTAAGACTCATTTTTGGAGGAATTTTATTGAAGAGCCAATTTAATATTTTTGCTTAGTACTTCATTTTTCCTTTTTTTTTTTTTTTTTAGGGCTGAACCCACAGCATATGGAGGTTCCCAGGCTAAGAGTCTAATCGTAGCTACAGCTGCTGGCCTACACCACAGCCACAGCAATTCCAGATCCGAGCCATGTCTGCGACCAACACCACAGCTCAGGGCAATACCGGACGGTTAACCCACTGAGCAAGGAAGGCCAGGGACCGAACCCGCAACCTCATGGTTCCTAGTCAGATTCATTTCCGCTGGGCCACGACGGGAACTCCCATTTTTCCTTCTTTTGAATAAAAATTGTTTCATTAGTTTTCACAATACGGGATAATTAGCTAACAATTTTCTATAACAAGAAAAATGGGACATAAAACAGTTCTACAGCTTGCTAGACATATTTAGACATCTATAGAAATAGGAAGCTGCAGGAGGAGACCGCATTACCTTTGCTTCCTCATTAATCCAAGAACTCATCCTTTCGAAGAAAGGAATCCTTAATTAGCACTTTTTTACTATGTGAATTTTCTTTCACTCTAGGAAGTTTATTATCATACCAGATAACTACAACAATAAATACAGCTGGTAATATTATAAATGGCATCCCCAGGCACCTTTTTACAAAGTTAAGCATAATTTTGCATTAATGTTTGTTAAATCTCAAAGGCTCAGGAGTAGAAACCTTTGTTTTTTTAATATATATTTTGGGTTTTTTAAATCTCAAAGTTTATTATTTTTTCTTAGGCTATATCTAGAGTTCACTAGTCAGTATATCGGTGACAAAGACACTTGAGAAGGTTTCAAGATGTTATATGAAACCAAAGCAAGTTCAACCATTTAAGGCCATGTCAACCTGTGAAGTCATAGTATATTCAATGACTAGTCACGGATTAGCCATCCAGCCTCACAAACAAAAATAGGAAATATCTTATGCCAACAGTTCAGTATTACTGCATTTTCCATGGTAAAAAAACACTTAAAGTATCACTCTGTCATGTAACTTTAACGACTGAACTCAGAGGGTTGCCAAAGAATTAAGGGCAACATTTGGAAAACACTCCATCAACTTGAAAGTATTTAATTGCTACCTCTTGCTACTGTACTAACTCTTGACAAAAGGCAATATATATTTTCAAAATTATTAGAATTTCTGTAGAAATTAAATCTAAAGAGCACCTTTGAAGCAACTAAAATCTGCTCCATAAAGGCAAAGATTCAAAATTATCTGGAACAACAACAAAAAATGTAAATAACAGAAAAGGCCAACAAGTGATTAGAAAGCTGCAAATGCTGCCTGAAGTTAATGATTATTTTTATCATTTTGGAAAATGTGCGCTCAGGTCTCATAGAAAGCACTGAGGCTGGAAAAAAACATACCTAAAACATAAAACAATGTCTAGTTTCCACTAACCACTTCCAACCTATTTATATTGCTGCAAAAATTGTCAACAAATTGAATGATACTCAGCAACATTCAGAAAGAAGAAATCCTGCTGAATGTTCTAACAGTCATGTAAAAATATTTAGATCCTCGAATTAGGCAGTATGAATAGGAAAAATGGTCCTAAAGAGTACTGACCATTAAAATTATCCTCCCTCTCCCCATCTAAAATCAATATTTAAAATATAGAGAAAACTTTAAAACAAAAAAAGATTGCTACAATTTCTAAGAGCTTAGAAAGAATCCTAAGAACAATTCTCCCTCTTGGAAAAAAGATTTAAATATTAGAAGACATTCAGTGAACAGTGAAAACGGTATTTTCTAAGGCTATAAAGGGGGTAGGGTGGTGAGAATGATGTCAGCTTTCGGTAAGGTCAGAGACAACTTTTAATCCAATAATGACAGTAACTCTGTTCCAAATACTGTGCAACGCGAAACGTTGGCGATTTGAAACATAACTGGATTCTTAAACACTACAGTATTCAAATGACCTGTAGTGGGTGAAAACTCAGCAAAAACACTCTTGTTCTTTCTGAACAATGACCTAAATAATGAATCACTATAAAAAGAACAGATGACACATTCAGTTCATCTGTTCACCCTCAAATGTACAAAGGTTTGACAGTCTCAGAGGTAAGATACAATGAATTTACCACGACAGAATGGTCACTGTAATCATTAGAATGTCTGGAAAATGAGTAGATAAGGAGAGACGGAACAAGATTGAGACATGTAAAGAATGAGGGGGGGGGTGGTTTAGGTAGAGTGAAAAACACGGGTGTTTTAAGCTTGTGAAGCCAAAAAAAAAGGCTACGGGGAAACCTATCTGGTACCAGGAAAAAAAGTTTGGAAATGAAATTGACAAAGTCCTGGACGCCAGCAGAGGCGGCGGGGCGTCCCGCCCGACCAGCCTTTGTTGATCTCCCACTTTCCCCTAATTTTAAGCATAGGTCTGTTTCAAAGCGCTCCCTCGGAGGAGAAAAGGGGGAACCGGGTGGTAGGTGGTGCTGGGATTCATCTCCCCTAAAATCGCCCAGTAGGAGGAGGAGGGTTGGAGGAAACGGGTAGACAAATGGCAGGATCTCTCGCAGAGATCTCTCCCGATGGGGAATCGCGGGGTGGATGGTGGATGCTAGTGATGGGGGAGGGGGCCGACTCTCCTTCCAAGTGCCGCCACTTACGAAGACGCGCTGGGAACGAAGAAATCAACCGCGAACCCGAAGTAACTTCCCTCGGGGCCGGAATACTCCGCAGGACTGTCCACGTCTAGGTTGAAGGCGCCACAAAGAGGCAACAGGAATCCGGGCAGAAGGAGCAGGAGGCGGCGGGGGCGAAGGCGCAGCCGTCGCCGCGGCAGAGAAGCCATCTCCGAAGTGCGCCCGAGGCGCAGAGCCCGGAGCCACGGCCACCCCGCCCGGAGCGCACAGTGCCCGCGGCCCGCCGCCTGCGCGCGCCGAAACTTGCCGGCTGCTTGCTTCCCGGAGAGTCCGGGACAGCGCCGGGGGAGGCAGGAGAGCTGAGCTTTGGAGCGGCCGCCGGGAAAGTGGGGCGCAGGGCGCGCGGGGCGGGGACAGCAGCGAGGGCGGCCCCTGGCCTCCCTCCCGCTCCGCTGCTCAGCGCCGCGCCTCCCACTCGGGACTGCCGGGATGGGCGCACCACCCGCGGCCCCAGTGCGGCGGCGGCCAGTGGGAGGAGGCAGAGCAGGAGGAGGAGCCGCCTGGGAGGCTGAGCCCTAGCGCTGGAGGAAGTGGAGGAGGAGAGTCGGCCTCCGACTGGGGCGAGCGGAGCGCACTTCCGTGCGCGCTGTCTCCTCTTGTCCCGAGAATGGGGCTCCTGTGCCGAGGCCCTAGACCGTCAGAGTCCCAGTCAGCAGCAGCGCTCCTGGACCAGAGCCTCAGACCCAACACCGGGAGGATGGCTGGAGGGGAGAGTGGCGGGAACATGATCCAGCCTCCCAACCCTCCCACGTCCACCGGAGCGCCTAGGGCACTCTGATCCCACAGGGAACTCCCTTGCGACTTTTGTTTAAAAAATGAGAAAACCTTTATGCGTTTCTCCAGTTTCCGCTACTTAAAAGCCGGGCGGGTTCTCATAAACGAAACTCTGTAATGAATGGTCGTTTTCCTCCCCACTCTATCCCCCACAGAAACGCAGAACTTAATTATAAACTTCCAGAGTGCTAGCACAGCCTCTTCCAGGTGGGATGTATTAAAGCTGAACTTCATCGGGTCAACAAAAGGATGGGCAAGGCAAAGAATAGGCAGTAAGCGTTTGAAGCTATGTTAAATTAGTCAAAACCTTAATCCGAGTTTATTAGCTAAAGTCACATGATTTCAGATAAATAGCTCGTTGATTTAGGACATTTGGGTAGAAATATAATTTTGGAGTTGGAAGAAGTAACATGAGGCCCTTGGGGCTTGTTCGCTGTTGGTCTGTTCCACCTGGCCCAGGCCCCTGACCCCCAAGACTGAGGAAGGAACCTTGACCTCTTCCTTGACATCCACTTGTCTTAGCACTTGCCAGGCAGATAGTAAGCAATCAATAAAATGTTGACTGGGAGTTCCCCCCGTGGTGCTGCAGCAGGTTGAGGATCCTGCCTTGTCCCTGAAGCACTGCAGGTTTGAGCTCTGGCCCTGTGCACCAGATTAAGGATCCTACCTTGCCACAGGGCCAAAAAAGGGAGGAAAAAAGTTGAGACTGACTAAATGAATGCAGATGAACTTTGCCTAGAGAGGTGACTTCGCCATATTGTATATCATGTGCTAAAGAATTCAGTGAATAAGACTGAGTATAAATAAATGCGTTGTATGGATGTTAAAAACTTGCTAGTACTAGAACAATGATTTCTAATAGTTTTCCCAATGTAACAAAACGTGATTACAGTGCCCATTAACCTAATAGCTCTTAATCCTGTGAAGGGATATGTGTATAAATGGAAATGTATAGGAATTCCCGTTGTGGCTAACGAATCCGACTAGGAACAGTGAAGTTGAGGGTTCGATCCCTGGCCTTGCTCAGTGGGTTAAGGATCCGGCGTTGCCGTGAGCTGTGGTGTAGGTTGCAGACACGGCTTGGATCCCGCATGGCTTTGGCTGTGTCGAAGGCCTGCAGCTACAGCTCTTGTTAGACCCCTAGCCTGGGAACTTCCATATGCCACAAGTGCGGCCCTAGATAAAGCAAAAATACGAAAATAAATAAATAAATAAATGGAAATGTCTAATTTGAATAAATAGTACTTAATTACAGTTTGTATTTTGATTTTTAAACGTGACTAAAAGATATGCGGCAAAACCATAGGCATATGTTTAAAAGCTATGGTCCAGCACTTGCCTAAAGGAAATTACCATGTGGGACAGGCAATTCTACGTAAATACTTATGTACGAATACAAATGAACTTTTCTCCTCACCGTGTTCTCTGGTACACAGAGGCAGCCATGGGTATGTATGCATAAACCCAAAGGGTCATTTATGCCTTAAAAACCTGAGTACCGGAGTTACTGCCATGGCACAGCAGAAATGAATCCGACCATGAAGTTGTGGGTTCAATCGCTGGCCTTGCTCAGTGGGTTAAGGATCTGGGGTTGCTGTGAGCTGTGGCATAGGCCGGCACCTGTAGCTCCTATTTGACTCCTAGGCTGGGAATCTCCATATGCCGAGGGTGTGGCCCTAAAAGGCAACAGAAAAAAGAAAAAAAAGGGAACCTGAGAACCAGGCACCTCTAATCCAGGACACACGTCCGACAGAACAGAGTGGTGGGAAGAAACAGGAAAATCAAAAAAAAAGATGAAGTCAAAGCAATGGCAACACCTGTGTGTACCCACTGAAACCTGAGTGAATGAGTATCACGTTTCTATGAAAGACAGTGAACTGGGCTAAGCCAATACCTTAACCCAGTGTATATAAATGCCTGTTATAAATGCAGGCATCTATGAACAGAGTAGGCAGGCTTGAGCAGTCATCTATCCAGCACCTTACAAATTGAGGAAGTTTATTATAGTATAATTCAGCCAGCGCTTATTCAGAATCCACAATGTGCTGGGTACTGTGTTCATAGAAGTGGGAAAGGGCATATTTTATGCTATAGAAGAAAAGCTATTCCTATGGCACTCCTTAAACTACATTGTAGCAATTTTCCAGTTTAAGAGGACTACATATCTACATTAAGTATAATCACTTTTTTACAGAGAAAATAAAATAGTTAAGTAGTAAAAGGATTTTGACTTTGAATTTCACCTTCTACTGCTTTGTGCTGTGGTTAAAATCTTGATACCACTGATCTCTGAAAATTCAAATGTCTGAGTTCAATTCCTGGCTTCACCAAGCACTAATTAGTTGTATGACCCTGGGCAAATCACTCCAGTCATTATGTGCCTCAGTTTTCTTATCTATTAAATGGGGATGATGATAGCATTTACCCTGTAGGATTGAGCAGTACTTTTTTGTCATGAATACTTGCACAACTATTCATTTAGAACAGTAGTAACAGTACATTTGTATGACCATTATTATACTTTCTTAGTTTTTGTGGTACTCATCCAACAGTTCCTTCGATAACCATTATCAAACCAGGGCTCCACTTGGCTTTGTCTCTGGCCACAAAGGAGCTCAGTCCAGTTACCCCAAAATAACTTAAGAGGAATTTCAAATTTTTATCTTTCAGCCAACATCAAGGGGGATTTGGTTCATAACCCATGGAAATCCTTTTGAGATCCCCTTTTTCCACGTTCCATTTCTCCAGAGACTTTAATCCTCTAAACTCAGCATTGCAGTGTTTGTTGCTATTGCTTTTTTTGTCTGACTCTCTCTTGCCTCTCCTCTCCCAGCTATCTATTAGAGAGATTGAATTGGCCTTGGCTTCTGTGGCTTCAGCCCCACATCACCCCCGGTGCTGCCTTTCTTTTTTACATTTATTTTTATTGCGATAATGTTGGCTTATAACATTACATAAGTTTCATAGGTACAAAACTATTTCTATTTCTACATGCCCTACAGAGTGCTGCCTTTTCCTATCTGATCTGTATCACAAATGATCCGCAGCCAGGACTAGCGCTTCTTGGATACATAGAAGAGAAGAGAAGGAAGGTGGAAAACTTGTCTCCTTTCGGGGCTGTTTCCTAATCTGCTGCTTCATTGTTAGAGTTATCCAGGTGTCTGTGTTTGATTCATTGCATTTCTCATTCCTCACAGCCCCACCATGATCTTACTCATTATCATGTTCTTACCACCCCCACCCCCCACACAGTAGTTTTAGCCATATCAAATTAATTACACATTAAATTAACTACTTATAATTTCCCCAGAATTCTTCACAGGTCTCCATTTTCCTAGAAAACATTAGCCCTCCTCCTCAACCACTTCTCCCAGCCTTCGTTCTTCGGCCACATACAAACCTACACTATGTTCTCTACATGGATATTTCCTACTCTTCTTTCAAGATGCGCCTCAGGCATCATCATGTCCTCCTGAAGGTCTTTTACCAGGAACCATGCCTTTTGTTTTCATCATCTGAACTCAACACTGAAGACAACAATAGAATTAATCCCATTGTGTAGAGGGAATAATAATGAACATTTTTATTAGGTATATCCATTACCTACTGGACCCTGTGCTAAGTATTTTATGTATATGTGTCATCTGTTAGTCATAAAACCGTATCAGGCAGGTTCTGTTAGTATTCCGAATTTAAAGATGAAGAAACTTGGAGTTTCCTTGTGGCACACAGATTAAGGATCCGGTGTTGCCACTGCAGTAGCTTGAATCTCTGCTATAGTGCAGGTTCAATCCCCAGCTCAGAACTTCTTCATGCCATAGCACAGGCAGGGCAAAAAAATTAAAAAATAAAGATGAAGAAATTGATTCTATACTAGACTGAATAATTTTTCCAAGATCACAAAGGTAGTGTGGCTGAGGCAAATTTTCAACACACAATGGTCTGACTCCAAGCTCACACCCATTAGCACTGGGTTGCCTTTTACAGTATAAAAATAGACAATATAACAATACAGTAATAAACAGATAAAAGGGTAATATATTCAAAAGGATCCTAAATTTACATAATAAATTATCTTTACCCATACCCATCTGAATTTATTATAGCATGATGTTTGTTTATAAATATATAGTGTATATATATATATTTTTTTTTATGTATATATATATATATATATATATTTGGCTGCAACATATAGTAGCTTAATGTGGGATCTCAGTTCCCAGATCAGGGATTGAACCCAGGTCCCAGAGGTGAAAGCACTGAATCCTAACCACTAGACCACCAAGGAATCCCTACCAATAAAATAATTTAGTCAAATTGTACTGGTTGTATTTGTCACTGATTTGGCAAGGTTGTCTAAGAAGAAATTACGAAATAGTAACTAAACTATTGTAGTAAAGACTAAATGGTCTAAGTTTACTGAAGTTTTATTAGGAAGAAACTAGTTGTAAGTGAATATTTTGTGAAGTTACTGTGAAAGGTCTGTATACATCTTCCAATCTTTCACACCTCCCGACCTCCATATCCTTGTGGGCAAGCAAGGGCACTGGGTGCTGATCTCCAAGATCCTCCCCACTCCTGAGAACCTGGGGCCTCGGTGACCTCCCCATGGTAACTAAGGTGGTTGTTCAGAGCCCCTATGGAACATAATCACCTGATCTTGTTCAACTATCTTTCCCTCACTCTAGGCAGAATAATAATGAGGAGAAATTTACTCACACTCATTAATATCTAGGAGGGGAAATGTTTCTCATCTTCATCTTTAAGTAATATATTTATATTTTCATAAAAGTAGGAAATCAATCATTTCTAGCGTTTATTTATTTATTTTGTCTTTTTAGGGCCGCACCCGCTGCATATGGAGGTTCCCAGGCTAGGGGTCTAATCAGAGCTGTAGCTGCCGGCCATTGCCACAGCCACAGCAACGCCAGATCCAAGCCATGTCTGCGACATACACCACAGCTCATGGCAACGCCATATCCTCAACCCACTGAGCGGGGTCAGGGATCAAACTTGCATCCTCATGGATGCTAGTTAGATTCCTTTCCCCTGAGCTACGACAGGAACTCCCTAGCTATCTTTTTATTTATGGCTACACCCACTGGTATGTGGAAGTTCCCAGGCCAGGGATCCAGGGATCAAACACATGCTATAGCGCGACCTTGATGCACAACAAGGGAACTCCCAGTTGTGACATTTAGAACAGATACTTCTTCCATGTACTAAGAAAAGTTAGTTACAAATATAAGAAGTTTCAGATAAATGTTGGTAAAAATGTGGAAATACTTTTGTTCCCTTGTTTAAGGAATAAGGCATAGGAGTTCCTGTCATGGCGCAGCAGAAACAAATTCAACTAGGAACAATGAGGTTGCAGGTTCAATCCCTGGCCTCGCTCAGTGGGTTAAGGATTCAGCATTGCCATGAGCTCTGGTGTAGGCTGCAGATGTGGCTCAGGATCTGGCATTGCTGTGGCTGTGGTGTAGGCTGGCAGCTGTAGCTCCAATTCGACCCCTAGCCTGGGAACCTCCATATGCCATGGGTGCGGCCCTAAAAAGACAAAAAAATAAATAAATAAAAATAAAAAAAGTAAAGCATAGATAACGAATCTTTTGAAGTTTCTGAAACAAAAATTCAACCTTTCTTGAAACTCTTTTCTTTTTTTAATGAATTTGACCTAAGAGGATCATTTCTTAATAGAAATATTTACTATCCAGGAAGCTTCCTTTGATTTTTTTCCCCTTAGGACTGAATATATTGGTAAGCCAAATACAAATATGTACTGTCTCTTATCTCTAGCTTGACTAACAGATACCATTTCACCACCTGAATATTTCTTTTCTCTCCAACATACATTTAGTTTACTCATCACACAATCTGGTTTTTAAATTTTCATTCTCTTTAATACCACAGAACTTAAAGGCCAAATTGAAAAGATAATATTGATTACTTTTGTATAAAAATCCTAGATACAGTTCCCATTATGGCACAGTGGGGTAAGGATCCAACTGCAGCAGCTCACACAGCTGCAGAAGCGAAGATTTGATCCTTGGCCTGGTGCAGTTGTTTCAAGGATCTGGCATTTCTGCAACTGCAGCATAGGTCACTGCTGCAGCTCGTGTTCAGTCACTGGCCTGGGAACTTCCATATGTTGAGAGTACAGCCATAAAAAAAAAAAAAATCCTAAAAATGTACATACATGTGTGAATAGGCCAAAATTGAAAATAATGACATTTTCATTATTTTCATTACATAACCTCAAGTGTGAAGAGGAAGTTAGTGAGTGGATTAAGAAACTATACATAAGACATATTGTTTTTATTAGACTCAAACTTACACTTTTTTTTGCCACCCTCGACATATGGAAGTTCCCGGGCCAAAAATCAGATCCCCACAGTTGCAACCTATACTGAAGCTGTGGCAGTGCCAGATCCTAAACGCACTCTGCTAGGGCCGGGGATCAAACCTGCCTCCCAGCACTCTAGAGATGCTGCCAATCCCATTGCACAATAGCAGGAACTCCTCAAACTTAACATTTTTTGTTGTTATTTGGCCACGGTGTGCGGCTTGATGTGGGATCTCAGTTCCCAGATCAGAGATTGAACCCAGGCATCAGGTGTGAAAATGCAGAGTCCTACCCACTAAACCACCAGGAAACTCCCTCAAACTTATAAATATCCAGCCATATTTCTTCAGGAGATGTATATTTATTGAGTACTTTTTTTTTTTTTGGTTCTATTGCCTTGAGAGTCCTTTTTCAAATTATCTTTCAAGGTTTGCACAACCTATGACAGAAGATCTCTTAGAAAGCTTATATCAAAGCATCCAAATGAAAATCATAAGGCAAAGTAACTCTCACACCTGTGAACAGAAGTGTTAACAAGCTCCTGCTGTGTGTCTGAGGGAGCAGAGCATCTGGGGCAGGAGACTTTGGTAAGGTCAGCGTCAGCACCTATGCATGTCTCCTTGTCCCCTTCAGGCCTTTTTTTTTTTTTTTTTTTTTTGCTTTTTAGGGCCACACCCACGGCATATGGAAGTTCCCAGGCTAGGGGTCGAAATCGGAGCTACAGCTGCCAGCTTAAACCACAGCTCATGGCAAAGCTGGATCTTTAACCCACTAAGTGAGTCCAGGGATCAAACCTGCATCTTCATGGATCCTAGTTGGGTTCATGAGCACGAAGGGAACTCCCTCTTTCAGTCTCATAATTATGCCACACTCACTACTTTTTCTGTGCCTCTGTTCTGGAGGTTCCTTTTCCCTCGGCCTGGAATATCATTCTTTCACCTGCTCTCCCTTTGTAACTCCACCCAAACTTCAGCATTCACTCAAGACTCATCTTCTCCAGGGAGTTTTACACGACTTCATTGTTTCCCTTTTCTTTAAAACGACTTGTATGTACAATCTACTGTACTCACAACTTAGTGTTTAATTATTCCTGTGTTAATCACCTGGTGTTTTGGACAGGTGTATTTGAATATAATTTGATTTCATATTAATTCCTTTTTTTTTCTTTTTGGAGCCACACCTACGGCATATGGAAGTTCCCAAGCTAGAGGTCGCATCTGAACTGCAGCTACAGGCCTACACCACAGCCACAGCAACACCAGATCTGAGCCACATCTGTGACCTAAGCTACAGCTTGCGGCAACACCAGATCCTTCACACCCTTAGCCAGGACAGGGATTGAACCCACATCCTCATGGATACTAGCTGGATTCTTCATCCACTGAATCATAATGGGATCTCCTCATATTAATTCTTGATGTTTTCAGACATCTTGGATTTTTTTCCTGATGAAACTATCAGTTCCTTTAAAAAACTATGTTTTCTTTTTATTTTTTGCTTTTTAGGGCTGCACCTGCAGCATATGGAGGTTCCCAGGCTACGGCTCTAATTGGAGCTACAGCTGCCAGCCTACACCACAGCTCACAGGAACGCCAGATCCTTAACTCAGTGAGCAAGGCCAGGGATCGAACCCACAACCTCATGGTTCCTAATTGGATTCGTTTCTCCTGCACCACAATGGGAACTCCAAAAGCTATGCTTTCTTAGTTTATATATTCTTCCATAATTTTGACTATAGTGCTGAATTCATATTTCAAAAAAAATTGCAAAGAACTTGGTGGTGAATTTTGTCTGTAAAGTCCATGGAAGAGGCAGACATATTAGTCTTTCCTCCTGGCTTTACTGAAGAATTGACAAATAAAGTTGCAATAAATATGTTAATCTTATCCATCATCTTATCTAGCTATGCACAGTGCCCAGCATAGTTCCTATTGAATAGCAAGAAACCAAGGGGTATCTGTGGAAGGACAAATAAGTGAATGTATAATGTATGAATAAAAAGGAATTATGACCTTAAATTGAACACCTGAAGGTAATAACTTAATAAATGTTCTTGCAAAAATTAATGAGAGAATAATGTGCTTTTCAACAAGGAGAAAAGCCCAAGAATATCTAATAGATTCATTTTATAACTGGAAAAGAAATAGGATTAAACTACTAACTTCATCTAGAATAATGTTTCTAAGATTTTTGTAGCTGTTTTTCATTCTTTGCAGCAATTTGAGATTAGGGTTTATGAAGGAGATAGAAAGTAATCATTAATAGCAAGAAACTTCCTGTGCATTCCTGGATTTCTCTGCATCTCATTATGAAAAAAATCTCTACTTTCACGATGGGTATTCTTTGCTCTAAGGACATGCCTAGTGGTTTTCAGAATTTTCCTTCAATTGATCAACATGTTATAAAAATGTAAAAGTAAAATCATGCCTATTATCTCATTTAAGCTAATTAAATATTACAGAATCCTCTTACATTATAACTACTTAAGGTGATTTCACTTGTTTTAAAGGCTTGAAGTGTTGGTGAGTACTCAGATGTATGCTAAGAAATAGACCACAATTTTCAATATAGCACATACAATATATGAGAATTTTAAAAATCTATGTTTGGGAGTTCCCATCATGGCTCATTGGAAACGAATCTGATTAGTATCCATGAGGATGCAGGTTCGATCTCTGGCCTTGCTCAGTGAGTTAAGGATCTGGCGTTGCTGTGGCATGGCGTAGGCCAGTGGCTACAGCTCCAATTCGACCCCTAGTCTGGGAGCCTCCATATGCTGAGGGTGAGGCTCTAAAAAGACCAAAGGAAAAAAAAAATGAAAAAAAGTAAAAGAAAAAAATCCATGTTTGGAAGAGGGTAATGCTAAGTTACTCTTTTACACTGGAAAGTCAAATTAGAGGCTTAGATATAGACAGAAAAGTGTTTGTGGTAGGTTCAGAATTAGCAAACACATTTATAAAAATAATACATAAAAAATAGACTTTTTTTTTGGCATTCCTTCATGGTTCAGCAGGTTAAGAATCTGGTCACTCCTATGGCTCTGGATCCAGCTGTGGCATGAATCTGATCCCTGGCTCAGGAACTTCTGTACCCATGGGTGTAGACAAAAAAGAAAAGAAAGAAAAAGAATAAAAAAGAAAGAAAAAGATTTTTCAAAAAAATCACTATTTTTTTTTTCTTTTTCAGCTGCGCCTGGGTCAGGAATCAAATCTGTGCCACCTATGCCACAGCTGCAGCAATGCTGGATCCTTAACCCCCTGCACCAGGTGGAGGACTGATCTGGCACCTCCAGAGACAAGTCAGATCATTAACCCACTGCAATACAGTGGGAACTCAAAAAAAAAAAATCACTACTTTTTTTAATGTCATGAGTCATAAAAGGAATCTTGTGGTATAATTTTAAATGTTTCTGGCGCTTGATAGATGACTGCTAATACTTTCCTCCTATAATTATTTAGTATAAATGTAGCCTTACTGTTATTGGAAATTACAAACCAAGACCCCTAACTCTTTTTTCCATCACATTGATGATAAATGTAAACACTCATAATCAGAAGATCTTTAACAAATAAAGTCTATAAAGTTATGCATATATTTATTTTTTCCTTGGAAAAAATGACAAGAAAATGTGTCATTAATGACAAAACAGCATTTATATAATACATATATGTATGTATAGGTCCTGCTATTGTTTAGTAATACGTCATCTAAATGACTATTATTTTCTTATTTTAAAAAAATCTGGAGTTCCCGTCATGGCTCAGTGGTTAACGAATCCGACTGGCAACCATGAGGTTGCGCGTTCGATCCCTGGCCTTGCTCAATGGGTCAACGATCCAGTGTTGCCGTGAGCCATGGTGCAGGTTGCAGATGAGGCTGGAATCCCGCGTTGCTGTGGCTCTGCCGTAGGCCGGCGGCTACACCTCCGATTAGACCCCTAGCCTGGGAACCTCCATATGCCACAAGTGTGGCCCTAGAAAAGGCAAAAAGACACACAAAAAAAACCCAAAAACCTCCACATCCCAAAAAGACATAGCTAGACATATGCCTACAAAACACAAATTTTTACAAGAGAAACTTTAATATCAAAAATATAAGTGAACTTATAATAGTATTATATATTAATGAATATTACTAAAGTTATATAACTTAGAACACTCTATTAGTATACATATTTTCATGCTCTAACATATAAAAATCTATAAAAACCTGATTTTTTTTCTTTTGACAGCCACACCTATGGCATACGGAAGTTCCCAGGATAAGAGTCCAACTGGAACTGTAGCTGCTAGCCTACACCACAGGCACAGCCATGTGGGATCCAAGCGGCATCTGTGACCTACACCACAGCTTGCAGAAATGCCAAATTCTTAACCCACTGAGCAGGGCCAAGGATGGAACCTGCATCCTCATGGATACAAGTCTGGTTCTTAACCCACATGGTTATTGCATTATTTTCTACTTACGGAAATACTCCACCTAACTAGTCTTAGTAAATATTTCTAATCGTTCATTTATTCATCAGATATTTATTAAGTGCCCCCTATATGCCCAACAGTGCAACTGGAGCTTGAATTACCAAAGCAAATCAAAAACATGAACCCTGCCAGGAACCTACAGTTTATTTAGGAAGATACTTAAGTAAATAAAATTAGTTAACATTTATTAAGGGACATACTCTGTGCAAAGTGCTCTATTAAAATGCTTTATATGGATTACACCTCTTCATAACAATACAATTACTGCATATGGGTAATTTTTTACTCCATTTTACAGATGAAAATACTAAGTATGGTGATGTTAAAGTGTGCTCCCTTCAAGAGTTGGAGCCTAATTCCCCACCCTTTGAATGTGGGCTGGATCTTGTGAACTGCTTTCCATAAATAGAATAAAAAATAAGTGACTTTACAGTTTTGTAGACTAGGTCATAAAAGGTGCCCTTTTGGAGTTCCCTTGCAGCTCAGTGGGTTAGGGATTTAGCGTTGCACTGCCGTAGCTCTGGTTACAGTTGTGGCATGGGTTTGATCTCTGGCCTAAGCACTTCCATATGCCACAGGGGCGGTTGGGGAAAAAAAAAAAAAAGGCATCGTTTTGCTCTTCCGGATGGGAAGCCAAGTGCCTTGGGCTGGGAACTTACAAGGCTGCCCTTTGGAGAAGCCCACATGGTGAGGACCTGAGGCCTCCTCCCAACAGCCATGTGAGTGAGACACCTTCAAAGTGGCTCCTTCTTCCCTTCTGATGCCAGCAGCCCTCGCCAACATCTAACCTTAGAGAAACCCTGAGCCAGAAACTATCCGTCTAATCTGTGCTTTAATTACTAACCATAGAAACTGTGAAGTATTAAATGTGTTGCTACGGACCAATACATTTTGGGAACAATTTGCATTTAGCAACCGATAACTAATACAGTGAGTTTAGAGAAGTCAAGCAATTTGCTAAGGTCACAGAACTAGGAAGTGTCAGAGATGTTTCATTCAGTCAATTATGGCTAAAGTAACTATATAATTTATTGTTCAACTGGGACACCTTAGAGAGTAATACTTTAGAGAGCAACAGAGATAGTGATAATAACCATATTGATACAACAGCTACACACCAGAACTATCCAGGGCAAACTGGGACATAGGATCACTGTAATTATAGTCTATGCTTTTTACCGCAACACAACTCTGTCTCCTATATAAATACATACAATGCAACCAATCCAATAACAGAAGCATATTACGGAGAAGAGATAATCCAGCTGCTCTGACAGAGACTACTAGCTACCTACCCAGTATTCACTGTCCCTTTTGGTAATACTCCTCCAATATTGAGTGGCGGCAATAATGTCTAGCAAGAAAAGAACAAAACCAAAAAACCCTGCATTTCCCAGCTCCCTTAGAGATGACCAGAAGATATCAGTAGAAGTTATCAGCAGCAAACCTCTTAGAGGAGTGATAGCTTAACTCTCAGGAGCCCCTTTTTCTCTGCAGTTTATTTACAGCTGATGCTTGGGACATGGATGTGATAACTGGAGCTGCAGCAGCCTTTTTTTTTGTAAACCTGAGGAGGTATATTTGATTTTCTTAAAAAAAGGTCATAATTTAAGAATTATTGAGCAGAAGGTCTGGGTTTCTGATAACCATATACCCATCGTTCCTGTGTTGGAGATTAAACCTATCTATTGTGTGAGAGAAAAAATGTGCCTCTATCTTTTTTTAATTAGATATTGCAAGGGTTTTCAGTTACATTTCACTAACCTAATCCTAACTAAATTACCCACCTTAACTCCTCAAACAATAGATTCAAATTTTGAGTACCAAACTTTTTTTTTTTTGTCTTTTAAGGCCGCACCGCAGCATATAGAGGTTCCCAGGCTAGTTGTCCATTTGGAGCAGTAGCGGCTGGCCTGCACCAGAGCCACAGCAACGCGGGATATGAGCTGCATCTGTGACCTACACCACAGCTCAAGGCAACCCCAGATCCTTAACCCACTGAGTGAGGCCAGGGATCAAACCCGCATCCTCATGGATGATAGTCGGGTTCGTTAACCGCTGAGCCACGAAAGGAATTCTGAGTATCAGACATTTCTATTCTTACCCTATTTTTATAGAAATTGTTCTAGATATACTGACCACATTTCCTACTTTTTAAAGTAGCTAAAACAGAAGCACTGACAGTTTTCTTGATGACATGATTATTATTATTTATAGAAATCACAACCAGTTCATGTTGTAGTACTTAATGGAGTTTTATATACCTTGTGAAAGCTCATTAAATTGTTGGTAGTAATAAAACAAATATGACTTAAATTTGTATAAGCAATACTCTCTTAGATGAGCTGTTGCCCTCACCTATTTTTGTTCCTTTTAAGTGAGTCATTTGAGGGTTTTTCTAAACTCTCCATTCTTACTTCCTCTAAAAACTTGAAGACTAATTAAAGATTTCCACCTTTCAGTCATTGTGGAAATGTGCAAGGGGATTTTCATGAAATGTTAAATATTTGGATTTAATAGGAAATGGTTACATACAGAAAGTAGTGAGATACAGAGCTCTTAGTCACATAATTGCATTAGGTTTAGCTCATAGAAACATAAAATAATCAAATAAAAGGTTTGGTATATGTTCAGCATTTTTGTGAAGTATAAAGACATTTCTAGGAGTTCCCATTTTGGCAAAGCAGAAACAAATCCGACTAGGAACCATGGGGTTGCAGTGAGATCCCTGGCCCTGCTCAGTGGGCTAAGGATCCGGTGTTGCCATGAGCTGTGGTGTAGGCAGCAGAAGCGCCTCTGATCCCGAGTTGCTGTGGCTCTGGCGTAGGCTGGCAGCTGTAGCTCTGATTCGACCCCTAGTCTGGGAACCTCCATTTGCTGCGGGTGTGGCCCTAAAAAGACATAAGACAAAAAGATAAAAAATAAAAAATAAAGGCATTTTTATAGTTAACTTCTTTTTCTTTTGATTTTGAAAAAATAAAATACTATTATAGAGATAGTTACATAATCCTATTCTTTAGGCATAAATGAGGTTAAGAAACTGAGTTAACTTTCTTATTCTATTTCAGGTTAGTTATTCTGTTTCAGTTCAGAGCATCCTTATTATTAACAAAATTTTTGAACAGGTATTGCAATAAAATGCTTCCTACAGAGAATAAATATTTTCATATACTCAAAATATCTAGGATAAATATATGGAAGAAAACTCAACCTAACAATTACATCTGACCCCAAATGCAATCGTGAATGACATTCATTGAAAACAATCTAAGCTAAGGCTGGATGATCATTTGGTAGGGATTTAACAGAACTTTCTGCAATGATGGAAATATTCTTCATCCATACTGTTTCAAATACTTACATTAGCCTCATGTGACTAGTGAGCACTGGAAATGTGGCTAGTATAAGAGGTTAAATTTCAAATTTTATTTAAGTTTAATAGCCACATGTGGCTAGTGGCTCCCAAACTGGACAGTACAGTTATAAAGGGTATTCACAGACGTGAAAGGATTGAACTTGATAGATTCTAAACTCCCTTCCAACTTTATAGCACCGTAGCTGCAAAAATGAGTGGTTAAACTTTATTTCTTCTCCATTCTGCACCAGTAGTTTCAAAGAACGCTTGGTCATGGTCATAAGATTAATAAAAGGTATTATGGGGACTAGAAATCCAAACTCTTGAAGAGCATTTATCTTCCCATTAAATTAGAGCCGTAAACAATATGGGTTAAATAAGGTTTGGCACAGATGTCTGAGAATCTCACAACCACTTACAATATTTTCTCTAATACAAAACTTTCACGAGCACTAGAAAATGGTATGACAGACATTTGGCAGCAGGGGAAAGGGGATCACATAAAAGTGAAATCCGCCTGGATTTAAAAAGCTATTGGAGAGTTCCCTTCGTGGCTCAGTGGTTAACGAATCTGACTAGGATCCATGAGGTTTAGGGTTCGATCCCTGGTCTTGCTCAGTGAGTTAAGGATCCGGCGTTGCCGTGAGCTGTGGTGTAGCTTGCAGACGTGGCTCAGATCCTGCATTGTTGTGGCTATTGTATAGGCTGGCGGCTACAACTCTGATTAGACCCCTAGCCTAGGAACCTCCACATGCCAAGAGGGCGGCCCTAGAAAAGGCAAAAAGACAAAAAATAAAAAAAAAATTTTTTTAAATGCTATTGAAAATAGCTTAAGATATATAGAGATATACTATTTCCCTTGAGTACATTAATTAAGAATTAAGTTATGAATTCCTATTGTGGCAGAGTGAGTTAAGAATCCTACAGCAGCAGCTCCAGTCTCTGCAGAGGTGTGGGTTTGATCCCTGGGCTGAAATAGTGGGTTAAAAGGATCCAGCATTGCCACAGCTTGCAGCATAGGTTGCAGCTGCAGCTTATATTCAGTCCCTGGACTGGGAACTTCCAATATGCTGCAGGAGCGGCTATTTAAAAAAAAAAAAAGCTCAGCCATACTGTGAGGATCCAATGTTACACAAAAGAAATGGAAATTTAAAGAAAAAAAAAAGAGCTGAGTTAAAGAAGCAAGTAGATAACATTATTTTCTCCAAATTATGTGATGGCACGTAAACCTCTCGATGATGCAGGAAGATACATTCATCTATGCTTTCACTGAGTTAAAACCTTTACTGACATGCAAGATACCATGGCATTTTGGATACCTATAGGGTTTCCAAAAATGCAGTGTTTGTCAGGACTCCTTCAATTAATCGTAAGTGACAATAATGCAATTCCCAAGGGGCAAAACAAAAAGGAAATGGATTGATTTGTATAACTGGGAAGCTCAGGGTGGGTTCCAGCTTCAAGCACTACACAATTCCCAAAGGATGTAGTGTTTTCCCCACAGCCCACCCTCCTCTTTTCCTCCTCTCTCCTTTCCAGCTCTGCTTCCTTCTGTGTCTCAGCCTTATCCTCTCGTACTGCTTCAGGCTCCCCAGTTGGCAACGAAAGATCGATATCTGCAGTCTTAGGCTATGTGTGTCATAGTTTAGCAATCCCACCCTAGCTAAAAAAAGCTGCCACCTTCTCAAATCAGTAATATCAACTCCAGGCAATGATTCTTATTGAGCTTTGCTTATAATAATTGCTCACCCCTGAACCAAACACTGTGTTCAGAGGAGTGAGATATTAGGATTGGCCATGTCTGGGTCCTGTAGCAAGGATGTGGTATTAGATAGGATGTTCTTAAGATTGCAGATATCGATCTTCCCTTGCCAACTGGGGAGCCTGAAGCAGTAGGAGAGGATAAGGCTGAAACACAGAAGGAAGCAGAGGATGTTCTGAATGATTCAGGATGGAGAGAGGGTGGTTCTGCAAAGAAAGGGATGCAACAAGGCACACAAATATAACAAATGTCCACTGTGGATTGATAAGTAACAAGTCTTGTCCTCAAAGTTTGTCTCATATAAATCTCAGTATTTACATAGAAGGGAAATATCCCCACATGTGCCTTCAATTTTTAATTCCAACATCAATCAGTTTTCTCAACAATACATTTTAAATATTCCTCCAGTCTTTCTCACTGTTATATAAATCTGTTTTTTTTTAGTTCTAAACCATGTGCGAAAATTATTTGATTGATGTTTGTGATGACCCAAAGGCAATGTTGGCTTAAAGCTTTTTCTGTGTATGATAAATAATAAACTTGTCCTTAGATATTGTAAAAACTATGTCAATTTACAAGCCATTTCCTCGGTTAATCTTAGTTTTGTGACTATGATGGTTTGAAAATTGCTTTTCAGTCTCGCCACACTTTGGCTGCTACTATATTTAGAGACAATTTATTTTAACCTTGACAGAAAAAGTTACTATTTTTATTGGAATTTTATTGGCTAGAAAGCATAATTTGTGTTATTTTTCTACTCATGCTGTCTTGGCATACAGAAAGAAATAAAAAAACCGTGAGGTTTATGTCATATTTTTACTAAATGTGTTTCATGAAATAGAGTGAAATACAAGCTTTTGCTCTGTTAAGTCGCTGAGATTTGTGAATTTGATACTGAAATATATTCTAGCCAATCCTGATAAATACAAGTTGCAAGTTATTATAATGTATAAACAAAAAATTCTCACTGTAATTACACGAATAATGTATATATTCCCTTTATACACACACAAATATATATATATGTACATATATATATATAATTTAAGTTCTAGGCAAACACACATATGTATTTGTGTGATTTCCTATGGCTGACAGTTAATTCCACCATTTTCCCAAGATAAATGGGAAAAAATTATAATTTGCTGTCAGAGAGACTTCAAACCCATAAAAGCCAGGAAGGACCTTCTATGCCAATTATCTATATGCATTTATGATTTCTTTTCTTATTCTGTTTCAGCAACTTAAGTTTCACAAATAGCTCCTGAAAAGGAAGACTTTTGAGTAGAAGTTATGTTATAATACCAGACACCGGAGTTTTCACCACAAAATATTTCACTTTCACTGTGGCAAAAAAAAAATGCAGGTTGAACTCACCAAAGGACCTGAGAAAATGGCAGCTGCTGAAGGTCTTATGGGTTCTCATCACCTCCTGAGAGCAAAAGAACCACAAGAAGACTGAGGCTGACTTTATCTGTCACCGAGAAGCAGCAGTCTCTGAAACTAAAACATCACTGCTCTGATCATCTTTCTCTTCAAATAAATAACATGGTCTTCATGCTTAAACCTCTTGGTTTTCAAATGTTTCCCAGCAGTGGGACCTTTTCTTCCAATGCTACGTGTATAAGACAGACAAAAGCAGGACCCAGCTGTTCCAAGTGTCACCATCCTGCAGAACACAAAGAAAGCTCTGGCTTTAGAAACTCAAACCAGCTAAGTTTCCCTGCACCTACTGCTGGGTCTGAGGAGGGAGTTCACATAAGTAAAAGACTCAGCTGTTTCTTTAGCAGATTCACCTTGCAGTTGGTCTTGCTCTTCACTTAAATAAACTTCCCTGAACATCTGCCTTCCCTGTTCTTCTGTTTCCTCCTTTTATAATGCTCAGAGAAATTTGCACACTTTTTCTTCCTTCTGCCTCAGTTTTGCTGTTTTATTTATTTAAAAAAATTTTTTTTTCTTCAGGTGCAAGGTGGGTCTGCCTGATGGGAGATGGCTGCAGCTTCTAGGAGAAAGGCAGGGCAGCCCCGCGACTGTCTATCTCACAGTGGCTCTTCTGCTGGCAGTGATACAGAAGGAAGACAGTAAAAGCAACACTAAGGATGAGAACCATGGCCAGGGTGCACCCCAGGAACCTGGCCACAATTCCCGGCCCCCCTTGGAGGAGGGACTTTTCTGGAACTAAGAGACCAAGGCAGAGAATGAGAGAGTAGGAGAGAGTTGGGAGAGAGAGCAAGAGACTTGCTTTTTTTTTGCCTTTTTGCCTTTTCTAGAGCCGCGCCCACAGCATATGGAGGGTCCCAGGCTAGGGGTCTAACAGGAGCTGTAGCTGCTGACCTTCGCCACAGCCACAGCAAGAGAGGATCCAAGCCGCGTCTGCAACCTACACCACAGCTCACGGCAACGTGGACCCTTAACCCACTGAGCAAGTCCAGGGATCGAACTGGCAACCTCATGGTTCCTAGTAGGATTCATTAACCACTGAGCCACGATGGGAACTCCCAAGAGAGTTGCTTTTTTAAATACCTAACCTCTTGGAGTTCGCATCATGGCTCAGCGGTTAACAAACCTGGCTAGCATCCATGAAGACTTGGGTTAGATCCTCAATAGGTTAAGGATCTGGAATTGCCTTGAACTGTGGTGTAGGTTGCAAACGCGGCTCAGATCTGGTGTTGCTGTGGCTGTGGTGTAGGCTGGCAGCTACGGCTCTAATTGGATGCCTAGCCTGAGAACCTACATATGCCGTGGGTGTGGCTCTAAAAATACAAAAAAAAAAAAAAAAAGGAAACCTCTTATTTTAAGATTTTAGCCCATGGAGTTCCTTGGTGGAGCAGTGGGTTAAGTATCTAGCATTGTCATTGCTGTGGTGAGGGCTCCATCCCTGACCCAGGAACTTCCACATAATGCAAGTGCAACCAGAAAAAAAAAAAAAATCAATAATAATCCCATATCAGTTTCATTCAAAATCTCCCACTAAATTTTTGTTCCCCTAGGAGGTCTATGCTATTACTGTTCCCCATTCAATACCCTCTCAATCAATCCATATTAGGCAAATGGGGAAGCACAAAAATTACCTTTTTGATTTTTATTTTGTTATATATATATAATATATATATCTAGTTTAACATATATATGTGTATACATATATATGCATATATACACACAACACACACACACACACACATATATATGCATATTTGCTCTATCTTTTTACACAAGCATTAAAAAAAAGCTTCCGTCTGTTCCTGGACACTCAGGTGGTGCTTGCAAATGTGTACTGCACAAATCCAGGAGCATCATACACAGGGGTGATGAACAATTATGCAGCAAACTGCCTCAGGCCTGCTGTGCTGAAGGAAATCTTACTAGGATGTTTTCCTAAAAGATGGTCTGGGAACCACCTCCATCTTGGGTCTTTGTATGAAAAGTGTGATCAGGATCCCAAGCCAGGCCTATTAAAACAGAATTTCCATTGCAGCACTATTCACGATAGCCAAGACATGGAAACAACCTAAATGTCTATCTCCAAATGAATGGATTAAGAAAATGTGGTATGTATACACAATGGAATACTACTCAGCCATAAAAAGAACAAAATAATGTCATTTGCAGCAACACGGATGGAACTAGAGACTCTCATACGAAGTGAAGTAAGTCAGAATGACAAATACCATATGATATCACTTATGTCTGCGATCTAATATACGGCACAAATGAACATTTTCACAGAAAAGAAACTCATGGACTTAGAGAACAGATTTGTGGTTGCCAAGGGGGGGGCAGAGAGAGTGGGATAGACTGGGAATCTGGGGTTAATAGATGCAAACTATGGCATTTGGAGTGGATAAGCAATGAGATCCTGCTGTATAGCACTGGGAACTATATCCAGTCACTTGTGATGGAACATGATGGAAGGTAATGTGAGAAAAAGAATATATATATTTATATGAATGACTGGGTCACTTTGCCGTACAGTAGAAATTGACAGAACACTGTAAGCCAACTCTAATGGAAAAAATTAAAATCATAAAATTAAAAAAAAGAATTTTGGGGAATTCCCGTCATGGCTCAGTGGTTAATGAATCCGACTAGGAACCATGAGGTTGTGGGTTTGATCCCTGGCCTTGCTCAGTGGGTTAAGGATCCGGCGTTGCCGTGAGCTGTGGTGTAGGTTGCAGGCGTGGCTCGGATCCCATGCTGCTGTGGCTGTGGCGTAGGCCAGCGGCTACAGCTCCAATTAGACCCCTAGCCTGGAACCTCCATAAGCCACAAGTGCATCCCTAGAAGGCAAAAAAAAAAAAAAAAAAAAAAATGGAATTTTTGCAGAGGAGACCTGAGATGTGCCTTTTTTTTCCTTTCTTTCTTTTTAGGGCCACACCTGCAGCACATGGAAGTTCCCAGGCTAGGGGTCAAATTGGAACTGCAGCTGCCAGCCACAGCCACAGCAATGCCAGATCTGAGTGGTGTCTGAGAACTTCGCTGCAGCTCATGGCAATGCCAGATCCTTAACCCACTGAGCAGGGCCAGGGATCAAATCAGCATCCTCATAGATATTAGCTGGGTTTGTTACTGCTGAGCCACAATGGGAACTCCCTTGGATGTGCCTTTTTTTAAACAATTTCCTATGGGAGTTTTAATTACCTTTTGCTAAGTAACCATCCTCCTCACCCCCAAACATAGTAGCTTAAACCAATGATTTATTATTTCTTATGATTCTATGTGCGTTGACCAGCATTTTCTCCTGAGCTCATTCATGCAGTGTCATTCTAGACCAGAAGGTCCCAAATGACCTCAGCTCACATATTTGTGAGTTGGTGTGCCTCAGTTCTTTTTTTTTTTTTTTTGCGGCTTCTCATCCTTCACTTGGCTCCTGAAACCTGGAGTGGATTAGTTACATGGCATTCTCAAGGCAGTGTTCCAAGAGGGCAAAGGTGGAAGCTGCGAGCTCTCCTGAGGCCTAGGCTTTACTGATGCATCATTTCTGCTACATTCTATTGGTCAAAGCAAGTTACAAGACCAGACTGGATTTAAAGTATGGGAAATAGATTCCATTTCTTGATAGAGTAAGTTGCAAAGCATTTACAGCTCTATCCCCCAATACACCATAATTTATTGCTGAGCATGTATTAGGAACCTAATATTTTTAGCCTTCATCGACATGTCTGAAGAAACTGAAACTTCTGCATATGGTATTTGCAAGCTTTGCTTTTAAATGGTCATTTCTGCCTGCATTTGCTAGAAAAAAAGTTGGTTTGCTTTCAGGTTTTGAAACTAGGATTGCCAAAAAAAGAGCTGGTATCTACACTACCATTTTCTTTCTTTCTTTTTTTTGTCTTTTTGCCTTATCTAGGGCCGTACCTGTGGAGGTTCCCAGGCTAGGGGTCTAACAGGAGCTGTAGCTGCCGGCCTTCACCACAGCCACAGCAACGCGGGATCTGAGCCGCATCTGCAACCTACACCACGGCTCACGGCAACGCTGGATCCTTAACCCACTGAGCAAGGCCAGGGATCGAACCCTCAACCTCATGGTTCCTAGTCGGATTTGTTAACCACTGAGCCATGACGGGAACTCCTACACTACCATTTTCAACCTTTTCAAAATCAGCTATAGAGTTATTTTTTAAAAAAATCATTAGCATAACAAGATGCATATTTTCACAACCATTTTATTGAGATTTTCTGATCAAAAAGTTTCCAAATTAAAAAAAAAAAAAGTCAGGGAAATCCCATAGTGGCTCAGGGGTAACGAACGCAATTAGTATCCATGAAGCAAAAAAAACAAAATGTCAGAATGGGCTGATGCAAATTTAGTTTCCTCTTCTACCAAGCTAATCCTTTAGTGTTGATAACAGCAGTCTTTTTTTTTTTTTTTTTGCTTTTTAGGGCCACACCCTTGGCATATAGAGTTTCCCAGGCTAGGGGCTGAATCAGAGCTGTAGCTGCCGGCCACGGCCACAGCCACAGCCACAGCAACATGGGATCCAAGCCACTTCTGCAACCTACACCACAGCTCCCGGCAACGCCAGATCCTTAACCCAGTGAGCAAGGCCAGGGATCGAACCCACAACCTCAAGGTTCCTAGTTGGATCCGTTTCCACTGAGCCACAGTGGGAATTCCCAACAAGCAGTCTTAATTTAAAATGGTAAAATTAGAGTTCCCATTGTGGCTCAGTGGAAATGAACCCAACTAGTATCCATGAGGATGAAGGTTTGATCCCTGGCTTCCCTCAGTGAGCTAAAGAATCCAGTGTTGCCATGAGCTGTGGTGTAAGTCACAGACTCAGCTCAGATCTGGCATTGCTGTGGCTGTGGTGTACGCTGGCAGCTATTGCTCTGATTTGACCCCAGCCTGGGAACCTCTATATGCTTCACCTATGGCCCTAAAAAAAGAAAAAAAAAAGTAAAATTGTAGGACAAAATAAAGAAGGATTGAAGACAACCTGAAAAATCAGATACACAGTGTACAATTAAATACTCAGGAGGAAGGACTTTAGTTGCAATGCCTGTTGTGAGTCAGTGACAGAGAGATGGCCATCCATCCATACCATCTCTGCTCTAGAATGTGCTACTTTGTCTTCAAACTCCATGCAGTATTAAGAAATCAAATTTAAAATGTATTCTTGGAACCTGTACTCTGACGGGGCTTAAATAGCAGTAACTCTTAAGAAAAATACTAGCCTCTGAGGCATGGTGGAACAAACCATGAAAGTGTCTTTTAATCAACTAATGGAAAATATGCTATTATAAGCCCTTGAATTTGCCTGCTGCCTCAAGTTAAACTGTTTTATATATTGGCCTGTATTTAAATTTGCTTTGGAAAGTTTTTTCTTTTGGTTTAGACTGAAGGAAAAGTTTGCCAAGGTTTATGTCTTCCTGAATCAGCAAGTAAATTTCCCATTACTCTCCCAGTTGGGTGAGTCATCAGCCTGGTTTAGGGAAGTCACAGTCCTGGCTGTCTGGGCGGGATGAGAAACAACATTATAGTCAATCAGTCTAGACAGCCACTTGGCCATTTATGGTATCATTTCCCCTTTATTACTGAGAGCCTAGAGAGCAAAGAGGCACTCCTGGGAATACAGCAGGGTTACCAGATTTAGCAAATAAAACTACAGGATGCCCAGTTAAATTTGGATTTCAGATAAACAATGAATACTTTTTTTAGTATATGTATACTCCATGCAATATTTGTAACCTACTTTCACTTGAAAAAGCCACTTATCTGAAATTCACATTTAACTACATATCTTATATATTTTTATCTGGCAACCCTACATACATGGATCTCACTTCATATCATCCACATTTTATTATCTGCAGAATGTCAGAGAGATGAAAGTCTGTTTCGCGAGTTTTTGAGACATTCAGCTATTTTGCTTTCATCTTTTATTTACCATTTAATTTCTATCTAACATCAGAGAAAGAAAATAATTATCAAAGACAAGAATGCCTTCAAGCTGTGATTCTCAGACTTTAATGTACATATAAGCCATGTGGGGATCTTGGCAAAGTTCAGATTCTGATTCAGCAGCCTGAGGTGGAGTCTGACATTCTGCATTTCCAACCATCTCCCAGATGATAGCAATGCTGCTGGTCCTTGGACCACACTTTTTGGTGGCCAGGTTTTCAGTGTTTCTTAAACTTTGCTGCATATTAGAATCACCTGAGGAACTTTGAAAACTCTTGATGCCCAAACTGCATCCCATCAAAGTTAAATCTGAATTGTGGAGGAAGTAGAAGCCAGATTTCGGTATTTTTTTTAAAGCTCCTCCAGTGTGCAGCCAGTGCTAAGAATCACTGTCCTTTTTTGAGTCCACTTTGGCACTGGTTAATGTTTATTATGGCCTACCTGGGAGGCCAAGTTAAAAAAAAAAATGTACATAGTGCTTTATTACACACTAACTATAATCTTGAGAGATGTGTGAATCTTTACATGTGAAAGATTGTTACCACAGTCTTTTCAATGTGTCCACTCTCAATTATGCTTTTTAGGTAATTGATGAAAGCAAGATTTTATTATTTTAACTGTTAGATCACTAAATATTTTCCAAATTTGGAAATTTTATATCTGTAACACACGTTTTTCCATGAGTCCAAAATAATTTATTCTCTCAATGTTTCTAATGGAAACCAAACAGTCACCACCTCAGAGTCAGTCTGACTTGGAAAAACTGGAATTTTTAGTCTGTTACTCTTCGTGAGGCTTGGCTAGAGTCAAGGAATGTGGCTTAAGGAAGAAAATCAAATCTTTAAGTTCTTGTTGTTTTTCACACAAAAACGTGTCAACCCCAGTAAAAGCATGCCTTCAAAGCTACTGATAAGAATATAGCATGTATATAACACATATTTACACAAAACAGAGAGGTGCTAACATAAAGTTAACTGTGGGAAATGGCTATAAAAGCCTTGCTTCTTAACCAAACACCGTCCTCTTTTTTTTTTTTCTAATTGTGTCACTTTACTGTCATCCATTTTCATGCATCATCTTCCTTAAATCACAGTCTTTTCTACAGTATTGTTTAGCTGGAGGAATGATTTTGGGGTTTCTTTCATCTTCTACTGGACTATTTCCCATAGAATTTTTTTTCCTTGTTAAAATGTATCCTGTTTTGTTTTATGTTTTGGGTCACTTGATTCATCACGCATCTTTTTCTATTGTTCATACCTAACCTACACCCTCCATCACTTTTCAATTCCCTACCTTGTTCCCAAACATTCTAGAATCTGTGACTGAACCTTTACTTGACTTGCATCCCTCACCCAACTCCAGCAGTAGTCACCATATCCTGGAAAACAACCTTAAGAAGCCCATACATGCCCCTTACCCTGGGTGACTACATCAGCATATTGAAAGGCTGCCAAGATGAAAAGTTGGCTCAGAAGAGGTAAAACAAGACCACTAGGGGCTGGATGGCAAACTGCTGTGCAAGTATTTAACTGTGGGTTCTTGGTGTGCCCTTTCAGAGAATTTTTCCCCAGGGCAGGGAAAGGTAGAAAGTGGCTCTTGGGCAGCAGCCAAAGTCTGCCATGAAGAGGAGGAAGTACCTGCATACAAATTAAGCTATCTAAAAATGGTGTTGTTCTAAAATCACGGTAGTTTACACTTCCTAGTATGAAAGACTTACATATACTTTCTTACAGAGCCCACAGTATAGCAGTGCAGTGTACAATATGATAACAAAATAAGCTAATATTTATTAAGCACTCATCACATGTTTTAATGTGCATTAGACCTTAAAATCTTGGTCGCCACCTCAACAAGTACTATAACTACTCCAATCTTAAAGATGAAAAAACTGAAGCTTAGATAACAATGACTGGGCCATAGTCACACAGATAATTGGTAGTAAAGCCAGGATATGATTCAGGTTAGATGTGAAATCCTACATATAGCTTAGCTACCATGTATTTGAATCAGGGTCTCTATTGTGCAATATCGCCTCATATATAACAGGATCCTAAAGCACTGTGATTTTAAGTATTAATGGTAGTAAATACATTCACTGTAGTAGTTTTCTCCAACATGAACCAGTGATTAAATAGGTTATTTGAAGTGTTATCTAAGTGAATCACAGGAGGAATTTTATTCCCATTGCAATTTTCTTTCACTCTTTCTGATTATAACAAAGGTTAAGCCTCATATTGGTGCTAATTTGTATTAATCCTCCCTTTTAACAAAGAAGGGCAAGCCTTGGACTAGGGATATTTAGTAGACAACAGTATCTACTGAGAATTTAGTAATATTCTTTATATTCATTTTTAATGTTGCCTTCTACTTACGGAAAATGATTCTGTTTTCTTTTGTTTTCCATTTATGGTAGGGATATATGTTCTCTTAAAATAAAATTTAAATATTTTTTAAAAAACTACATAGTAGAGTTGACATGCAGATAAGTCAAAAATCATGCCTTTATTTCTGTGATGGCTAAAGTCTATACTTTAAACAACAACAAGAAAAAAACAAAACAAAATAATCCAAAAGACTGTGCAGTCTTATTTCCATTAGCTGCATGAAAATATCTGAATTAAGGAAGAAACAGAATGTCTAGCCCTAAGGAAAACAGAATGTCAACTGCTTTTGAATTCCCCTAGGCTTTAGATTCTAGAATTCTAGACAATGGAAAGATTAATTATTCCTCATTCCCTAGTATAAGGCTGTATGATATTGTGAAAGAGCTTCTGATTCATTTTCAAAGGCTTCAGGTTAGATCCAAGCTCTGCGATGAACTAACCTTATGCAGGTTCTAACTTCTTCCTTGAATTCAGTTTCTCCATCAAGAAATAAAGGATCAAGAGTTCCCATCGTGGCTCAGCAGTAACAAACCCGAGTAGTAATTATGAGGATGCAGGTTCTATCCCTGGCCTCCTCACTCAGTGGATTAAGGTTCCGGTGTTCCCGTGAGCTGTGGTACAGGCTGGCAGTTGGAAATCAGATTTGACCCCCAGCCTGGAAACTTCCAAATGCCAAACATGTGGCCCTAAAAAGCAGAAAAGAAAGAAAAAGAAATAAAGGGTCAAACAAAACTATTTCTTTCAGCTTTTTAGTCTTAACTTCCTTTACTCAGTGTATCTTCAGTGCGCATTTATTTGCCTTTCTTCCAAAATGTTTATCTAGCTGAAGCTCTGTGTAGGTCAGTTAACCCATATTTTTTGAGAGAATATAAACCATGTTAATGCTTTATTTTGTAAAGCTTCTGTTTTTGTTATCAAAATTATTGAACTTGGAGTTCCCGTCGTGGCTCAGTGGTTAACGGAATCCGACTAGGAACCATGAGGTTGCGGGTTCGATCCCTGGCCTTGCTCAGTTGGTTAAGGATCCAGCGTTGCTGTGAGCTGTGGGGAAGGTTGCAGACGCGGCTCGGCTCCCACGTTGCTGTGGCTGTGGCGAAGGCCGGCAGCTACAGCTCCTGTTAGACCCCTAGCCTGGGAACCTCCATATGCCACAGGTGCGGCCCTAGATAAGGCAAAAAGACAAAAAAAAATTTATTGAACTTAAAGACTTGTTTGTAGGTAGGGAGAGGGTGCTATTACAGGTCAGCTTCCTGTTGTATCTTGATATTATTGTGGGAGAAAATGAAGCTTCCACTTCCTTTACACCATTCAGAGAAACTAGCCTGAATTCCAAGAATGTCCATGGCATTTACCAGACACTGCCCTTTTCCCCTGTATGTGTCTATTTTTACATTGTGCACAAAGTACAATCAATTACCACTGGTCCCTGGAACAGAATGTAATTATGGCCTGAAAGGGTGACCAAACTGCCTTCCCTTATTGGATGACTAACTGTAGACATTCCTCCAGAGCTGCTTATCTGTATGATCAGCTTAGCGCAATTGCTGAGCACATCCTGGAGTAAATAGATGGCCCAGTTTAAGTTAATGCCCTTAAATCTCCCAGGTTCTGGCTGCCTGACAAATACTAAAGTCAAATCACACACTGAAAACACAAACAACAGAAAACAGAAGACCAGTCCTTGTTAGCTGTATAAGATCACTTAAATCCCTAGTTGCATAATTCAGATTTTAATAAACACCTTTTCAAAGCTTCTATCATATTTGCAGGAGAGGAGGCACAATCTGCCCTATAATCAGGCGTTAGTTAGAAAGACAGATATAGCACCGATTCATTTCATTAAGGTTTACCACCTGGCATCAACCACGTAATTCTCACATTCTATTCTTCTTCGTGTTTGCTAACATTTTAAGCTCTTTATGTGTGGGATGGCTTTTATGAGACAAAATGAAAAGTGGGGAAGGAACAGTATGAGTATAGCTGCATGGGAACCTGAGAATGCAGAGATAAATACCTGCAAAATAATGCTAATCTAAGAGAAGGGAAAAATAATGAATCTTTCATTAACAGTAAGACCCTTGTACTGGAGACCACATTATTGGAAAACAATGAAGTATCTGTTAAATGTTCCATACAACAAACCTCTAAGAAAATTTTGATATTAAAAAAATCTAGCTCCAGGGAGTTCCCGTCGTGGCGCAGCGGAAACAAATCCAGTTAGGAACCATGGGGTTGCAGGTTTAATCCCTGGCCTCCCTCAAGTGGGTTAAGGATCCGCCATTGCCATGAGCTGTGGTGCAGGTCACAGACACAGCTTGGATCTGATGTTACTGTGGCTGTGGTGTAGGCCGGCAGTTGTAGCTCCGATTGGACCCCTAGCCTGGGAACCTCCATATGCTGAGGCTGCAGCCCTAAAAAGCAAAAAAAAAAAAAAAAAAAAAAATAGTTCCTGGGAATTCCCTGGTGGCCTAGTGGTTAGGATTTGGCACTTTGATCACAGCGGCCTGGATTCAATCTTTGGCCTGGGAACTGAGATCCCACATCAAGCCACCACAAGCTTCGGCCAAAAAAGAAAAAAAAAAAAGTCTTATTCCAAGAACCGAATATGGCCCAGAGAAATGGTGTTTCCATAATCTGGTTATTGACAGCCTTCCAGAGCAATAAACCTGAGTGAACTCTCAGTTGCCATTATTGTTCAGTTTGGAGCAATCATCTATAAACTCCCTGTTTGTCAGGATTGGCGGAATAGACAGGAAAAGAAGAGTGCTATAGCAGAATGTGAGTAATAGAAGCCCTCATTGGCTAAATGCTGTTACTAATCTTGTCAGGATTCACCTGGGATTGATCTCTGACATGACTGTTGACTTTTCATGAAAGCAACAATTTGATCGTGGTGACTGCAATCCACAATGTTAACTTGGTGACTCCCTCCCTACCAGATGCAATAGCAGCAGCTGGCTCCTGGCAAACTAGACACTCGGAGGTTAGGATCTACCAACATACCTCTCCTCTGTAAAGGTGGCAATCTGAGAGTAAGGAAAGCTAATCCTAAGGGAAGGATGGGAATTTGGAAAAAGCTATCGAGATTGGTGAAAAATTAGGACACATTTTCAGTTTCCATGAGAAAGGGTCAAATATCAGAAGCTAAAGAAAAAAATTTTTTTGGCTGCACTTGTGTCATATGGAAGCTTCTGGGCCAGAGATCCAATCTGAGCTACAGTTGCAACCACAGCTCCCGAAATGCTGGATCCTTCACCCACTGTGCCAGAGTGGGAGCTCCCAGAAGCTAAATTTGGATATTGCATATTCAGCCTAGTGAAGGCCAGTTATCCAAAGAATAAGAAGAAGCTTTCCAAGTACAGAGCATAAATGATGGTCAAATAAGATACATAACCAAAACAGTCTAGAAATTTCATCTGGAAATAAGGCAAAGCAGAGTGTGAAAAGAGGCCAGCCCCTTAAAAGTAGTTTTGATCAAACAGGACAAGTGGAATATGGATCTCCAGGCAAAGGAAAACAGTGAAACTCTCCCCGAAAGATCACACCTGAAATTAAAGGGCTAAGAGTCTGGAAAATTCAAGTACCAGAAACAATCAAGCAAATTAATCCAAGTAAGTAAAACATACCACAGGAGTCTTCAGGGAGATTACCTGATGTTATACCTGGAATGGCCCATGTTGGACACAGAGGCTGGAACTGACACCTAGACCATAGGAAATGAAGCAGAGATACAACACCTAAAGGAAAATTAAAATCCAGGCAGATAGTGCAACTCAGGTGTCATCAGAAGAAATCTGGCAAATAGATGAAATTTAGTCATTAAGCAAAAGCCAGGAATCAAGAATGCCAGAGTAGAGGGTCTGAAGTTTCACACAGGTGGTGGATCACAGAAAGAGGCCCCAAGTAGAACAGAGTTGCTTTTAATAGGTTACCCAAATTCTTGTCCCTTAGCAGATGGAGGGGGTGTCTCTTAAGTGCACTGAGTTTATTCAGACACAATTTAACTTTCTTCATTAAATAGCTGGTATGACGGAACAAGAACACGAAAACTGTGAGTCTTGGTAGGAAATGATATAAGTGTGTAATAGTCACACTTGAGTGCAAAATACTTTTCTAAGTATGGATTAGAATGGCAAGTAAATGAAAGAAAAAGTTGTGAACACTGATAATTGGGCACTGTGTGGTTAAATCACACCACACCTGTGCAGTGAACTATAAAACTGGCATTAACAATTATAATCACAAAGAATGTTCAGTAACTTAAAAATGCTTTGGGCAACATGCTTTCCCTCCCCCACTATACCTTACTCTGTTCTTTTCCAACCTGGGCCCAGAGAAGAGCTCAGGCAAAGAAAGGTGATGAGAAGACGGGGGACTCTGCCATCAAGGAAGCAGAGACTAGAGAAAACACCATCAACATTCACAAGCACACCCGCAAAGTGGGCTTCCCCGCAAAGTGGGCTTCAAGAAGCATGGCCCTCGGGCACTCAAAGAGACCTGGAAATTTGCTCTGAAGGAGATGGGACTCCAGATGTGCACTTTGACATCAGACTCAACAAAACTATCTGGGCCAAAGAAATAGGAATGTCCCATACTGTTTTCACATGGGATTATCCAGAAAGTGTAATGAGGATGACGATTCAACCAACAAACAAGCTCTACATGTTGGTTACCTATGTACCTATCACCACTGTCCAAAATCTACAGCCAATGTGGATGAGGACTAACAGCTGCCTATAAAATAAAGCTATAAAACTGCAGATTAAAAAAAAGGCTTTTGCTGTTAAGTGGATATAGGAATCTTTACAGAATTACAGATTTTATCAATCTTATAAATTGTATTCAGCTGCTAGTACTAAAGAACTGAAATACTAGTGCTCAAGCAGGAGAGTAGTTTGTGTTTCTGTCACAGAAAGTAAGTCCAGAGCTGGAAAGGCATTTCCACAGATATCAGGCACCTCATCTCTTTCTATTTATCATCTTCAAAATTGTCTAAGATAGCTGCCAATGCTTTGTCTCTCATAACCCTGTTCTAGGCAGGAAGCAGAAGTCAAGAAGAGCAAAAAAAAAAAAAAAAAAAGGGTGCATGCTAATGACCTGTCCCCTTTTGAAGGAGCATTCCTAGAAGTGTCACTGTTAGAATTGAAGCAGAAAGTAACAGATGCACAAAACAGCAGTGGTTTAAACATGATGAATTTTTTTTTTCATTAGGGAAGTAGACGGCCTAAGGTCAATCTGGCAACTCTGCTCCAAAACATCCTCAAGAATTCAGTGTCCTTTGTTCTAGTTGCATATCTCTTAACAATTTCCATTCCAGGATCACCTCAGATGATCACCTGCTCTTGCTCCAGGCACCTTGTGGTATTGTGATTCATAATAAAAATGTATATTTGGTCTTAATCCTGGTTTCTGCCACAGAGCTCCTAAACCTTTGGAATTTCCTAAATTATCAGAGAGATAAAGGTATCTTTTGTTATTCATAATAAGTACCTTTTAACCACACCAGGATTTATCTTAATGAGGTGGCTTTGGAAAGCCCCTAATAATGTGGGTTGGTTGCCAGGTGCTGGGAGAGTGACCTTCCCAGAGAAGGCATGGAAGCTCTGTACCTCTTCCCACATACCTGCCCTGGGCATCTCTTCCACCTGGCTGTTTCTGAGTTGTATTCTTTTATGATAAATTGGTCATCCAGTAATACATTGTTTTCCTGAGTTACTCTAAACATAAACTTTGTGTTAAGCTACTCTAGCAAATTAATTGAACCACAGGAAGGGGTTGTGGGAAACTCTGATTTATAGTCATCTGTCAGAAGCATAATGACAACTTGGGCTTGTGACTGGCATCAGTGAGGGTGTGGGAGCAGCAGCTTGTGGGACTAAACTCTTAACCTGTGGGATGTGACATTATCTCCAGGTAGATAGTGTCAGAATTGAGTAAAACTTCAGGACATGTAGCAGGTATTACAGAACTGCTTGGAGTGTGGAAACCCACACATTTGGTGTTAGACGTGGCATGTTCTGAGTATTCAGTGCAGAGAGATACAGAAAGAGTGATAGGAAGTGTTTTTCCTTTATACACCGTATACTATAATCTAGCCAGCAGACAAGAGAAAGAAATATGGAAGAAAGAGGCAAAAGCCCACACTTACTGCCTCTTTAGAAAGTTTTCTGGAAGCTTCCTTCCACTTATATCTCCAGGATATAAGCTTCAAAGGAGGCTGAGAAATACAGTATTTTCAGCAAGGCACATTAATAAATCAATTAAAATCAAGATTCTAATACTAAGGAAGAAGGGACCAGCGGGTACTGGTGAGGCACTGGCAGTTTCTGCCATATCTATACAGTGATTTTTAAAACACAGCCACATGATATTAAAACAGAACAAGCCCTGGAGAATGAGACAAAGCATAAAGACATATTTTGATTGGGACCAAGGTTGGAGACTCAGAGCTCGGGAAAGGATGTGGAATGGCAGGCATAATGACGGTTGTTGGCAGAGAGTGTGGGCATTCAGTGCAGAGGACAAAAGTGTTGAGAAGTTAAGAAAGAAAATAATGAAGGGGATTGTCTCAACTGAAACAAATGTGGGAACTAAGGACCTGAGCAAATGTCCTCCAAATATCTTTTTCTTTTTTTTTTCTTTTGCTTAGCCTCCTTCACTGGCCGCTTTTCCCACCCTAGGCTCTCACAGATGGGATCATCTGTCTCTCTTTTGGAATACGTATCTCAGTTGTAGGCTGACACCTATTTGTGTAATATATAGACTGATGTGTAAGCTCCATTAAGGCAGGCACACCAACCTTTTTTACCAATGATTGTATCCCATGCCCAGCGTGGTGCCTGGTCTATAGTAAACAAGCAATAAACATTTGCTGAGTTAATGTAACAAATATGTAGAGGACACACTGATAGGAAAAGAACGCTGATAAAGCACATAACAAGATAAGTGCCGCAAAAGATATGTGAATTTGTGAGGCATCACAGATTTCCAGAATAGTCTTTGCTATGAACAAATACAAATTGGAAGAAGTCAGTTTTCCTGTAATTATGTTATTATTCTGTTCTTTTCCACCCAAGATAGATCTTACATACATATTCTTTTACTTTATCTCTACTTGATTGAATCATCCTGTCTCTACCTGACCCTGGGCTACTTCTCCCATACTCCCTCTCAGTCCTGTGACGTACATAAATTATCAGTATCTGGAGTCCAAAAAAACATTGCCATGATTTACAGGAGGATGCAATAGTCCTTCCCATTGTATGCTTACTGGCTGTGTGAACTTGGAAAATTTATTTAATTATCTATGCCTCTGTTTCCTGATCTTTAAAATGGAAATAATAAAGTGACAGGTCAGGGTTGTTGAAGGGATTATATAAGGAACTCTTTGTAAAGTTTTTGGCAGTAATGGTCTCCTAATGTGCATTCAACATATGTTAACAGTTAGTACTTGTCCACAACAAAATGCTAGGAGAGGATGTCACAGTTTTCATGGGTGGGCAAGACCCTTCCTCAGCAATGGGAGTACAAGAGAATTGCTGAGAGGAAGGTCTCCAGTAGCGGAGGCAGTGAGAGAGGAAAAGCGGAGGCAAGGTGAGGGTTTTCCAAGGTCCCCCGCCAGAATGTGACAGTACCATGAAGTGGGAAGATGGGAGAGGGTGACAGAGTTCCATCCATATTGCTCTTGGGAACTTCCAAGGTCAACTGTGGTAAAGAAAATCTGAGTTAAAAATTTCCTCTCAGAGGGAGCAACAATCTTGGCTGTAGCCACGTGAGTCATGGGTTTTGGAGAAAAAAACAGCACTGACTCAATGGGTTGGAGATAAAGGGAGTTTCCTTAAGGACTAACTCCTGAATCAGCCACTGTTTGCTTAAGATTAAAATAAACCACCAGCTGCGTTAGGTAAAACCAAACACAAAACCTTGCAAACACAAAGTAACTAAGAATGGAATTTACAGGCTCATATAACCAAAAAAACCCAGTGGTAGGAAGTTCTTGGATTCTGTCTCTTTCATCTTCATAAAGGATCCATGAGTGACATGCTAAGGCTCCTCATGGTGACAAAAGAGCTGCAGCAGCTCCAGTCTCACAATTCTTCTGCTTAGAGTCCAGCAGAAGAGAAGAAGTCTGACCCCTCGATGGCTCCAACAAAAGTCCTGGAGTCTCATGAGCATGATTGACCTGTCTGGGTCATGTAACACCCTCTAGAGCTGAAGGTGGAAATAGCTACTCAGGAACCACATGGACTGAGGGGGAAGGAGTGGTTAAACCCCAAACACAAACCTTGGTCTGTTACCAGAAGTAGGGTAAACGGATGTGTGTGGCCAGAAAAAAAGTTTACTGTACTACCCATTATTTGCCACGTGTTGTAAGCACAGCTGAAATGCTACTGTATTATACATGGTGGGAAACCTGAGAAAACTACTCCTGTTTGGCATATGGTGTGAAACTCCCTTAGAAGTTAAAGGACACCAGGAATTGTTCCACACTCCAGGTTAGGAAGTCCTAGCAGTACAGTCCTATCTTACTCATTGGATAAAATTCAGGCTGTTTTTTACTGTCAGTGGTGTTCACCAACAAGTTTGTCTCCCTGTTACCCTGACAGCTGCTAGAAGGCAGGGGATAAGCTGGATGCCCCACATATTGTCAGTATTAATAAATGATTTATTCACTGATTCATTCACATAAGGATTCTGTTTCCAGTCAGCTCTAACACAGTCAGAAGCAGTTGAGATTCCACTGGCTTCAAAACAGGAATTATAATTCTTTTTGGCAAGTGTGAAATCATTGTAACTCGTGTTCTTAAGAAACATTTGAACAATATCCTGCTGACTGGAAAGATGTATACAATCCCTCAAGTGAACAATTGCTCATTCAACACATACTTTAAATAGGAACAAAATTTCAAGTAATTAATTTTGATCATCTATCCATCTGTTTTTAGCAGGATAGACCCACACTATTCTTCTTTTGAGCACAGATAATTTTTTTCCAGAGCAGGGTGAATATTTTTTTTCCTTTTCACTTGGAACTAAGGTGCAAACTCATTGATTTAAAGGTTGAGAAGTCTCCATTTAAATCTGAGGCACTGAACCTGGGCTCTGATCTTGGGGCAGGTGTGTGTGTGTGTGTGTGTGTGTGTGTGTGTGTGTGTGTGTGTGTTTGAGAGACAGAGAGATAGAGACAGAGTAACATATGGAAATTGACCAGTTGTCCAGGAAACATGGAGTTCAGGGTGATACAAGAAAGTGCCAAAAAGCAAAATCAGAGTCCAAACAAGATAAAAGCCTAAGAGAAATAAGCAAAGAATCTATATTGTCTCAGGCTTGAATATGCTAGAGGCAATAGGAAGTAAAAACAATGATGATGATGATGATGATAATAATAATAAATATCTGTATGGCACTATGACGTAAGGGCTATCTAAGTGCTTTACACAGGAATGTATATTTTCTTCTAGTCTAGACTACAGTTTCGAAGAAGGTAGGGACTTTGTTATTTTATGGAGTGTCCTTACTTGCTCAAGATATGGTACTTGACAAAACAAAACAAGCAGGATAAGGCATACAGGGTGGGAAGCAGATATTGAGACATTCCCTGAGCAGCTAAGTGAAACTGCAACTCTTCCTAAAAGGGTGTCCAGGGCCCTGGCTGTGATCCAGGAGGGGCTGTTCAAAGGTTTTAGGGCATAGCAGGTTCTACCCAGCTTATGTTCCAAAGATAATTTAAACCTTGCTTTTCATTAAAGCAGCCGTCAAAAGGCAGCAGGATGACTACGGCATCATAGAAGTCAGTCCAGGTGTGTTTCTCTCTTCACCATATCCTGCTTTCCTTCCCTATCCCACCCTACTCAGGCATCCCAGGGTATTTTGAGACTGCCCAAATGGGTACAATCACCTCCCTGACTGCAGTAACATGGGGCAGAGTTTGTTATCTGGGACTAGGCTCGTGTGCCCTGTCTTTCTGGAGTTTCATCCTGGTAGCAGTTCAGGAGGCAACTGTCCTCAATAACTGTGTGTTGTGTACATACCTCTTTTCATAGCACATTCCTCTTGAGTAGTGCTAACTTGGCATGTCCTGAGAGACAATTAGTTTAGTCTGTCAGGCCTACATTTCATCAGCAAGGAATTTTTCATTCTCAGGCTAATAACTTCATGCCACACAGCTTCTAATCATGTTTTCTTAGCTAAGCAAAGTATCTTTGTAGTAAATGGAACTTCTATTTTTAGCGCTGCACCCATGGCATATGGGCGTTCCCAGGCTAGGGGTGGAAGCTGAGCTGTAGCTGCTGGCCTACACCACAGCCACGGCAGCACAGGATCCTTCTGAGCCATGTCTGTGACCTACACTGAAGGTCACGGGAATGCTGGATCCTTAACTCACTAAGTGGGGCCAGGGATCAAACCTGTTTCCTCATGGATATTAGTTGGGTTTGTTACCACTGAGCCACAATAGGAACTCCCTAAACTGAACTTCTTAAAGAAAAAATCCAATGCAATGGGAGTGAGAGAGAAGAGTCATCTTTAGACCAGAGATTTTATCACTTAAATATACATTTTACAACGGAAAGACAAGGCAACAGAAAACTGAATGACTGGAGAATGCCCTTTGCTACTTGCAGAAGAGCATCTAGATTCTGGAAAGCAATCTGGTTTCACTATTGATGCAATCATATAAAGGTTTGATCACACAATAACAGACATTCTTCATATGCAGAGCACCAAACCAATGACACCATACTTATGACAAAGAGAAACTCTGGGTTACTGAAATTGCTGGGGGCGGGGGGGTTGGGAAGTGGCGCGTGAGCTGGGGAGGTTAAGGTAGCACTGCAACATGAAAAGAGTCATTAATATTTTTCAGGTCAGGGAGTGGCCTGGAGGAGAGGGGCTTGGACAGTTCCTGCAAGCAGTGAGGAAAGGCTATATGGGAATATAACCCACTGGGTCAGTCAGAGTGATCTGCCTCCAAGCCCCAACTCTATCACTCTTCAGTTGGGCGGCCCTGTGTGAGTTATTAAACCTTTCCAACCTTGTTTTCTCATCTGTAAAATGGAGGTCACATTAGTTCCTAACTTTTAGAATTGTTGGAGGACAAAACGGGATAGTATATTTGTGTCTCACATTTGACAACTAATAAGTGCTCAGAATATACGTTTATTAATATTTAGTGTTAACTTCCAGGATTTTCATGAATTATACCTCAGTGTCTGTCCTTGGGAGGATGACAGGGTTTAAGGTGGTGAGGAAGACTGCAGATGGAGTACTAAAGTCAGTAAAAAAGTTACCAGGTTTTAGAGATCAGTGGATGATTGGGTAAGGACTGTTAGAAAGCCTAGCTAAAATGAAGTAAAAATAAACTACAAATGTCTTCAACAATACTGACTGCTTCCAAACAAGAAATCTCCAGGTAGAATTGCTCCAAAGTTTAGCGCTACTGGTTTAACGATATCCTGAAAGACCCATATTTTTTTCTTTGCTTGTCAGTTTGTCCTCTTGGACTATTTCTTGTCATGACTGCAGTTTCAGGTCCCTTTAGGCACTGAGTTTGAGGGATACTTAGTGGATCTTTCTACAGTATGAGGGAATTAGCACCTATTGATTTCAGTATGGGGAAAAAGACAACAGAGAAATACTGTTTAATGTTTTGTTTCCCAAATGATGCTGCAATGGGTGCTCTTGTAGATGCCTCATCATGCTTATGAGAAGTATTTTTTAGGATGAATTTCTTCCTCAGAGGCCACGTTTTAAGTGTTGCTAAATCTTCTATGTGCTATTTTACATTCTCATTAGTAGTGTATAAAAAAAATAAAGATTTCCCTACTTCCTAGCCAATAGTTGATAAAATTAAGCTTTTAAATATTTGCTAATCTGGCGGATGAAAAATGTAACACATTGCTCTTTCAATGTGCATTCTTCTGGTTACAAATGAAGTTGACCAGCTTCTCAAATGTTCGTGGATTATTTGCACTTAGTTTTCTATGAGTTTCCTGTTTATAACTTTTGCTTGGTTGTTCTTGTTTTCTTAACTTGCAGTAATTCCTCATGTAGTCTGAATACTATATAGCAATCCTTTGTTATTTACGTCTATCTTTTGTCTTTTAGCTTTGTTGAAGGTGTATACTGTAAAAAAACAGCTTTTAATTTGCATAAGGTTTTTGTACTCCTAAGGTTCTTAGGCTGGGCTACTGGCAGTAACTATGCAGTTGTTTAATCTCCAGGACCAACCCTGCCCTAAATCAATTATAGGAAACCCTCTACACAGTGTCATTGATAGGATCAGGAGAGAAAGACTCAACCACTCAAATATATTTCAGTTTGCAAATCTGATGCCATGTCTGAAATTCCCAACATGAGTCATTCCCAAGGGACTTTCTGGGATCCTGGATTTTAACTGTTTGATGGATGGTACTACCTTGGTGAGACAGGATATTAGCCTATTAACACACTGATAATAATCCTGTTCTCTGAATAAACGTTTTTGCCATTTCTTTTTATCACAGGGAATGAGATAATATTCGGAGCACAAAGAAATGTTTGAAACAAAGTGCATGGCTCATGAACTTAAAGAATTTTATGGAGGGCTTTGGGCAGCAAAGAGGTAGCTTTAAGATAACTTTCCTCTTTGTCAGGAAGGAAGGAGAAAGAAAAAACGGGATATTCTCAAAACAGTCTTCGATTTTTTCCCCCCTTTAGGCTGGAGTTCTTTTAGTCCCCTAACATTTGGGCTACTTGCGTGGTTAGTGTAAAAATGTGGTAATTTTTCACTGAAAGTACTTGCTACTTTGATTAGTCCCTTAATTAAAACAATCTTAAACAAGCAGTTCTACAGCTATGATTCAATAGATCCTTTCAAACATTCCTCACAAAAGAGCCCTGTGATAGAGTAAGTCATTTGAGATAGAAGATGAGGGAATTAAAAAGAAAGTGGCAAAAAAGGCTTTCTTTCTTTTTTCTTTTTTTTGCCATGTGTTAAGTTGGGAGAATTTATTCTATCCTTGTAAGTGGATTTTAGTCTCTGAGGGGAAAAAAATACTTAAAGAAAGCAGATGTCGATGAGTCACAGTTAAGCTCTTATAGTTTGAAACACATGTTTTATTGGTATATGAAACTGTGCTCTGGAAGGTGGCTGGCTAAAGTCCTTGACTAAAACCCTACCCAGTGAATTTTCCTGTGTCTTCAATACCAAAGAAGTTGGACTAGAAAACCTCTACGAATAGTCCCAATTCTTGTATTCTATACTTTTAAATGAGCTTTATGCCTTTTTTTTTTTTCCTTTGCCCCCGTTGTGTATCCATAGGATAATAGAGCCCCCAGCCCCTTTTCTCCTCTGGCTACTTCTTTAAATTACTGTCCAAACATGAAGAGTGAGGGAATTAGGAAGGAGGAGAAAACTTCCAAAGTGTGATAATGGAAGAAGTATTCATTCATTGTTTAATAAATATTTACAGATTGCTAACCAAAAGTAGACAGACTAACCAAATGATCATACTAAGCATGATTACAGCTGAAGATAATGTTTCTTTATAACAAAGGACTGAAAACCTAACCAAGAGTCTAAAAAAACCTTCTCTCATGAAGAGCCAACATCTGAGCTGAGATCTGTAGGAAGAAGAGGGTTACGAAGTGAAAGAGTAGTTGGGCTGACTGTGGTAAGAGCATTCCAGGCAGAACTAGCAACGCCAGGGGTCTTGCAACGGGGGGGGGGGGGGGGGGGGGGGGGGGGGGGGGGGGGGGGGGGGGGGGGGGGGGGGGGGGGTTAGGGTGTGTTCAGGAAAGTTGGAGGCAAGGGGATGCATCCCCAAGGTAGTTAAGAGAGGACAGACAGGACCGAATAATGATCTGGATGACTGCAGGAAGCTCTCCCTCCGATTTCTTGCTACTCTTTTTCACTTCTCTTCTCCTGAAGTGAACAAACACTTCAGCTAGGTATTGTTTCAAGCCTTTACGTGTATTAACTCAACTCTAACTCAACAATAACTTAATGTGTATAACTTATGATCCTACCTGAAAATCTTTGCTTTGCCTTTTAGTCTACCCCTTATGTACCGAGCTATCTTAAAGATAGCTGACAGTTTTGGTAGGGAAAAGCCCAGGGTTATTTGAGAAAAGAAAATAAAAGAAAAAAAGGAATTATTCAAATGTGATTTGGTCATGTTTAGTCCCAAAGGCATGGGATTTTGGAGGAAAACTACAATCCATTCATGTGTTAATTATTTGAGATGTATAATATTTATTGAGTGTATTTTGTACCAAGTCCTAATCTGAAGATCTTTTACATATCAGTTTACTTAATCTTCACACCTCACCCTATTATGATGCCCATTTTACAAAAGAGAACACCAAGAAAAATCTCTCAGGATGTTCAGCTAATAGCAGTGAAGGGAGGTGGGTTCTGATCCAGCACAGTCTTAGAAGCCACACTCTTAAGCTCTGAATATCACTTGCTCATTTGTGACTGCCTCATTCCTTGCTCCCTCCTAAAATGGTTCTCTTCTTCCTTCTCTAGTAGACTACCTTTTGATACATTAGGAAAGAAAGATTCTCATGACAAACACAATATAGTCACTGAATTAACTGGAAAATAGAGAAACTCTGGTGGAATTCTCTAAGGACAATAACTACTGAAACTACCTTTTCTTTAACAAATGAGAAAATGGAAGTAATTTGTGGCCAATGAACATGAAATACTTAAGATATGCAGCAAGACGCCATGTAACTCTAGATTTCTGAAACTGGTAGTATAAAAACAGCTGTTTTTGAGCAGGGATTATAGTCAATACTACACCACTAACATAATTACAGTAGAAAAAAGAAAGACCATTTTCAACAAAGTTGCTGAATTTCTCTGATTTGCATTAAGTATTTGTCATTTTCTTGGTGTAGGGTTCTCCTTTCATCATTGAACTGTATGAGAGATCATGTGTTTCAAGTCTGCCCCACTTTCATTTAGGTTCATATCAAATTCCACTGTGTTCTTTTGAATGAAGGGGTTTCCCTAAAGTTAAATGGAGTTTCCTGCACTTTTTTTGAGATCTAAAGAAGCAGAATTTCAGTTCCTCACTTCTCACTTTAATTATTCTGTTATGTATTGAATATGCTCATCTTTCTTCCTCCATCTCAATTTCTTAGAAGATAATAAAGCACTTCTATTGTGTTTTCTGTGTGCCCTCCCTCCCCCTACTCTTCCTTCAGTGCTTAGAACTATCCACCTATTCACTCAACAAAACTCTATGAGTATATGACATAGTAATGGGCCCAGATGCAGGTAGGCTGGGAGACAGGGTGGTGTAAGCACGTACAGATCTCTTCTAAATGCTTCTAGTATCTGTAAATGGGAAACATGCTATACTCATTTTACAGATAAGGAACCTGGAGAATAGAAAGAGTGAGCAGTTTGTTTAAGACTACACAGCTGACAAATGGCCAAACCCTAATTTAAATCTGAGCAGTCTGATTCAAGACTATAGACGCTTTGCCTTCATGCAAAACTCAACTATGTACTTCCCCCTGCTTGTACTTGGGAAGATGAACATAGCTAAAGAAAAATAACCGTGCTGATTATTCTCCCTTCAAATTCACACCTTGGCATAGCCCTGAAAGGCTTCTCTACTTTCCAAGTCAGTTCATTTGTTGATTACTTCACATCTCTCCAATTTTTGTTGCAATTTCTCCAGTCTTCACTCTACTAGTTTGTTTCCAATTTCTTTGAAAAAATGGAAGCAGTCAGAATGTCCACATACTCCCGACCCCACAATTACTGACCTACCTACACGGGGCCCCATGTCCTCTGCCCAACTTTTCATCAAGAATGAATGTCTAAGTGCGCTTCTAAACCCAGTAGCTCCTTATTGTGCACTGGATTCCAGGCTTTTACCTTCTCCAGGATCTCTTCCCCACCCCCACCCCCCGTTTTTTTTCTTTTTGGCTGCATCTGAGGCACGAGGAAGGGATCGAAACTGTATCAAAGCAGCAGCCCAAGCTGCTGCAGTGATAATGCCAAATCCTTAACCCACTTTGCCACAAGAAAACTCCAGGATCTCCCTCTTTATATATATCCTTTCTTCTGTATCATCAAGTTTCCTACCCCTTTAAGTCATTTCCCATCAGTATACAGATAATTATGTAATATATCTATGTTAAAAATAAAAATAGACTTCTGTTTTCTGATCTGGTTTATAAGGAGGTTGGTAATTTTCCTATTCTAACAGCAAGTAAAATGCTGGACAAATTGAAAAACCAACAACCTTTCTTAGATCCATCAGAAAGTGAGGTCATCGGCAAACCACTGCCTCCAAAATTGAAGGGACAGGTAAATATATATATATTTTTTAATGATGTTTGTTTTTTCCATTATAGTTAATTTAAGACAGATAAATATAGAGAATCAAAACTTACTGGAGCAGAAAATTTCATGAGAACCAGTGCTGGACTAAGAAAACCTGAACTGTAATTGACAAACTGCTGAAGGTTTAGTGTGGACAAGCCTGTGAGTAAAAAATCCAGGGGGACCCAGTCACCAAAGTGTCCCTACAATTTTGTGTGTTTTATCTCCAGAGCTTGACCTAGTTCTTAGATGAATACCATGAATATCAGAAAAATTCACTCATGTTTCTGGCAGGGAAAGAGGAAAAGAAATCATTTTGAAATAAGTTAAGGCATTTTTTTAACAAGTCCTGCCCACAAGAGAAACTTTTACAGAGCCTAAACTATTGAGGTTTCATGAGAAGGGGAATACCCAACTCTAGCCAACTTTAGCTTTCCACATGGGAGAAAGGAAATGCTCAACCCCAGTCTCTTTTGGCCTTCTATGGGAGGAAGGGAAGAAACTAAGTCCAGGCCCCTGTAGCCATTCCATCCCACTGAGACACACCTGTAAAGTTCACAGTTTAGAGGCACAGATTCTCTAAAGGCTGAGACCTAATCATAGGGCTAGAACACTTCCCATTCCTCTTCATCTTATCACATTACAAAAGGCCTATCTATCACAGTGCCTTTTAACAAATATAGTATAGTTGGCTATCAAGAAAAAAATTAAAAAGCTATACCAAAAGGCAAAACATGCAGTTTGAAGAGATGGCAAGCACTAGAAGTAGACTCAGATATTGCAGGGATGTTGGAACAATCAGACAAGGAATTTAAAACATCTATGATTAATATGCTAACTAACTATGCTAACAGATAAAGGAGACAGCATGCAAAAACAGATGGGCAATGTAAGCAGAAAGGTGGAAATTATAAGAATAAAAAGGAAATACTAGAGATAAAAAAATCTGTAATGGGAGTTCCCATTGTGCTGCAGCAGAAAAGAATCTGACTAGGAATGATGAGTTGTGGGTTTGATCCCTGGCCTCGCTCAGTGGGTTAAGGATAAGGCGTTGCTGTGAGCTGTGGTGTAGGTTGCAGACATGGCTCAGATCTAGCATTGCTGTGCCGTGTGGCATAGGCCGGCAGCTGTAGCTCCGATTAGACCCCTAGCCTGGGAACCGCCATATGCCACAGGTGTGGCTCTGAAAAAAAAATCCGTAATGGAAATAAAGAATGCCTATGATGGGCTTATTAGTAAATTGGACACAGCTCAGAAAAAAAAATCTCTGAGCTTGGGGACATCTTAATGGAAACCTCCAAAACTGAAAACAGAAAAAAAGACTATAAAAAAGCAAAAAACCAAAAACAAACAACCCCAGGAGTTCCCATTGTTGCTCAGCATTAACGAACCTGATTAGTATCCATGAGGGTATGGGTTCAATCCCTGCCTTTGCTCAGTGGGTTAAGTATCCGGCATTGCTATAAGCTCATCCGAAGGACACAGATGAGGCTTGGATCTTGCATTGCTGTGGCTGTGGCACAGGCCAGCAGCTGCAGCTCCAATTCAACCCCTAGCCTGGGAACTTCCATATGCCACAAGTGTGGCCCTAAAAAGCAAAAACAAAACAAAACAAAAAAACCCACAATAGAATATCCAAAAACTGGGACAACAGTTAAAGGTGTAACATACACATAATGCGAATACTAGGAGAAGAAAGAATTGAAATCAGGGACATCACTACAGATCCCATAGACATTTAAAGGAAAATTACAAGCTTCATAAAAATTAACTCGAAATGTATCATATCAAAACGAAAAATGCAAAAATTATAAAATTCCTACAAGACAACATAGTAAAAAACCTAGATGACTTTTAATACGGCAATTATATTTTAGATATAACACTGAAGGCATGATCCATTCATGAAAGAAAGAATTATAAGGTAAGGTTTATTAAAATTAAGAATTTCTGCTTTGCAAAATGCAGTATCAAAAGAATGAGAAGGCAAGCCTCAGAGTAGGAGAAAACATTTCCAAAAGACCTATCTATAAAGGACCATTTTCTAAAATACACAAAGAACACTTAAAACTCAAGAATAAGAAAATTAAAAACTGCACTGAAAAATGCTTATGCTAGCTGCTCTATTCCCCCTCTTTCCATTTCTCTTGGACTTATTCCCACCAAGCTTTTGCCCTCACCATTCCACCAAAATATGGCGAATTCTTAATCCTAACATCACCTGAAATATGACCAGCTGTTGACACAGTGCTCATTTCATCCTTTTTGATAGACTCACTTTACTTGGTTTCTGGGATGTCCACCTTTAATGTTCCCCTCCTCTATTGCGGGTCACACTCAAGACTGAGTGTGCTGAGCTCGGTATTTGATCTTCTTTTCTGTATTTACACTTACTTTCTTGGTTAGCACATTCAGACTCATGGCCTTAAATACTACTGATAACCAAGAATGCCACAGAAAATAAAACAAAAAACAAACCCAAATTCATGGGGTTGTAGTGAGAATTAAAGGAGTTTATGTACATAGGCACTTAAAACTGTTTGGAACACAGTAAGTACTTTATACAATCCACTATAAACATGCTGGCTGTCTCCTAGGCATCACAAACACACCATGTTCAAACCAAATTTCCAATTTTTCTCCCTTAGTTTCCCACTCCTGCAGACTTTCCTAAAATCCTTAACTCATTGTTTCCTATCGTATCCCTCATCTAGCCTATGAGTAAATCCTGGGGGTTCTATTTTCAAAATATACTCAGAATCCAAATCTTCCCAATATCTATATCCTTGTCCAGAGAATGGTTTATCTCCTACTGGCCTTACTAAAAATTTACTGATCAGTCTCCTGCTTTTTATTATTTCCCTTTGGTCTAGTCAACATAGCAACCAGAGTGAATTTTTTAAAAAGCAAGTCAGATGTGTCACTCCTTTTTTCTAAATCCTTCAATGGTTGTGCATCTTACTCAGAACAAAAGCCAATATTCATGCAGTGGCCTGGGAGGTCCAAGATTAATTGGCTGCTTGTTGCTTCTTTGATTTCACCTCTTACCATTCTCTGTGTGGTGCGCTTTGCTTGCTGTTTCTCAAATATACCAAATATACTCCTTCCTCCACTATTTTTGTGTTTGATTTCCCTCTGCCTGGAGTGTCCTTCTGCCAAATAATCTGCTCAGTGTCTCTGCTCATCACCTTTACTTTCTCCAGTATCCTTTCAAAAGAATTTCCACTAGGGGCCACTAGGGGCCACTAGGGGAGGACCTAGCCTGTATATTATGTAAAAAGTTCAAAACCAGGTTCTTGATGACATCTTTTGAGCATTTAGATCAAGCCTGGACTAATGATACCCCTGCCCCTGAGCTGTTACAAGAGGCAAACCCTGTAAAGTTTACTACAATATCTGGCAAACAACTTGGAAGGTATTATATGTTAAAAAATCATTAGTATATTTTAATAATTTGTTATTCATATTTTAATGTAGTTGAATTGTATAATGATGAGTATTAGCAGAGAGAAAATTTTTTTTTTTTTTTTTTGCTTTTAAGGACTGCACCTGAGGCATGTGGAAGTTCCCAGCTAGGGGTCAAATCAGAGCCACAGCTGCTGGCTTAGGCCACAGCCATAACAACGTGAGATTGGAGACTTGTCTGCGACCTATACCACAGCTCAGAGCAATGCCAGACCTTTAACCCACTGAATGAGGCCAGGGATCGAACCCGTGTCCTCATGGATACTAGCTGGATTCATTTCCACTGAGCCGCAAGGGGAACTCCAACAGAAAGAAATTTTTTTTTTAATTTAAATTTTTTTATATTTTTGTCTTTTTGCCTTATTTAGGGCTGCACCCTAGATAAGCAAATGGAGGTTCCGAGGCTAGGGGTTTAACAGGAGCTGTAGCCGCTGGCCTTCACCACAGCCACAGCAATGCGGGATCCGAGCCGCATCTGCAACCTACACCACAGCTCAGGCAACAGGGGATCCTTAACCCACTGAGCAAGGCCAGGGATCGAACCCGCAACCTCACGGTTTTTAGTCAGATTCATTAACCACCAAGCCACGACAGGAACTCCCCAGAAAGAAAATTTTAATTTGTGTAAATAAAGCATGGAGAAATGTATTGCTTCATCTTTTCTTCTGGAGTCATTTTTATGTTGTACAACATGAACAGAAGAGAGAAAAGAGGCGGGAAAAGGCCTGACAATTATAAAACTGTCAGGCTTTGTGCTAACTGCTTCACATGCATTGTCTTCTTCAAAAACTCAGCAAGCCCAGGACAAATCTTTTTCTTCACATATGACAGATTAGGAAGGTCAGAAGGTTGAGATCATCTAGCTATTAAGGGGAATACTCAGGATTTGTGACTAGAACTGTTACTCCAAAACTATCGCTTTGCCATTTTCACCGTGCTGGGTTTGGCCTTTAAATCTTTCTCCAATAAATAAGTCTTATTTATTGAGTCAGTGAGTGAAGCCAGAAACCAAGTGCAAAGAAGAATTCTTTTCAGTCTGCAAATGTCAAGGGTGATAATATGTAGCAGTGTTCTCACCACTGAGCTTAAAATCTTGCAACTCAGGCTTTTGTAGAAATATGAGGAAGAAATGTTTCATCAGCACTTCTAATGAATTAGAGAATGATAAAATATTACTGCACATAGTGACAACATCCCACCTATTTCCTGGAATCTATTCTAAGATGGAGAAGGATATGAAGCAACTATAAATAGAATATATTAGCTCATCTGTTCTTACCAGATGCAGTGAAATTTAGTAACTAGAGGAAGGATTTAAGGGTGCCCCTGAACTTGCTTTTCAGTGAGCAAATTTTTTTGAGTGTCATACATCTAGGAAATTATGATTATTTTCTTTTATACTGCTGTTTGAGTTATATTGCATTAGAAACATTTAACGATTTTGATATTTGTCCCAAGAGAGATTCACTTTATAGTTTTTTTTTTTTAAAGACTAGTTAATTCATTCAAGTCAACATTATTAATTAAGTGCCTATTTGTATTTGGAACTCTATTGGATATTCTGTGCAAAGAGAGCAGGATGTACTCAAACCAGTCCATAGCCTCTAGAAATCCTTGAGAGACTCTTTTTTTCTTTTGCGAGTTTCCAGGCAATGCAAAAGCTATTTGTGTTGAGCTATATCCCGGGCACAAAGCAGTCATTTAAATGGCTGGCCATCTCACCTCCTTTACAGAATAAGGAGAACTGAATTAAGGGCAGGGTATTCTTTCTCAACCCTTTTCATAACCAGCCTACATTTAATCCTTTAAAGGTCTTCTAAATTAATCTGCCTCACACATTATTTTTATTCGTATTCCATGAATCCATGCCAAACTATGTTACATGTTACCAGTATTGAGATGTTGAGAAGTGGATACAAAAATTTTCCAATACTTCTTGTGAATACATATATATTTAAGAAGTCAATATTTGGGGGTTTTGTTAGGACAACTGCCCTACCAAGGTTTACTGTTGATATCTAGCTATATTAATTTGACATTTCCTTGTAGATTCCATATTCAGTTGTTATGAAGATGTCCTCATCCCTATGAGCATTTTATACCGTGCCAATTAAAACAATATTTTAATCTATATAACATTGGTTTGTTTCTTTTTACTCTCTCAACAATTTGCCATAGCAGCCAATCTCCATTTAGGGCCACCAATGTGTTATCATGCTTTCCTTTCATAAAACAAAGAAGTTGTTCATGGTGTTGTATCACAGAGTTAGACGATTCCAAGAAAAAGCTTACTCAAGTCCAAATCAGCCACACCTTTCAATACACATATATAGCAGTGTCTGTACATAGATGGGGCAAACACTTAGCAAACAGGACTCTAGCTGGAGGAAGAGGGGAGATGACATAGTGGCTATTAATTTTTCCTTCTGAGGTCAAGAGGGCCCGTGTGCCTACACTTCTGTACTCTTCAATCCACTTTGGGCTTCTGAGGGTACATTTTTAAGGAATCCTTACTAGTATTAACAGCCATGCCTTGCTTATATAGTTTCTGAGATTGAGTGACACATCTGATTGCTATGAATGTGCCTAGATATGAAGCAATTTTCAGGGACCCTAAAAAGCAAGGAATCATGACTTCTAGGTAATTTTATTCTTTCTTCTTTATCCAGTTTTGGTATATACAACTTCTGTCAGTTTGTAGCCTGTACATAAGTATTTGGGCCAAGGATGGAGTTTGTAAGGAGAGAAACATTTATTTTTATGTCAAATGTGGGACTCCAAAACATATGTATACCTTCCAATTTATGGGAAATATTAAGCTCCAACATGTCATTTTGCTATTTTTCAGAAATAAAAATCTAAGGCCATTGTTGAAAGACTTACACAGTTGATAGGAATTAACTTGAAAGCAGGGTGAACTCTGAAAATAAGATTTTTTTTCATTTTAGTATTGAATAAAGTAATTCAAGAATAAATTTTGTATACTAATATTGCACATGTATAACAACCCACTGTTTCAAAGTTTTCATGTATCAAGTGAAGTAGTATTATTTATTTTTTCTGGGTTATCTAATTCAATAAATATAAGAGAATTTGGTCAATGTAATTAAATCAAATAACTTATGCTCTAATGTTTATTGAATTATAAACATTTGACTAAGACATTAATAAAAAAGTGCTTGAAAATTATTGTTGAGTAATTCATTAAGAATCGGAGGAAACTAGGGTGGGCAGGATATGCAAATAAAGGGGAGTAAAGTCCACCTTTTGGAGATCACTACACCTGGTTCTCTTTGAACCAGGCATAACATAGTCAGTAGAATTAACCTGGCTACTGCCTGGGTGTGATAAAATTGTCCTCCGAAGAAGAGCACCACCTCAGTTACATTCGGGACTTAGTAGGCAGCAAAGGCTTTTCGGCCATTTTAAGAAGCAGGAGCCGATTAGCTCTCTGCTGGGTGGGCTCTTTCTCTAACTATCTCAGGAATAAGCCTCACTATAGTCTTCACTCTGCTGCACAAGCCTCTGAAGTACTTCAGGTCTTCAAATTTCACTTTCTAGCTTCATCTAAAGACTAGAGATACTGATTTGTCATTAAAAGTCTTAGAAGAATCCAAGACTTTTATCATTTTGGAACTAGTACTAGGACTATAATATTCCCTTTAAACAACGTTATTTGACTGTAAAGCTTGCTTTTGGATTTTTAAGATCCTGAATCTTAATTATGGCTTTCGTATGCTTAGAATGCTTTCGATCATACACTCAGAAATCTGACTCTTTTTCATGTTCCACTTCTGCTGAACTATGAGCCATACTTGTATCTCTCCACTTTGAGATTTAAAGTATTATTATAACAAGGTGTCTACAGGGTATCTTCTTGAACATCCTAGTTGATTTAAGCACTCCCAATATCCTATCTCTATTATAATGTTATCCATTTAGTTTTCTGTCTTCCCCATTAGACTGGGGCCTTGTGGAGACAGGTGGATTTTCCATTTTGCTTAGTTTTATTTCTACCTCTAATATCTCCAACACCTAATATAGTGCTTGCACATAATAGCTGCACAAGTGCTTTTTGAATAAATGAAAAATTTGAGATGCTTAACAAAGGCACAGAACAAGAGGGATTTGGCTACTTTTTTTCCCTCCATGTTTAACTGAGCTAGAGTCTTTGCTAAGAAGACACAGCACCTGAGTGTTCAGTTTCTATACTGATCCCTTCTCCTATAATGACCTCAAGTGAATTCTTGTAGCAACAAGTTGTCCACAGGAAGCAAGCACAATAGCTTCATAGAGCAAATGCTCTGTGTAACAACAGCGTGTTATTAATGGGATTTTTGGTTTTTCTTTTTAAATTTTTTTTAAAATTAATGAATTTTATTACATTTATAGTTGTACAATGTTGACAACTCAGTTATGTAGCATTTCCATCCCAAACCCCCCATGCATCCCCCAAACCACTAAATTGTCTCACTTGGAAACCATGTTTTTCAAAGCCTATGAGAAGGTATCTGTTTTGCAAAGAAGTTCATTGTGTCTAGAGATTGGATTAAGATGGCAGAATAGAAGAACTGGAGTTCAACTTCTCTCCCCCAAAACAGCAAAACTACAACCAAATGCCGAGCAACCTTCAACCAAATGGACTGGAAACTTTCAAAAAAGATATTCTGCTCCAGAAGACAAAGAGGAGACCACATCAAGAGGTAGGAGGGGCGATTACGTGATAGAAGCAACCCCATACCTCCCGGGTGGGAAGCCCCACAGACTGGAAAGTAACTGTAACACAGAGACTCAGCTACAGGACTGAGAGTTCTGAGACCCATGTCAAATCCCCACGCCTGGGGATCTGGCACAGGGAGAAAGAGCCCCTGGAGCATCTGGCATTGAAGGCCAGTGGGCCTGTGTGCAGGAGCTCCACAGGACTGGGGGAAACAGAGACCCCATTATTGAAAGGCACACACAGACTTTCACGTGCACTGGGTCTCAGGGCAAAGCAGTCTCCATAGGAATCCAGGTGGAACCTGACTGCAATTCTTGGAGGATCTCCTGGGAAAACAGGGGTGACTGTGCCTTGTTGTGGGGGAAGGGCATTGGAGGTGAAGATCTCAGGGACATTCATCAGCCTGCATTTCTCTGGAGGTGGCGATTTCTGGGAAAACCTGCTCCCTCCCATCAGCGCTGAGAAGCCCCAGGCCAAACAACAATTCAGGTGGGATCTCAGCCCCACCCATCAGTAAACAGGCTGCCTAAAGACCCCTCAGGCACACAGCCAGCCTCTAGTCTCATCCAGAGACAAAGCGCCACCCATCAGAGGGAGAGGAATCAACCCCACCTAGCAGTGAGCAGCCATCACTCCCTCCCATCAGGAAGCCTACAGCAAGCCCCCTCCATACCAACTTTAGCCGCAGGGGAGGCAAACAACTGAACTAAGAGAGGCCACAACTCTATTGTTGGTAAAAAAGGCACCACACCAAAAACCTATAAAAATGAAAAGACAGAAAACTCTAACCCAGATAAGGGAGAAGGAGAAAAGCCCAGAAAAACAGCTCAGTGATGAGGAGATTAACAGCCTCCCAGAAAGAGACTTCAGACTGTCGATGCTAAAGATGATGGAAGGCATTGGAAATAAACTGGAGGCAAAGATTGATAATTTACAGGAAACACTGAGCAGAGAAATACAAGCTGTAAAAATTAAGAAGAAATGCAAAATACAATAACTGAAATAAAAAATTCATTAGAAGCAGCCAACAGTAGAATACACGAGGCAGAAGAAAGAATCAGTGAGGTGGAGGACAGATTAGTGGAAATCACTAATGCAGAAGAGAAAATATATAAAAGATTGAAAGGAAATGAGCTGAGTCTCAGAGATCTTTGGGATAATGATAAACACACCAATATCTGTATTATAAGGGTGCCAGAGGGAGAAGAGAGAGAGAAGGGGACAGAAAAAATATTCGAGGAGATAATAGCCGAAAACTTCCCTAATATGGGAAAGGAACCACTCAGTCAAACTCAGGAAGCGCAACGAGTACCATATAAAATAAACCCAAGGAGGAACACCCCAAGACACATATTAATCAAAATGACCAAAATTAAAGACAAAGAGAAAATATTGAAAGCAGCTAGGGAAAAGAAACAAATGACACACAAGGGAACCCCCATAAGTTTATCAGCAGATTTTTCATCTGAAACTCTGCAGGCCAGAAGAGAGTGTTATGATATACTTAATGTGATGCAAGGGAAAAACTTCCAACCAAGATTACTTTATCCAGCAAGGCTATCATTCAGATTTGAAGGAGAAATCAAAACCTTTACAGATAATCAAAAGCTAAGAGATTTCTGCAACACCAAACCAGCTTTACAACAAATCCTAAAGAACTTCTCTAGGCAGAAAAGAAAATGCCACAACCAGAAACAAAAACACCACAAATGACAAGGCCCACCAATAAAGGCATATATATACAGTAGGGATACTAAATCATCCATGCACAATTATGCTACCAAAATCAGAAATCATGAGAAGAGAGCACAAATGCAGGTCACTGGAGAAGCACATGCAATTAAAAAACCAACAGCTTAATACAATCTCAATTATATATAGACTCCTACATCAAAATTTCAGGGTAACCACAAACTAAAAATCTACAATTGAAACTCAAACAAGTAAGAAAAACCAACTCAAATACAACATTAAGGATGGCTATCTTGTGAGTGGAGACAGCAAGAGAATAAGGGAAGAAAAAAAGAGCAAAAAAAACCCCCAAACTGTTAATACGATGGCAATAAGAACATACATATCAATAATTACCTTAAATGTTAATGGACTGAATGCCCCAGCCAAAAGACATAGACTAGCCGAATGGATACAAAAACAAGACCCATATATATGCTGTCTTCAAGAGACCCACTTCACTTCTAGAGACACATACAAATTGAAAGTGAGAGGATGGAAGAAAATATTCCACGCAAACGGACATTAAAAGAAAGCCGGAGTAGCAATACTCCTATCAGACAAAATAGACTTTAAAATGAAGAACATTATAAGAGACAAGGAAGGGCACTACATAATGATCAAAGGATCAATCCAAGGAGAAGATATAACCATTTTAAATATCTATGCACCCAACATAGGATCACCACAATATATAAGGCAACTGCTAACAACCTTAAAAGGAGAAATCAACAATAACACCATCATAGTGGCGGATTTTAACACCCCATTTACAGCAATGGACAGGTCATCCAGACAGAAAAACAATAAGGAAACACAGGCCATGAATGAAGCATTAGACCAGACGGACTTAATAGCTATTTATAGGACATTCCATCCAAAAGCAACAGAATACACATTCTTCTCAAGTGTGCATGGAACATTCTCTAAGATTGATCACATCCTTGGCTACAAATCAGGTCTCAGTAACTTTAAAAAAATTGAAATCATTTCAAGCATCTTCTCTGACCACAATGCTAAACAACTGGAAATCAACAACAAGAAAAAATGGCCAAAAATTCAAATATGTGGAGACTAAATAACATGCTACTAAATAACCAATGGATCACTGAAGAAATCAAAGATGAAATTAAAAAATACCTAGAAGCAAATGACAACAAAGATACAACACTCCAAAACCTCTGGGATGCAGCAAAAGCAGTTCTTAGAGGAAAGTTTGTAGCAATACAAGCCTACCTCAGGAAACAAGAAAAAGCTCAAATAAACAACCTAACTTGACATCTAAAGCAGCTAGAGAGGGAAGAACTGACAAGACCTAAAGTTAGTAGAAGAAAAGAAATCATAAAGATCAGAGCAGAAATCAATGAAATAGAAATGAAGAAAATCATAGAAAAGATCAATAAATGTAAAAGCTGGTTCTTTGAAAAGATCAACAAAATTGATAAACCCTTAGCCACACTTATCAAGAAGAAAAGAGAGAGGACACAAATCAATAAAATTAGAAATGAAAAAGGAGAAGTAACAACAGACACCACAGAAATACAAAGGATCAAAAGAGACTATTACATGCAGCTATATGGCAATAAAATGGAAAATCTAGAAGAAATGGACACATTCTTAGAATAGTACAATCTCCCAAGACTAAACCAAGATGAAATAGAAAATATGAATAAACCAATCACAAGTTCTGAAATTGAAACTATGTTTAAAACCTTCCAGCAAACAAAAGTCCAGGACCAGATGGTTTCACAGGTGAATTCTATCAAACATTTAGAGAAGAGCTAACACCTATCCTTCTGAAACTATTCCAAAAAATTGCAGAGGAAGGGACACTCCCAAACTCATTCTATGAGGCAACCATCACCCTAATACCAAAACCAGACAAAGATATCACAAAATAAAAGAAAGTTACGGGCCAATCTCACTGATGAACATAGAAGCAAAAATTCTCAACAAAATACTAGCCAACCGAATCCAACAATACATTAAAAGGACTGTACACCACAATCAAGTGGGATTTATCCCAGGGATGGAAGGATTCTTCAATATCCACAAATTAATCAGTGTGATACACCACGTTAACAAACTGAAGAATAAAAACCATATGATCCTGTCCAGAGATGCAGAAAAAGCCTTTGACAAAATCCAACACCAATTTCTGATTAAAAAAAAAAAAAAAACCTTCAGAAAGTGGGCATAGGGGGAACCTGCCTCAACATAATAAAGGCCATCTATGACAAACGCAGAGCCTACATCATTCTCAATGGTGAAAAGCTGAAAGAATTCCCGCTGAGATCAGGAACAAGATAGGGATGTCCACTCTTACCACTACTATTCAACACAGTTTTGGAAGTCCTAACCACACCAATCAGAGAAGTAAAAGAAATAAAAGGAATCAAAATTGGAAAAGAAGAAGTAAAACTATCACAATTTGCAGATGACATGATGCTATGCTAGAGAATCCTAAAGACTCTACCAAAAATCTGTTAGAGCTCATCAATGAATTTGGCAAAGTCGCAGGAAACAAAATTAATACACAGAAATCAACTGTATCTCTATATACTAACAATGAAAGATCAGAACGAGAAATTAGGGAAGCAATCCTGTTTACCATCACATCAAAAAGAATCAAATACTTAGGAATAAATCTACCTAAAGGGACAAAAGATCTGTACTGTGAAAATTATAAGATGCTGATGAAAGAAATCAAGGATGACATGAACAGATGGAAAGACATACCATGCTCTTGGATTGGAAGAGTCAATATTATTCAAAATGACTATACTATCCAAGGCAATCTACACATTCAATACAATCCCTATCAAATTACCAAGGACCTTTTTCACAGAACTAGAACAAAATATTTTAAAATTTGTTTGGAAGCACAAAAGACCCAGAATAGCCAAAGACATCCTGATAAAGAAAAATGGAGCTGGAGGAATCAGGCTCCCTGACTTCAGACTATACTACAAAGCTACAGTCATCAAAACCTTATGGTACTGGGACAAAGAAATATAGATCATTGGAACAGGATAGAAAGCCCAGAATTAAATCCACGCATCTATAATCAACTAATCTATGACAAAGGAGCCAAGAATATACATTGGACAAAAGACAGCCTCTTCAATAAGTGGTGCTGGGAAAACTGTACAGCTACATGGAAAAAAATGAAACTAGAACACTTCCTAACATCATGCAAAAAAATAAACTCAAAATGGATTAAAGATCTACACTTAAGACCAGATACTATGATTTCTTTCTGCTAACTTTAGGTCTGGTCTGTTTTTCTCTCTGTAGCTGCTTTAGATGTAAAGTTAGGTTGTTTACTTGAGCTTTTTCCTGTTTCCTGAAGTAGGCTTGTATTGCTATAAATGTCCCTCTTAGAATTGCTTTTGCTGCATCGCATAGCTTTTGGAGTGTTGTATATTTGTTGTCATTTGCTTCTAGGTCTTTTTTAATTTCCTCTTTGATTTCTTCGGTGATCCATTGAGTGTTTAATAGCATGTTGTTTCCTCTCTATGTCTTTGTGTTTTTTGCAGTTTTTTTTTCTTGTTGCTGATTGCCAGTTGTTTAGCATTGTGGTCAGAAAAGATGCTTGATACAATTTCAATTTTTTTTTTAAGTTACCGAGGTTTGATTTGTGGCTGAGAAGGCAATCAATCCTAGAGAATACTTTGTATGCACTTGAGAAGAATGTGTATTCTGCTGCTTTTGGATGGAAGATCGTATAAATATCTATTAAGTCCATTTGGTCTAATGCTTCATTTAGGGCCTGTGTTTCCTTTTCGATTTTTTTTGTCTGGATGATCTGTCCATTGCTGTAAGTGGAGTGTTCAAGTTCCCTGCTATTATCGTGTTACTGTCAATTTACCCTTTTATTGTTGTTCCCAGTTGCCTTATACATTGAAGTGATCCTATGTTGTGTGCACATATTCTTACAATTGTTATCTTCCTCTTGGATTGATCCTTTGATCATTATGTAATGTCCTTCTTTGCCTCTTATAATATTCTTTAAGGTCTATTTTGTCTGAACATGAGTATTGCTACTCCAGCTTTCTTTTGATTCTTGTTTGCACGGAATAGTTTCTTCCATCCTCTCACTTTCAGTTTGTATGTGTCCCTAGAAATGAAGTGGTTCTACTAAAAACAGCGTATATATGGATCTTATTTCTGTATCCATTTGGCCAGTCTATGTCTTTTGGTTGGGACATTTAGTCCATTAACGTTTAAGGTAATTGGTGATATGTATGTTCTTACTGCCGTTTTATTAATTGTCTTGGGTTTGGTTTTGATGCTCTTTTTTCTTCCCTTCTCTTCTCTTGTGGTTTGATGGCTATCTTTAGTGTTGTATTTCAGTTGCTTTTTCTTATTCTTTTGTGTATCAATTGTATATTTTTGGTTTGCAGTTACCCTCAAGTTTTGATTTAAGTCTATTTATATACGAGATTGTTTTTAGTTGGTAGTTTAATTTCAAGTGCATCTCCAGTGTCCTGCATTTGTACTCTCCTCACGATTTCTGAATTTGGTAGCATATTGCTGCATGGATGATTTCCTACATTTACTATACATATGCCTTTACTGGTGAGCCTTGTCATTTGTGGTATTTTCGTTTCTAATTGTGGACTTTTCTTTTCTGCCTAGAGAAGTTCCTTTAGTATTTGTTGTAAAGCTGATTTAGTGCTGAATTCTCTTAGCTTTTATTTGTAAAGTTTGATTCCTCTTTCAAATCTGAATGACAGCCTTGCTGGGTAAAGTAATCTTTGTTGGAAGTTTTTTCATCACTTTATCATGCCACTCCTTTCTGACTTGCAGAGTTTCTGCTGAAAAAATCTGCCGATCACCTTATCAGGGTCCCCTTGTATGTTATTTGGTTCTTTTCCCTGTTTTCAATATTTTCTCTTTTTCTTTAATTTTGGTCAGTTTGATTAATATGTGTCTCAGAGTGTTCCTCCTTGGGTTTATTTTATATGGTGCTCATTGTGCTTTCTGGATTTGAGCAAGTGGTTCCTTATTTTAGGGGCTCAGAACTTTTACTCTTGTAGGTAAGTCTCTGTGATAGTTACTTTCCAGTCTGTGGGGTGCCCATCTGGTAGGTATGGGGTTGCTTATATCACATAATCACCCCTCCTACCATCTTGATGTTGTCTCCTTTGTCTTCTGAAGTAGAATAGCTTTTTGAGAGTTTCCAGTCCATTTGGTTGAAGGTTGTTTTGGTTGTAATTTTGTTGTTTTTCTGAGAGAAGGTGAGCTTAAGTCCTTCTACTCTGCCATCTTAATCCTGTCTCTGATTTTTGGTTTTTCTAATTTAAAAGTTCTAGTTGTAAGGACTGTGGTAGGGAAAAGGTCCCATGGAGAAGGAAGGATTGAGTATATCCAGGAATGGAATGAATGGATTCACTAAATGGCAAAGCTTTACCTTTAGGAATTCACTGGTATTATCACACAATCATTTGGATCCCAGGGTTCAGGATTCATTCCGAATGGCTCTGCTGTGTCTTGGCCCAATTAATTCATCTTGCAGATCCATTACCCAGTAGTGAGTAGCTGAACAGACTCAGATATTCTAATTAGATCAGAGTAAGGTCAATTTTCATATTGGTAACAACAGCCCCACAGTAGATGAGCTAAAGTTAAGAATAAAGAACTATTGGAGTTCCCGTTGTGGCTCAGTGGTTAACGAATCTGACTAGGAATCACGAGGTTGTGGGTTTGATCCCTGGTCTTGCTCAGTTGGTTAAGATCCGGCATTGCCATGGCTGTGGCGAAGGCCAGCAGCTACAGCTCCTGTTAGACCCCTAGCCTGGGAACCTTCATATGCAGTGGGTGCAGCCCTAGATAAGGCAAAAAAAAAAAGAATAAAGAACTATTTATAAAATAATGCCCTTTAAACTGAGATTTGATTCTACCTCTGACACTCACTGGCTATTTGACCTTGGGAGATTTTTTTAATCTCTATGAAACTCATTTACCTTTTATGTAACATAACAGTACCCAGCTCACACATTTGTCATGAGGCACACATGAGATAACCATGTAAAGAATTTAGTATGATGCCTGGGACACAGTAAGTGCTCAATAGATACAAAGTGTCATAATCATCATCATCACTACTACTACTGCTTTTACTACTACTATTCCTCCTCTGGTGGGTCAATAAAACCAAATCTAATTAGAATTTAATAATTAACCAATCCCTAGTAAGTTAAAAAAATTCCTTCAGAGTATTTTCCTTTTAAGTATCTAGTAATTCTTATATCTTGTGTTTTAAATTAAAATGTATTTATAATATATAAATCTAAATATTTATTATGCCATGCTATGTAAATATTTTATGAAATTAGGCACAGCTGCATGAAAATTAAACTTTCTGATGCTCAATCTACTATAAAAAATGTTGACGTGGTCTTTTTTTTTTTTTTTGTCTTTTCAGGTCTGAACCTGTGGCATATGGGAGCTCCCAGGCTAGAGGTCAAATCAGAGCTGTAGCTGCTGGCCTATGTCACAGCCATAGCAACACAGGATACAAACCACATCTGCAACCTACATCACAGCTCATAGCAATGCTGAGCCCCTAACCCACTGAGTAAGGCCAGGGGTAAAACCCATGTCCTCAGGGATACTAGTCAGGTTCATTACTACTGAGCCAAAACAGGAACCTGTGAAACAATTTTTAACAAGGAAATACTTACATTATAATGTTGAATAAAAATAATCCTAATAATATATTGGAGAAAAAAATTGGATCTTTATAATTGTAGAATTTGGATGGTTTTTACTTTTTAAAATATTTTCTGTATTTTCCAAATTTTTTTATAATAAACACATTTTACTTTTAAGCTATCTATTTTTAGGTGGTAACGATATTAATATCGTCTTTCATATATATGTGTACACACACATACATATATGTATATATGATACACAATGCTTAGAAAACTAATATAAATAAAACAGATATGTATAAAAACAAACAGCTTAACATAAGAAAATCAATGTAAAACATCACATCAACATAATAAAGTACAAAAACCACATAATCATTCAACTGATGCAGAAAAAATTTATAACAAAATTCACTTTCATGATAAAACCACTCAACAAATGAGGAAAAGGAAAGTATCTCAACATAATAAAAACCATATATGAAAAACCCATAGTTAACTTCATATTCAACAGTGAAAGACTGAAAGCTTTCTTGCTAAGATCAAGAACACTGTACTGAAAATTTAGACAAAGAAATTAGGCAAGAAAAACAAAAGTCATATCCAAACTGAAAAGAGAAAAAAAGTACAATTATCTCTGTTTGCAAATGATATGAAATACTATAATTATTCCACAAAAACTCTTATAACTAGTAAGCAATTTCAGCAAAGTTGCAGGATACAAAATCAACATGTGGGGAGTTCCCTGGTGGTCTAGTGGTTAGGACCCAGCACTTTCCCTGCTGCAGCCTGGGCTCAATCCCTGGTCTGGGAACTGAGATCCCACATCAAGCCACTGCATGCCGTGGCTAATAAAAAGTAACCCAAACCCCCAAAATCAACATTCAAAAATCAGCTGCATTTGTATATACTAATACTGACCAGTCCAAGGAAGAAATTCTTTTTTTTTTTTTTTTTTTTTTTGCTTTTTAGGGCCGCACTCATGGCATATGGAGGTTCCAAGGCTAGGGGTTGAACTGGAGCTGCAGCTGCCAGCCTATACCACAGTCACAGCAATGCAGGATTGCAGCCACATCTGCGACCTACACCACAGCTCACATCAATGCCAGATCCTTAACCCACTGAGCGAGGCCACGGTTTGAACCCACAACCTCATGGTTCCTAGTTGGATTTGTTTCCACTGCACCACAATGGGAACTCCCTAAGGAAGAAATTTTTTTAGAAATTCCATTTACTATAGCATCAGAAAGTATAAAATATTAGGAATAAGTTAAGGAGGTGAAAGACTTGTACACTGAAAACTTTGAAAACTGCTAAAATGAAGAAGACACAAATAAACTGAACATATTAACAATATTGAATTGGACTTTGACAATTTAAGTATTCCAACCTTAGGATTGCAGGACCCAATATTGTTACAATGTCCATATTACCAAAAGAATCTACAGATTGAGGAAATCCTTATCAAAATCCCAAAACTCATTATGGAATCTCAGGTAACCCTCAGAACCCCCCAAAATCTAAAAGAATAAAGTTTGAGCCCTCACACCTGACTTTAAAAAATACTACAAAGCAACAATAATCAAGATGGTGTGGTACAGCCATAAAGACAGATACATAGACCAGTGGAAAAGAATAGAGTCCAGAAATAAACCCTTGTGTGTATGGCCAAACAATTTGTACCAAGACTACAAAATGGAAAAAGGACAGTTTCTTCAACAATGGCATTGAGAAAAACTAGATCTCCACATGCCAAAAATGTATTTGGAAGCTTATATTTAAAAAATTAACTCAAAAGAGATGAAAGATCTAAATCAGAAGCCCTAAACAGTAATTCTTGGAATAAAACTAGTTGAAAAGCTTCAGGATATTGGATTTGGCAATAATATCTTGGATATAACACCAAAAGCAAGGCAATGAAAGCAAAAATATAAAAATGGGACTATATCAAACTTAAAAATTCTGTAATCAAAGGAAACAGTCAACAGAGTGAAAAGGCAACCTACAGGATGAGAGAAAATATTTGCAAATCATATATTTGATAAAAAGGGCTAATATCCAGAATATACAAGGAACTCCTATAACTCAAAAACAAAAACCAAATAACTTGGGAGTTCTCTGTGGCTCAGTGGGCTAAAGATTTGGCATTGTCACTGTAGCAGCTCAGGTTTAATCCCTGGCCCTTCCATATGCTGCAAGACTAACAACACAAATGAACAAACAAAACAAACAACTTGATTTAAAAGTGGATGAAGGACTTGAAAAGACAATTCTCCAAAGAAGATATACAGATGAACAACAAGCACATCAAAAGATGCTCAATATCACCAATCAATCACAAGAGAAATGCAAATCAAAACCACAAGGTATCATTTCATATCCAATAGGATGGTCATTATCAAAAGAACAGAGAATAGCAAATATTAGCAAAGGTGTGGAGAAATTGGAACTCTTGTACACTGTTGGTGAGAATGTAAAATGGTGTGGCCATTATGGAAAACAATACGGAGTTTCTTTAAAAAATTAAAAATAGAATTGTTAGGATCCAGCAATCCCACTTCTGGGTTTATATCCAAAAGAATTCAAGGGATCTTGAAGAGATATTTGTACACACATGGTCAATGAAACAATATTCATAATAGCCAAGAGGTAGAAAAAAACCCAAGTGTCTACCGACAGATGAATGGATAAAGAAAATGTGGTATATAAATACAACGTAATATCATACAGCCTTTTAAAAAGGAAATCCTGTCTCATGCTACAAGATCCATGGATCTGGAGGACATTATGCTAAGCAAAATAAGTCAGTCACACACAAAAATACTGTATGATTCCACTGATATGAAGTATCTAAATCATCAAGATAATAGAAACAAAAAATAGAAAGGTGGTTGTCAAGGGCTTGGGGCAGGGGAAGGAAGAAAGAGGAAATAGTGTTTAATTGGTACAGAGTTTCAGTTTTGTAAGCGAATAAGTTCTAGAGATCTTTTACAGAATAATGTGAATATACTTACCACTACAGAACTGACACTAAAAAATGGTTAAGATGGTAAATTTAATGTATATTTTGTTTTGTTTCGTTGCCACAAACATAAAAAGAAAAAAATCTTAAAGTCAAAGGTCTCTGTAATTACATTCCTTTCTTACTACTGACAACTACAAACATACTACATAAGCACCTTACTACCAACATAACTACTGTTAACAAGTGTATGGCTTCAAAACCTTTCTTAAAAAAAGGAATATACAGATACAGACATACAATAGACCTACATATTTCAAGAGTTATCATACTTGCCTTTTTTCTAATATGCAACAGAATACGATGATCATGTTTTCATGTCAGCAGATGGAAAAATTTACTTTTTAAACAACTGCATAGTATTTCACTGTATGAATGTATCATATTTGGCAAATGTAGTACCATAGGTTTCAAAGGCTTCATTCTTCTAAAAGAAGGAGTCCTTTGATGATAAAAATTTTAATAATTCAGGAGTGCTCTTGTGACACTGCAGGTTAAGGATCTAGTGTTGTCACTGCAGTGGCTCTGGTCGCTGCTGTAGCATGGGTTTGATCCCTGGCCCAGCAACTTCCACATGCCACCGTGAAGCCAAAAACAGCCACAACAAAAGTTACTTATTGCCTTAAAGCACAGCACTGGGGTGGCAGGAAAGGCACTATAATGAATGACAGAGTTTCTGTCCCCAAGCAAACAACACTCTATTATGGAAGTAGAGATACACCCATGAATAAACAATGTAGAAAGACATACATATTAATTGCCATTTAAATCTTGTATCCCCAAGTTTGTTGACAATCAAAGGTAGTTTCAAGGGAAGGCATTTTTGGAATACTCAAGGAGAGGAAGGACTTAGGAATGTGGAGATAGGGAAACTAGAGAAGAGGAAGAGAATAATTCACAAAGCAGAAATAAATAGATAATACATTCAAAACTATAGTATATAATAATGTAAGAGCTATCAGTTCCTCAGTGCCTATGTACTAAGTACTTGGCAGCAGGTACTAAATACCTATGTACTAAGCTACATTCTTTACATATAATAATACCACTTTCAGCTTCATAACTAAGGAATTAACATTTTAATTTCCCATTTACTAATGAGGTAACTCAGGATTAGAAAAATTTAGTATTAACATTGTGAGTTACTTGACTAAAGAATGATAATGCTGCATATGGGTGACCTTAAAGGCATTACGCTAAGTGGAATAAGTCAGAAAAAGACAAATACTGTGTGATCTTACTTAAATATGGAATCTGAAAACAAACACAAAAGTTCATGGAAAAAGAGGTTAGATTTGTATTTACCAGGGATGGGAAATGGAAAAACTGGATGAAGTAGTGAAAAGGTACAAACTTTCACTTATAAGATATGTAAGTGGGGATGTAATGTACCACATGCTAACTTAGTTAACACTGCTGTATGGTATACTTGAAAGTTGTCAAGAGAGTAAAGCCTAAGATTTCTTATCACAAGAAAAAAAAATTTCCTTCCACCTTTTGATATCTATATGAGATGATGGATGTTAATTAATTGATAGGAACAGAGTGAAGGGACAAAGTAGGTGATTAAATAGTTAATCCCACTAGGGGACTGTAAGTAGAAAAAAGTACGGGAGACCCCTGTTAATGGTCACTCAGGAAAGCAGGCTTGCTTAACGACAAAACCAAGCAGGTTCGCTTAGCAATAAAACCAGCAACAGAAGCATGATACATGTCCCCCAAAAATAAAACAATGGTAAAATGAGACACACGTCCTGTCCAGGGAGGTTAATAAGTTAATGACTCCTAGGACATACCTTTCTACCACACGCTAAAAACAAAAATATAGGGAAAGGTGATATATTGAAACTTGAGTTGATTTACTGTATGTTAGTATATGTTACCACCTTTTTGTGCATTTCCATTGCAATATGACAATCCCAGTTAGTCCATGTAGGGATAAGAAAATTCCCGTCAGACACGGAGGAGGAGATAATGACAGAAGCTCGACAGCTACTCAATAATGAGGAAGAAGTGTTCTTCTCCCCCTCCTCATTCTTCCTTTGATTATAAAACTTTAGCCACTGGGTTCTTAGGGTGCAGCATCCCCTCCCCTGACCATTTGTATTTCTCACAAGTGTCCTATACTAGTAAGCTCTTTATCTACCATTCACAGAAGAAACTACAGTTTATTAAGTCCTGAGATGCATTCTGCTGGTTTTGTTATTGTGGTAATCATTTCACAACATAATATGTCACTATGCTCTACTTAACGTATACAGTGCTCTATGTCAATTGCATCTCAATAAAACTATAAAGGAAATAGTAATGTGGGAGAGCGAAGCTGGAACCAGAACAAAGAAGACTCTGAAAATCATGCCTCAATGTTCAGATTGTATTTGGTACAATACACAGAATTATGAAAATGAAATTCATAATTCATTTTCACAACTATGAAAACTGTGAGCCACAGAATTATGAAAATGAAAGACATGATTAAAACAATGCTTTAAGAAGTTAAGTCTATGGGGTAGTAATATTCGTATCAGACAAAACAGACTTTATTTATTTGTCTTTTTGCCTCATCTAGGGCCGGACCTGTGGCATATGGAGGTTCCCAGGCTAGGGGTCTAACAGGAGCTGTAGCTGCTGGCCTTCGCCACAGCCACAGTAACGCAGGATCTGAGCCGTGTCTGCAACCTACACCATAGCTCACGGCAACGCCGGATCCTTAACCCACTGAGCAAAGCCAGGAATCGAACCTGCAACCTCATCGTTCGTAGTCAGATTCGTTAACCACTGAACCACGACGGGAACTCCAAAACAGACTTTAAAACAAAGGCTATAACAAAAGAAAAAGAAGGGCGTCATATAATGGTAAAGGGATCAATATAAGAAGAGGATATTATACTTAATATATACCTACCCAATAAAGAAGCACCTAAATACATGAAGCAAATACTAACAGATATAAAGGGAGAAATTTACACTAATACAATTACAGTAGGAGACTTTAATACCTCACTGACATCAATGACAGATCATCCAGACAGAAAATCAGTAAGGTCACAGTGGTCTTAAATGACACATTAGACCAACTGGACTTAATCTCTATCTATAATATATTACATTCCCAAAGAGCAGAATATAGATTCTTTTAAAGTGCACATGTAATATTCTTCAGGATAGGTCACATATTAGCTCACAAAACAAGCCTCAATAAACTTAAGAGGACAGAAATTATATGCAACATTTTTTCTGAAGATGACAATGGTATGAATCTAGAAATCAACTATGGGAAGGAAAATGGGAAAAGAACAAACATGTGTAGACTAAACAACATGCTACTGAAATCTAGTGGATCAAAAATAAAATCAAAGAAGGAGTCAGAAAATACATCAAGACTAATAAAAATGAAAACACAACTTTCCAAAATCTATGAGATACAGAAAAGCATATCTAAGAGGGAAGTTCCTAGTGATACAGGCCTTCCTCAAGAAACAAGAAAAACCTCAAACAGTGTACTTAATCTACCACCTAAAAGAATTGGAAGAAGAAGAACAAAGCCCAAAGTCAGGAGAAGAAAGGAAAGAATAAAAATAGGAGAGGAAACAGATTTTAAAAAATAATAAGAGAATACTATAAACAGGTACACATCAAAAAATTGGAAAACTCAGAATAAATGGACAAATTTCTAGGAACATACAGCCTGCTGAGACTGAGTCAAAAAGAAACACATGATTTGAACAGATCATTCACTAGAAGTGAAATTGAATCTGTTAATTAAAAAAAAAATTCCCAGCAAACAAAAGTCCAAGACCAGACACCTTAACAGGGGAATTCTACCAAACATATAAAGAAGAACTAACACCTATCCTTCTCAAACTATTAAAAAAATCTGATGGGAGTTTCCATGGCTTAGCGGAAACAAATCCAACTAGGAACCGTGAGGTTGAGGGTTCAATCCCTGGCCTCGCTCAGTGGGTTACAGATCTGGCATTGCCGTGAGCTGTGGTGTAGGTTGCAGATGTGGCTCAGATCCCACGTTGCTGTGGCTGTGGCATAGGCCGGCAGCTGTAGCTCCGATTAGACCCCTAGCCTGGGAACCTCCATATACCGTGGGTATGGCCCTAAAAGACAACAAAAGACAAAAAAAAAAATCTGATGATGAAGGAACACTCCTAAATTCATTCTGTGAGACCACCATTGCCTTGATACCAAAACCAGACACTATAGAAAAAGAAAATTACCCAATATCTTGATGAATACAGATGCAAAAATCCTCAAAATATTAGCAAACCAAATCCAACAATATATAAAAAGGATCATATACCATGATTAAGTTGGAATTAATCCAAGGTCACAAGGATGATCCAACATATGCAAATCAATCAATGTGATATGTCACATTAACAAAAGCAAAGATAAAAACTACACGGTCATCTCAGTAGACACAAGAAAGAGCATCTGACAAAATTCAACATCCATTAATGATAAAAATTTTCATCAAAATGGGTGTAGAGGGAACATACTTCAACATAATAAAGGTCATTTATTACAAACCCACAGCCAACATAATACTCAGTGGTGAAAAGCTGAAAGACTTCCCACTAAATTCAGCAACAAAAGGATGCCCACTCTTCCTGCTTCTATTTAACTTAACATAGTATTGGAAGTCCTGATCATAGAAATCAGATAAGAAAAAGAAATAAAATATATCCAAACTGAAAGGGAAGAGGTAAAACTGTCACTATCTGCAGATGACATGATACTCTATGTAAAGAACCAGAAAGTCTCCACCCCAAAACTATCAGAATAAATGAATTCAGCAAGGTTGAATGACAAGATAAATATTCATAAATCTGGTATATTTCTAAACATTAATAATGAATTACCAGAAAGAGAAAATTTTAAAAATCCCACATAAAACTGTATAAAAAAGGGAGTTCCTGTTGTGGTACAGTAGAAATGAATCCAACTAGTATCCACGAGGATGTGGGTTCAATCCCTGGCTTTGTTCAGTGGGTCGGGGATCAGGTGTTGCTGTGAGTGTGGTGTAGGTACAGATGTGGCTTGGATCTGTGTTGCTGTGGCTGAGGTGTAGGCCGGCAGCTGTAGCTCCAATTCGACCCCTAGCCTGGGAACATCCATATCCCATGGGCATGGCCCTAAAAAGAAAAAAACTGTATAAAAAAATAACCTATGAATAAACTTAACCAAGGAGATGAAAGATCTATACTCTAAAAGACATAAGACAGTGATGAAGGAAATTGATGAGTCAAAGAAATGGAAAGATATCCCATGCTCTTGGATTGGAAGAATTAATATTATTAAAATGGCCATACTAACCAAAGCAATCTACAGGTTTAAATGCAACTCCTACCAAAATATCCATGACATTTTTCACTGAACTAGAACAAACAATCTTAAAATTTATATGGAACCACAAACATCCCAAATTACCAAAGCAATCCTGAGGAAAAAAAAGAACAAAGCTGGAGGTATAGTCTCCACAGACTTCAGATCATATTGCAAAGCTACAGTAATCAAACAGTATGGTATTGACACACAAAGAGACACATATATCAGTGGAACAGAATAGAGAACACAGAACCTATGGTCAATTAATCTACAATAATGGAGGCAAGAACACACAACGGAGAAAAGACAGTTTCTTTAGCAAGTGGTGCTGAGAAAATTGGAAAGCCATATGTAAAATAAAGAGATTAGAACATTCCCTCTCACCATGTAAGAAAATACTCGAAACTGTCTAAAGACCTATATGTAAAAAGTGAAACCATAAAACTCCTAGAAGAGAACAAAGGTGGAGCACTCTTGGACATAAATCTTAGCAACATTTTCTTGGATTAGTCTAAGGCAAAAGACTAAAGGCAAAAATAAACAAATAGGACTTAATTCAACTTAAAACTTTTTGCACAGCAAAGGAAACTATCAACAGAATGAAAAGATAACCTGAAGAATGGGAAAAAATATTCACAAGGGATATGACTGACTAGGTTAATATCCAAAATATACAAACAACTCATACAACTCAAAATCAAAAAATCAAACAACTCAATCAAAAAGTGAGAAGATCTTTACAGGCATTTTTTCCCAAAGACATACAGATGGCCAATAGGCACATTGGAAGATGCCAAACATTGCTAAGTATTAGAGAAATGCAAATCAAAACCACAATGAGGTATTACCTCATACCTGTCAGAATGGCTATGATCGAAAAGTCTACTAAATGTTGGAGAGGATGCAGACAAAAGGGAACTCTCCTACAATGTTGGTAGGAATGTAAGTTAAAGCAGCCACTATGGATAAGAGTATGGCAGTTCCTTAAAAAATTAAAAATAGAACTACCATATGATCCAGCAATCCCACTTCCGGGTATATATGCAGAAAAAACAAAAATACTAATTTGAAAAGATATTTGCACCCCAGGGTTCATAGCACCACTATTTATAATAGCCAAGACATAAAAGTAACCAAGTGCCCATCAACAGATGACTGGGTTAAGAAGCTATGGTGTGTATATATACAATGGAGAACTACTCAGCATAAAAAGAAATACTGCCATTTGCAGCAATATGGATAAATCTAGAGAAATTTGTTTAATGAAATAAGTCAGAGAAAGACAAGTACTGTAATAATATTTATATGTAGAATCTAAAAAATACAAATGAATGTAAATGAAAAGCAGAAACAGACTCAGACATAGAAAACAAACTTGTGGTTACCAAAGGAGAGGGGAGGGAGGAAGGACAAATTAGGGGTATGGGATTAACAGATACAAACTACTACATAAAAAATAGATGAGCAACAAGGATATACTGTACAGCACAGGGAGTTGTACCCATTATCTTGTAATAACTTCTAATGGAAAGCAATTTGCAAAAATAATGAATCACCATGCTGTACACATTAAAACTATATATCAACTACATTAAAAAAATTTAAGTCTGGCAGGGGTTTGGATGGATTATTTATAAGAAGGAAGGTAATAAATTAGAGGAACTAGATTACAGTGACCATATATGCCAAGGTCTGCAAGGGCTAGTCTCAGTATATACCTGTTGTCCTAGCATAAGAACCTCTTCACTCTCCATAATGTCAAAATTTCCCAGTTTGAAAGAGAAGTAATGTTACTAAATATGACGGGAGATACAAACCTGAGTAATATAGGACAATGGCAGTGTGAACAGAAAGGAAGATGGATATGAGAGAAATCTTGGTGTGTAGAATAACTGATAGGTATTTTTTTTACTCAAGTAACTAAAAACAAAACCTCAACAATGGGTTAAAAAAGTTAAGAAAGAGGAAGGAGAAAAAGTTTAGGAGAGAAAATGATGACTTTAGTTTGGAATCTGAAATATGGGCAGAGTATTACACTGAACTGTGCAGTAGCTTACTGAAAGAGTGAGGCCGGAGGTACAGTTGCACATACGGAAATGATTACTGAAATCATGAAAGTGAATGAGACTGCCAAGGAATAGAGAATAATCAAGGGTTGACAAAGAGGCCTGGAGGACCTCAAGTAATACTTATTCAGAAAAACTCTCCTATTGTAAATACTAAAATACTTAAATGAGTTAATAGATAGTTTTATAATTACTTGATCACCTTAAGTCCAGTCAAAATTATCCACTGCCCACATGGAATGCTGTTTGAAAGTAGCTGATCAGGAAACTAAAGTTCACAAACTGTTTCCTGCTTGTTATCATTTTATAACATTTTTATAAACTTTTTTCTTATGAATGTGAACTCCTGTGTGTTATGTTATAAATGCATTTTTAGGCCTGGACTAGAAGGACTGATACAAGATGAAAAACATAGCAGGGAGTGATAAGGGTCACTCAAGTATCTACATTTTTGTACTCACTTTCCTGTATATTAACATTGGTGTAAGAATAATGTTATTGTTTCCTACATAATTTGCCATAGATTGTCAAGCTGAGGGTTCTCCCACCTCATCTGTGATGACATGAAGACTAAAGGACAGAATTAAGCTCTGTAATATTAGCGCATTCAGAACTACATGGTATATTGACAAGCTGCTTAGTGTTCAAAGGTGAAGAAAGCCCATGACTTAGTCTCATTTATAGAGATGTAAATTTTACTCAGCAAAGACAAGGTACACCTTATAATTACTACATGGGATTGATTAACACATATAAAAAGGCATTTGAGTTTAATTTCAAGGCTACTTTGATGAATGGAAAAAAGTACATTTAAAAATTTTACATCTTGTAAGGCAAATCCATATTCTTTTGCCTTTAAAACAAAGCTATGTGAAAACATTTCAAATGCAAAACTTTATCTGTCCAGGAAGTTGAAATTAAATGGCAGTATTCATGCTTTTAAACTTGCTTCTTTTTTTAAAAAAAAAAAAACTCTGATGCTTCAATAAGTACCAATAACATTCATAATTTACAAGTCTAACTGAAAACAGTGACTTTTATTTAACTGTCTTTTTTCTCATTTAGATAAATGAGGAAAGAGTTTTAAAATAGACGACATATTTCTCCATACATCTGAAAACAAACAGTATGTACCATGGGAGTTACATTAAATTTATGGAGGAGAAAATAGAGGATACTGAATCTTTTCAAGCAATTTCAATACATTCCAAACCTTAAACTACTGTCAAAAAGACATAGTGCAGCAACTCTACTATGATTCTCTGAAACGTAGACAATGTGTTTTTAACACCTGTTTGGAAGAGAAACATGTATGAGTCCAGTTAAAAATTCAGATTCTTTGCCAATATTGTGAGATGGAATCAGGCAGTATGGGAATCTGCATACGCAGAGGTTATTACTTATCAATGCAACCAATTTTTCCACGTTGGCATTTGGCCTCTCAAACGTAAAACTTGTAATTTTTAATATGGTCACCATGGGAAGCTTGATCCTGATGATAAAGTATATTCAGCAATAAGTTGTAAACAGTTACTAAATGACTGGCTAGAATTTCTCCAGACACTATGCTGCTTGACATTATTAATAGTTTCATCTTTGTTTTTTTGGAAATGGACTTCAATATTAAAGTCATTATAAAAATTCTGTGAACCGTTTTTGGCAGGCATTATGTTTATTTAGTAAACAGCCTATGCAGATGCTGAGAATCCCAGGAAAACAATACAGCTAAGTAATTATGTGGACGATATGTTCAGAGGTTGGGGCAAAATCAACTGTTATCTTGCGTGTTCCCTGAATTTCTAAGGCCTATTTTATAAAGTTGAATTCTTGAACAGGTGATCATCACTTCAAACGTTTTCCTCATTTTTAGGATGCTGCTAACTTCAGGTTTTCATCATCACTGTATGGGCAGGTAAATGAACCAAGAAAACAAAAGTGGTCAAACGTGTCCAAATATGTTTTAAGTTATAAAATCCAATTTAACGTAACAGCTTTGAATTTATATATATGAAATTGAAAATAAGACACAAAAACATATTTGCATCTTCCCAGAGTTCATCCACTAAATATTTTGGCTTCTATGAAGTTCTATAGTTATTGTGGGTTTTACACAAAAAGCCTTGGGAAAGAGGAAGCAGTAATTTGGGGGAAATCTTTGTTTCACAGAATCACTTTAAATATAGATTCATCTCTTTAAACAATAAATTCAAAGAACTATGCAGGAAATCTTTCTTTTTCAGCTAGACTCCTGAAGTTTTCTCCTTAAAGTTCTTGATTTTATTATACCTGAGTTGTTTTCATGAGGTTTTATATTCACATATAAAGAATTTCTCCTCCAATACTTAAACATTAAAAAAAGAATATGGGAGTTCCCTTTGTGGCTCAGTGGTTAACGAATCCGACTAAGAACCATGGGGTTGCAGGTTTGATCCCTGGCCTTGCTCAGTGGGTTGAGGATCCGGCGTTGTCGTGAGCTGTGGTGTAGGTTGCGAATGCAGCTCGGATCCCGCGTTGCTGTGGCTGTGGCGTAGGCCGGCAGCTACAGCTCCTGTTAAGACCCCTAGCCTGGGAACCTCCATATGCTGCGGGTGCGGCTCTACATAAAGGCAAAAAGACAAAAAAAAAAAAAAATCTTAGGGAAAATAAGCTTATTCTTTTTTCAATATGAAAACGCTTTTTTTCTTTTTATGGCTGCACCTGTGGCATACAGAAGTTCCCGGGCTAGGGGTGGAATTGTGGCTGGCCTATGCCTCAGCCACAGCCACACAGGATCCAAGTCATACCTCTCACCTATGCCACAGCTCGCAGCAACACCGGATCCTTAACTTATTGGGAGAGGCCAGGGATCCAACCCACATCCTCACAGACACAGCGTTGGGTTCTTAACCCACTGAACCACAACAGGAACTCCTCAATATGAAAATTCTTAATCTTAGCAAAGCTATTTCTACCAAGTAGATTTTTACAAGTAGAACTGACTAAAAACATACGCTACTTGGGTACACATGGGAAATGCAGTGAAGAATTAATTGGGGGTTTGGTACTTTATGAACCCTCACATGCTTACCAGGTTTTGAGAAAATTCATCAGCAGGTTTCATTCAAGTATTTCCTGTATCAAAAAAGTAATGCAAATCTAAATTCATGTTATTTCTACCTCTATCAAAGATGACACATAAATCAAATTTACCCCCTTCTTGAAACAATTAAAACATTAGATATAATATATAACAATGGTTTTCAAGACATAAATATCAGACAATAGGCAGTAATTTCTAAGAGATGGGAAACAAAAATGACTGCCATGATTTCTCCCAGCATAGTGCCTGGAATTCTAGCCACAGGACAGGAAGGGGAATCCCAGGAAAAGATGGAGTCTAGGGAAGCCAATGCAGCTAAAATTTACAAGGCAGAATGCTAGAGATGAAAGTCACATACAAAAAGAACTCTGGAGACATACAAAAGGTCCTTCTTTTGTCATTAGCTGAATATTACTGACCAGCCCATACATGTCAGAATATTACCTAGAGAAAAAAAAAAAAATTTTGATAGCTTTAGAGACAATAATACTTGAAGCTCACACAGGCCAGCACAGGTCCTGTTCTCATCAGAGAGGAAAATTTCATAATTCATGAGACATCTGTTATAGTACTCACAAGGGTTTTATCTCACTTGTGGGAAAAATTAGGCCTGGATTACATCTTCCCAAGTAATTTAACTGCATCAAAAAGAAGTTTAAGAATATTTATAAGAAATACAAAAATATCTAGCATTCAATAAGGTAAAGTTCAAAGTGTCTATTATCCAACCGATAATTATCAGGCAAAAGAAGCAGGAAAATACAACTCATACTGAGGAGAAACTCAATTAATCAAAACTGACACAGATTATAGCTAATAAGTAAAAAGAAATAAAGTGAAATCAAACAAAATATTCAACCCCCTCCAAAGGCAGTAAAAGTAAAAAAGAGACATAAAGAAGAAATAGAATAGAAAACAACAGAAGATGGTAGGAGTTCCATGGTGGGTCAGTGGGTTAAAGATGTGTTGGTGTTACTGCTGTGGCATGGTTCGATCCCTGGCCTATGGGTGCATCCCAAAAAAACAAAAAATCAAGAGGGCAGACTTTAACCCACTTGTATGAATCCCATTATATGTAAAGATGTAAGCACTCCAATTAAAAGGCAAAGATTGTTAGATTGAAGACCCAACTATGCTGCCGAAGAGAAACTTCATTTTAAATATAAAGACATAATAGGTTAAATGTAAAAGGATGGAAAAGATATGTCATACTAGCACTTATCAAAAGGATACTAAAGGACTGAGAAATACTACTGATAAACACGACCAAATAAACATGCATAGAACATACAAACAGCAGAAAGGTACGTGACACATTCACCAAGATGAACTATACTATGAGCCATAAAACAAGTCTCAATAATTTAAAAAGAATCCTAATCACAGAAAGTACATTCTCTGGCCTCAACACAATTAGGAATCAATAACAGAAAAATCCTGAAAAAATCTCCAAATAATACATTTTTAAATAACTCATTGGTTGGAGTTTCTGCTGTGGCGCAATAGGTTAAGAATCCGACTGCCACAGCTTGGGTTCAATCCCAGACGCAGCAGTGTGTTAAAGGATCCCACTCTGTAGGTCACAACTGTGGCTCGGATTCAATCTCCTAACCAGGGGACTTCCATATATGCTGCAGGTGCAGCCATACCTCTCCATAAAACCCAACCCTTCAAAACCCAGAGTTCCTGCTGTGGTGCAACGGGATTGGCAACATCTTGGGAGCACTTGGATGCAGGTTCAATCCTGTGCCCAGCACAGTGGGTTAAGGTTCCAAGGTTGCTGTAGCTATGGCTTAGGATGTGACTGCAGCTTGGATGTAACCCCTGGACCAGGAACTCCATATACCATGGGGCACCCAAAAAATGAAAAAAAAAGAAAGAAAGAAAAAATATATAACCCACTGGTCAAAGGGAAATTCAAAAAGTTTGATCTGAATAAAAATGAAAATGTATGGGATATTAACATACCAAAACATGAGATGCTAGAGTTCCCTTGTGGCATAGTAGGTTAAGGACCCAGTGTTGGCACTGCAGCAGCCCAGATTGCAGCTGTGGCATGAGTTTGATCCCTGGCCTGGGAACTTCCACATGCCGTGGGCATGGCCAAAAAAAACCTCCCTCACAACATGAGATGCAACTAAGGTAGTAATCAGAGGGAAATTTATGGCCCTTGATGCCTATATCAGAAAAGTATCAAATCAATAACCTCAGTTCGCATGTTAAGAAACTAAAAGAAAGCAAATTAAACCCTAATAAGCAGAAGAAAAAAATAAGGATCATAGTGCAAACCAATGAAACAGAAAACAGTAAAATTACAAAGAAAAATCAATAAAACTTAAAGCTGGTTCTTCGAGATGATCAAAAGTTGATAAGTCTCTAGCTAGACTGATCAGCAAAAAGACACAAATTTTTAACATCAGGATAACAGAGGTAACACTGCTACATATTCTATAATAGGATAATAAAAGGATAATACAGGAAAATTATGAACAATTTTATCCTAATACATTGAAAACAAATGAAATAGGCAAATTCCTTAAAGGACACAGACTAATAAAGCTCATACAAAAATAAATAATCTGGAGTTCCCTTCGTGGCTCAGTGGTTAACGAATCCGACTAAGAACCATGAGGTTGCGGGTACGATCCCTGGCCTTGCTCAGTGGGTTAAGGATCCGGCGTTGCCGTGAGCTGTGGTGTAGGTCGCAGACGCGGCTCGGATCCCGCGTTGCTGTGGCTGTGGCGAAGGCCGGCGGCTACAGCTCCTGTTAGACCCCTAGCCTGGGAACCTCCATATGCCGCGGGTGCGGCTCTAGATAAAGGCAAAAAGACAAAAAAAAAA